>SJYV01034996.1:38703-136867 GCA_006410875.1 Neotragus pygmaeus | reverse complement strand
TATTCCTTTTCCTATTTGGAACCAGTCTGTTGTTCCATGTCCAGTTCGAACTGTTGTTTCCTGACCTGCATATAGTTTTCTCAAGAGGCAGGTCAGGTGGTCTGGTATGGCCATCTCTTTCAGAATTTTCCACAGTTTATTGTGATCCACACAGTCAAAGCCTTTGGCATAGTCAACAAAGCAGAAATAGATGTTTTTCTGGAACTCTCTTGCTTTTTCCATGATCCAGCGATGTTGGCAATTTGATCTCTGGTTCCTCTGCCTTTTCTAAAACCAGCTTGAACATCTGGAGTTTCACACATTTGAATATTGTATTATAAAGAAAGCTCTGTGTAGAAGAATTGAAGCTTTTGAACTGTGTGGTGTTGGAGAAGACTCTTGAGAGCAAGGAGATCCAACCAGTCCATCCTAAAGGAAATCAGTCCTGAATATTCATTGGAAGGACTGATGCTGAAGCTGAAACTCCAATATTTTGGACACCTGATGTGAAGAGCTGATTCATTTGAAAAGCCCCTGATGCTGATAAAGATTGAAGGCTTGAGGAGAATGGGATGACAGGGGATAAAATGTTTGAATGGCCTCACTGACACAATGGACATGAATTTGAGTAAACTCTAGGAGCTGGTGATGGACAGGGATGCCTGGGATGCTGTAGTCCATGGAGTTCCAAAGAGTTGGACATGACTGAGCGACTGAACTGAACTGAACTGATCCTCCTCAATGTGGCACACCTCCTTTTTGTTTCTTTGGTACTTTATTCATTTTTTCTTTTATAATATGGTCACATAAAAATTTCAAACAACACCAAAGTACATAATATGTAAAAAACTCTTCTACTTGCCTCTGACCCCACCTATCTCCCAGCAACGACTGATATTAAGGGTCTGGTGATAGTTATTCCATTCCTGTGCAAAAGCATAAACAGAGAAAGAAAGAAAAGTGCACACATATTCCTTGTATTCTACGTATTTAAAATTACCACAATTATTAAAGTATCAGATATTATTATACATTTTGCTTTTTCTCAACTAATGATACACATTGTTCATGATTCCATTTCAGGACAGAGTATGTTTATTATTTTCTATTAAAGTTTTGTAGAGATTATGTTGAAAGAGCATGTTTATTTTAGAATGATTAATATATTTTTATTATCAATTGATATATTTTCATTTCCAGGAATATAATATCTATTTTTTACTAGGCCATTTAAATGAATACTTTTAAACTCTTTTATTGTTGTTTATATATGTATTTTTCTAATTTCCGAAGTTCATTTTAAAATATCTAGTATGTTGTTTTTAAACTCTGTGTGTGTGTGTCTGTGTGTGTGTTTGTGTGTGTATATGAGTTTCTACTGATTAGTTCTGGTATTTGGGAAAGTTACTATTTTGGCGTTTCCTTGTACCTGACAATTTCAGTGAATAACTCATTAGTTTTATTTGTTTTTAAGTGGCCCTGCATTTACTCAGAATGGAAATGTATTATGTGCAACTAATGACATTTAGTTTTTCCTTCTTGGTTCACCAATTTAAAAGTTCACCACGGCTCTCTCTCTAATTACCCTCTGGATGCTCCAGCTTTAGGCATTTGTGTATGCAGGTAAAACTGGGCAAGTAGCCACTGATTGTCTTCTTATAATAATCAACTATCTTAATGTCTATTACAGGGAGGAGACAAGGAGTAGTACTTGAGGCCAATATCAGAATAAAGTAAAAATCTCTTATCTTAGTAGGAAACTAAGTCTCTGGGTTTTGATTTTAGGATATTGTGAAGATAATGAAAGTTTCAAAAAGAGCAAAATAATCCTTCCACTCACTTGTGTGCCCTTATGGCATGTCACTTAATTCTTTTTCCTATGAATTTGCTTATCTCATGGCTAATAAACATGAAAATGGTACATATAGCAGAGATATTGAATGAACAATCTTTTACTAACAAAGACTATTTCTCTCTAGGAGTATTACTTGCTAAGAAATTGCTTTCTCTAGAGGAAATAAAAAGAGCCATTTCTAGTGTTAATGTTAAACATTAAAAACACAGAAAAAGTTGCATACTGAAAAGGAAGCAAACACAATATCAAGAACTAGGATGTATATTTTACAAACAGATTTAAGGTTTGAAAAAAAGATAATATATACTAAACACCAGTACCAAAGTCAAAGCAATTGATGAAGAGAAAAACTTCAAGAAGTTGGGAAAACGGTTGTGTAAGTTCCAAGAATACTCAGATTCCTTTAAAAAATAGGCCTAGCATTCAACTTCACCACATTTATTCTATTCATCTTTAGCAGTTTTGAAGCAAGCTTGTTATAAATATATGTGCATATATTTAGATATATTCTTGAGTTTCCTAACTGTGTTATTACCAGGAGAGAGCTGCAAATTCATTGAAACATTTTGGACTCACTATCATAAAAATCAGTTACAAATATTACTCCAGTGCTGACTTAATCTTCATAAATAATGTATTTATTTTATCCAGCTATTGCTAAATCATTCAAAAACAAATTGTCAGTGTGAAAGGAGTTACATCATTACTATCCTTTCAAAAAATTATCTGTATTCATTTTATATGTAAAAATATATTTAAAATATTTAAAATGTATTAAAAGTTTAGAGAATAATTTTTCTGACTCTAGAGCAAATGCAGATATTTGTTAACATTTTGCTATATTTGCAGTTTTTTTTTTTATTGTCACCCTGTTTATTTAACTTTTTTTTTATATACTTTATTTTACTTTACAATACTCTTTTGGCTTTGCCATACATCGACATGAATCCACCCCAGATGTACATGAGCTCCCAATCCTGAATCCCCCTCCCACCTCCCACCCCACAACGTCTCTCTGGATCATCCCCATACACCCTGTCTCTTATACACATCTTGTGTGTGTATATGAGTTTCTACTGATTAGTTCTGGTATTTGGGAAAGTTACTATTTTGGCGTTTCCTTGTACCTGACAATTTCAGTGAATAACTCATTAGTTTTATTTGTTTTTAAGTGGCCCTGCATTTACTCAGAATGGAAATGTATTATGTGCAACTAATGACATTTAGTTTTTCCTTCTTGGTTCACCAATTTAAAAGTTCACCACGGCTCTCTCTCTAATTACCCTCTGGATGCTCCAGCTTTAGGCATTTGTGTATGCAGGTAAAACTGGGCAAGTAGCCACTGATTGTCTTCTTATAATAATCAACTATCTTAATGTCTATTACAGGGAGGAGACAAGGAGTAGTACTTGAGGCCAATATCAGAATAAAGTAAAAATCTCTTATCTTAGTAGGAAACTAAGTCTCTGGGTTTTGATTTTAGGATATTGTGAAGATAATGAAAGTTTCAAAAAGAGCAAAATAATCCTTCCACTCACTTGTGTGCCCTTATGGCATGTCACTTAATTCTTTTTCCTATGAATTTGCTTATCTCATGGCTAATAAACATGAAAATGGTACATATAGCAGAGATATTGAATGAACAATCTTTTACTAACAAAGACTATTTCTCTCTAGGAGTATTACTTGCTAAGAAATTGCTTTCTCTAGAGGAAATAAAAAGAGCCATTTCTAGTGTTAATGTTAAACATTAAAAACACAGAAAAAGTTGCATACTGAAAAGGAAGCAAACACAATATCAAGAACTAGGATGTATATTTTACAAACAGATTTAAGGTTTGAAAAAAAGATAATATATACTAAACACCAGTACCAAAGTCAAAGCAATTGATGAAGAGAANCTGGATTTAAGTGAAAAAATTAATTCTGTTATATAGTTTTTATAAATTAATACTTCTGTTCAACTGATTTTTAAAGTGGTTTAATATGCTACATTTTTTTATTCCTGGCAGGAACTAATTCCAGAATTCTATTACCTTCCGGAGATGTTTGTCAACAGTAATGGATATAATCTTGGAGTCAGAGAAGATGAAGTAGTGGTAAATGATGTTGATCTTCCCCCTTGGGCAAAAAAACCCGAAGACTTCGTACGAATCAACAGGATGGTAAGAGCAATTTTGTTTTTTCTTGAGCAGTCACAAGGAAGTGAAAAATATTCTATAGTTTTTTTTAATGTTTTTAGCTATTAACAAATTTTCATTTAACATCTATAAATACAAGGTTAATTTTTTTAGAAAAAAGAAAGGATTTTACAATTGTCTTTTGACAGTGTTCCTTATTGTAAAGTGGATTTTCCTTTCATGAGGACTAATAAAGGAATGGTAATTCAGTTATTTTTGCTCCCTTAGGAGAAGACAATCAGATGAGCATCTGTTGACTAATGCAACATATTCTAAAATGCTTGACATAATGCCCATTCCTTATTTTTGTCTGCTGGCTGTATCTGTTCTCTTTCTTCACTCATAAAATATTCAAAACAAAATAATGTACATTTAGAACATATTTGTCTATAAGAAATTGTAAGCTGTGAAACATACCTTGCTGCTACTAAATCACTTCAGTCATTCCCGACTCTGTGCGACCCCATAGACATCAGCCCACCAGGCTCCCCTGCCCCTGGGATTCTCCAGGCAAGAACACTGGAGTGGGTGAAACATCCTTAAAGTATCATATACTTGACTTTAAGAGAACACTCATACTGTAAACGTTCTTAGACAGAAAATGCCATTGCTTTTTAAATCTGTATGACAGATGTCTGGTGTAAAAGAATGTGTAGATATTGATAGAATGTTTGCATGTGGTTATTTTATAGATTTTAATATATTTATCCATATTTAAGGAGATTTTAGTCTCAGCGTGGTTTTGGTATATGGAATTAATTGATTTACCAAACAACCTCTCTAGTGTTCTTCTTCTGGTTCTTGGCCACTTGAAGAATTAGATCAATAAAATCAATGACCTAAAATATATTTTTAACCCTGTTTCACTCCCAGTTTTTTCCAGCTATCCCATAAATATGTTTTATTTTGTTTTGACAGTATATTTATTTGCATTAGAATCCAAATAATGCCCACATATTACAGTGGATCTCACATATCCCTGAGTCCCTTCTTTTGTAAGAGCTGTGTAATTCACATATATTACACAGATATAATTCACATACCATGCAAGTCAACCATTTAAAGTAAAAAAAAAAAAGGGTTTTAGTCTATTCATAGAGTTCCACAACCATCACCACAGTCAATTATGAACATTTTTATTATCCTGTAAAGAAACCCAATTCCCTTTAGCATCTTCACAATTTCCCCCATTCTTCCAACCAGCCCTCGGCAACCACGAATCTACTTCCTGTCTCTATAAAGATTTGCCTTTTCCGGATATTTTGCATAAAGAGGATCAGAAAGTATATGATCCCTTCCTCTACCCTACCCCTGATTTTGTGTCTCTTTTTGTCACAGTTAGTCCACAGGCTGCCTTCAATTTTAGAGCTATCTTTTATGTCTTCAAGAAATATTTTACTTTCAATATACTTATTCTAGAAAGTTGGTACTGAGGCAATAGGCTCAGTTTAAAGAGTCATTTAACCTATCTTTAAAGTTACTAAATAGATCATCTGTAACCTGGTCTCATCCTGAGGTAATATCTTGTACACACGCATGTGTGCCCAGTCATGTCCAACTGCTTGTAACCCCATGGACTGTAGCCCACCAGGCTCCTCTGTCCATGGGATTTTCCAGGCAAGAATCCTAGAGTAGGTTGCCATTTCCTTCTCTAGGGAATCTTCCTGACCCAGGGATGGAACCTGTGTCTCCTGTATTGATAGGCGGTTTCTTCACCATTGACCCAGTGAATGGTGAAGAAATGAGGTGATATCATGTAGTACCAGGATTTCTCTCACTTCCCAATCTATAAATTGGTTGTTTTGGATATATGTTATAATTTTATACTATCTTCTTGAGCAATAGATTTATCTCTTTATCTTTTAGTGTGAAGGATTTATACTTCAGTGATGCATGTTTCTCAGAATCTATGCTTATTTTTAGAACAGGTAGTCCATTGTTACCACAATACCCTTACATTCTTGAATTTATTATTGTTGTCATTTAGTTGCTAAGTTGTGTCTGACTCTTTTGTGACCCCCATGGACTGTAGCCACCAGGCTCCTCTGTCCATAGGATTTCCCAGGCAAGAATACTGAAGTGGGTTGTCATTTCCTTTTACAAGGGATCTTTCCGATTCAGGGATCAAAATCGTATCTCCTGCATTGCAGGTGGATTCTTTACCTCTGAGCCACCAGGGAAGCCCCACATACTTGAATACTGTCTATGATATCAGTGTAAAGATAGTACATCTACAAATTCAACCCTAGACCCCACTATGTACTGAGTGGTTTCTGAGTTGAGTGGTTCTCAGTTTCTCAGTCATATCTGCCCTGTTGCCTACAGTAGTATTTAGTCACCAAGTATTTGCTGAGTGAATCACATAGGGGTAGTAAGGATTTTAGCATGCTGTCTAGTCAGGTCCAAACTAGTGAAATAAAACAAATCTTTCACTCAGGCAAGCAAAGTAGCAAAAATTGTTGGACCAACTTTTCTCTTGCTCATGCTGTTGATTGAACTGATTGAACACAGGTTTTCATGTGGGCACTGATAATTAATAACTGCCAGTTCAGTTCAGTTCAGTCCAGTCACTCAGTCGTGTCTGACTCTTTGCAACCCCATGAATCACAGCACACCAGGCCTCCCTGTCCATCACTAGCTCCTGGAGTTCACCCAAACTCATGTGCATCGAGTCGGTGATGCCATCCAGCCATCTCATCCTCTGTTGTCCCCTTCTCCTCCTGCCCCCAATCCCTCCCAGCATCAGGGTTTTTTCCAATGAGTCAGCTCTTCGCATGAGGTGGCCAAAGTATTGGAGTTTCAGCTTTAGCATCATTCCTTCAAATGAACACCCACGGCTGATCTCCTTTAGGATGGACTGGTTGGATCTCCTTGCAGTCCAAGGGACTCTCAAGAGTCTTCTCCAACACCATAGTTCAAAGCATCAGTTCCTCAGCGCTGAGCTTTTTTCACAGTCCAACTCTCACATCCATACATGACCACTGGAAAAACCATAGCCTTGACTAGATGGACCTTTGTGGGCAAAGTAATATCTCTGCTTTTTAATATGCTATCTAAGTTGGTCATAACTTTCCTTCCAAGGCGTAAGCGTAATAAGTGCCAGGTGTTTATATTAGAGAGAGATTGTCTTGGAGTTTAAAAGTTCCCTGGCTCTGGAATTTAAGCTCTCCCATTTACTAGCTTCATTGCCCTGAGCAAACTATGAGATACCTTTTGTCCTCGTATGTCTCACCTGTAAGGTGGGAATACCTTATATATGGGTTTTCTTTAATTAAAAAAAAAAACATTATTTATCATAAAATATACTTGTACAATTTAATGATTTTTAATATATTTACAGAGTTTTGTGACCATCATCAAAATCTAATTTTAGAACATTGCTTTTACCCCAGAAAGAGCCTGTGCCCACCCCCAACCCCAGACAGCCATTAATCTTTTTTCAATTTCCTTGGTTTGCCTCTTCTGGATATTTTACTTAAATAGACCCATATAATATGTGTTCTTTTGTGTTTGACATCTTTCACTTAGCATAGTTTTTTAAGTCCATCCATATTGTAGTATATATCAATTCTTTGTTCCTCTTTTTCATAACAATGCACCACATTTTGTTTATCCATTCATCAGCTGATGAACTTTTGGGTTCTTTCCACTTTGGGGCTGTTAGGAACAATGCTACTATGAGCATTCCAATGGACATCTCTATATGGACAAGTTTTTTTCCTTGCTTTGTGGTTTATACCCAGCAATAGAATTGCTCAGTTCAGCTCAGTCACTCAATCATGTCCAACTATTGGCGACCCAATGGACTGCAGCATGCCAGGCCTCCCTGTCCATTACCAACTCCTGGAACTTGCTCAAACTCATGTCCCTCACATCGGTGAGGCCATCCAGCCATCTCATCCTCTGCCGTCCCCTTCTCCTCTTTCCTTCAATCTCTCCCAGCATCAGGGTCTTTTCCAGTGAGTCAGTTCTTCACATCAAGTGGCCAAAGTATTTGAGTTTCACTTATGCATGAATCCTTCCAATGAATATTCAGGGATGATGTCCTATAGGATTGACTGGTTGGCTCTCCTTGCAGTCCAAGGAACCNTTTCCAGTGAGTCAGTTCTTCACATCAAGTGGCCAAAGTATTTGAGTTTCACTTATGCATGAATCCTTCCAATGAATATTCAGGGATGATGTCCTATAGGATTTACTGGTTGGCTCTCCTTGCAGTCCAAGGAACCCTCAAGAGTCTTCTCCAACACCACAGTTCAAAAACATCAATTCTTTGGCATTCAGCTTTCTTTATAGTCCAGCTCTTACATCCATACATGACTACTGGAAAAACCATAGCTTTGATTAGATGGACCTTTGTTGGCAAAGTAATGTCTCTGCTTTTAATATGCTGTCTAGGTTGGTCATAGCTTTTCTTCCAAGGAGCAAGTGTCTTTTCATTTCATGGCTGCAGTCACCATCAGCAGTGATTTTGGAGCCCATTATAGGTTGCTCACTTGGGCGCAGCCCAGGGGAAATTTGGCCTGCAGCCAGCTCCGCAGAGCCCGTGGAACTTCCCCCAGGTAGGCACCTACCCCCAGCCTCTCCAGAGTCAGACCATGTCTGTGTGCTCAATGGGTTTG
Source organism: Neotragus pygmaeus (assembly GCA_006410875.1). Taxonomy (NCBI): domain Eukaryota; kingdom Metazoa; phylum Chordata; class Mammalia; order Artiodactyla; family Bovidae; genus Neotragus; species Neotragus pygmaeus. The sequence continues at coordinate 128,234 of SJYV01034996.1, read as the reverse complement.
TTTGTTTTTAACTCTTAACAATCTGGCAGAACGAATTGAGTAGGAATAATGTTGGGCTTCCCTGGTGGCTCAGAGGTTAAAGTGTCTGCCTGCAATGCAGGAGACCTGGGTTCGATCCCTNAAAAGAGATGTTAGTATCTGAGAAGTGCTTATTGTTGGGTTTCCAGAAAAGTGAGATGAATCTTGCCATATTTTGTGCATTAAAAACTAGGGAGGAAGTACAACCAGAAAGTTTTCTACTTCTTCAGTCATCACGAATAAGTTAAGGAGACATATCTAAAAGAATGGGATTTCTGTGAGTGTGTGTCAGTTCAAGCCCCCTAGGAAGCAGACCCTGAGGTGGGTCAGAAGTACAAAAGCTTTTGGGGGGTGATACTTTTGAAGGATAGAGGAAGAAGGACTAGAAGTAGATAGGAAAAGCCTTCAGACTGCAGTGCAGGTTTGACATTTGTTAAGGAGAGAAGGAAGGAAGGATGTTTGTGTAGGAAGTGCCTAAGACTTGGGTATTAATCTAAGAGAGTTTAGGTCTGTGTAAGATTCCCTGTAGAAGAATCCCCATGTTTGGTAGAAAGGGTCAGGATCTAGTTCCTCCTGCCATGCTCTGTCATTGACCAGGATTGCATGTGTCCTTAATTCAACATTACAGTAGATCACAAAGACATACTTAAATGGCTGCTTCATAGGAAACTCAGCTTCCTCACGCAAGTTCCAATGTTCAACTTTACTACGTTTATTTTCTTAGAGTTATTTCATAATCAATTTTGGGTGCCAGTGTTGTCAAAAGAGATATAGAGAGCATTATCCTGTACTGTGGACATCTGTAAGGATGTTGGAGTTAGCGTGGAAGGGAGTGCAGACGCTATATAGCAAAAGTATTCCAAGAAGCTGAGGATTTTGCTTCTGGATATGATGGTGTGCTTTATTAAAGACTGATGGTTCCACTGACAACAACTAGCAAAGTCAGAGGGGGTAAAGCAAAACCAGTCATTTGAAATACTTAGGAGCTGCCAAGCCAGCCAAGATTTGAGGGACCAATAGAAAGAAAAGACAAGTTTACTGTGGTGAGTTGAATATTTTGTGTGCTGATTTTCTCGTGGGACTCTTTTCCAATTTTTTGGCTAGAGAAAGAGGTTGAGTTGCTCAGGTTGAGTTGAATTATAGGTGATCTCAAAGAGTCGGGATGGCCAAATTTAAGTTTGGGCCTGCTAAGGCAGCTAGATCTTGAAGGTCCAAGGTCCCAGAGAGAAAGGAGGTACAGAGAGGTAAGTTCACATTTAGCACTAGTCTTGCCTTTTACATATTTTCTGATTCTTAAATTGGGCAGGGTCAGACGCTATGAAGTTGAGCAGAAAGCAGAGTGAAGTTTTTTCTTGTTTAGCAGTTTCACTGATGCAATGGCAACCCACTCCAAAACTCTTGCCTNTACCTCATTGTGGTCTTGATTTGCATTTCTCTGATGATGAGTGATGTTGAACATCTTTTCATGTGTTTGTAGTTTTTAAAGAAATAAAATATAACAAATGCAACTAAAATGACTTTTTACTCATTCCAACCACATTTCTGTTTATCTTTACCCCAAGATAATCAATATAAGAAGTTGGTAGGCATTTCTCATCCATTCATTTTTAAATATTTTAATAAGCATTTTTGTATTCATATTGCTTTATATTATAAAAACTTATATTTTTTAAATTTTGATCTTTTTAAATCAATATTTTACTTTTGTAATTTGTCCAAATGAGTACTATTCAATATAGTTATTTGTTTCAATTGCTCCTTAAATTGTTCTATTGAATAAATAAATATTTATTTTGTTATTGATGGGCATTTAAGTTACTTCCATTTTTTTGGTAAGATACAATGTGTATTATTACATGATTAATTTACATGTGGATCTACAGGGACCCTGTTGAAATGAAGATACTGAAGTAAACCTGAAGTAGTGCCTGAAATTATGCATTTCTAAAAAATTTCTGAATGGTGCAGTGCTCTGCTGGGTTTAGCCACTCAGTCGTGTCCAACTCTTTGTGACCCCATGGACTGTAGCCTGCTAGGTTCCTCTGTCCATGGGAATTCTGCAGGCAAAATACCAGAGTGGGTTGCCATGCCCTCCATCAGGGGATCTTGCAACACAGGGATTGAACCTAGGTCTCCTGCACTGCAGGCAGATTCTTTACCAGAACCACCTGTGAAGCTCTAAATGGTGGTGGTGCTGCTCCTGCTGCTGCTAAGTTGCTTCAGTCATGTCCAACTCTGTGTGACCCCAGAGACGGCAGCCCACCAGGCTCCGCCATCCCAGGGATTCTCCAGGCAAGAACAGTGGAGTGGGTTGCCGTTTCCTTCTCCAATGCATGACAGTGAAAAGTCAAAGTGAAGTTGCTCAGTCATGTCCGACTCTTAGCAACCCCATGAACTGCAGCCTACCAGACTCCTCTGTCCATGGGATTTTCCAGGCAAGAGTACTGGAGTGGGGTGCCATTGCCTTCTCTGGAATAGTGAGATAGTGGATCTCATATATATATGGTAAATTCAGCAATTCCCACATCTTTTTAATAGCTGACTATCTCACCTTTAGAGTTTGAAAAGAAATCTTTTTTTGCAGCTAGAAGTGGCTATCTTATGAGACAGTTCTGGCCAAGCAATATCAGAATAAATTGCCAAAGCCAATTTAATCTCCTCTAACCTTTCTCTTGCCCAGAATTGTGATGATCCTGGAGGTGCAGCAGCCACACATTAAGGAAAGCAGAGTGGCTAAATAGGTCTGGGTGCTTGATGGCATTGTTAGCTACTGCTTCAGCCCTGGGATACCCAGGGTTTCCAGGTAATTTTTATTATAGGCCTGAGACAAACCCTTTCCTTGATTAGACACTGTAATCTGATTTACAGTTACTTATGCCTGAACATCATTCTAAATGGTACAGTGCATCTTAAACTTCCTAGATATAGTCAAATTGCATTCCAAAATGCTGGTGTTATTTTACATGAATTCTGGAGCATAATAAAATTCTTAATATTTTTGGCAGTTACTGGGATTGGCAAATATTTTAAAGTTCTTGCCTATGTAATAGTAACAATAATAATAATAGCTTCTAACTGTGTTTTTTCATTTTTATAATTACTTCTGCTGTTAGTAACTTTTTTAAAATTTAAATTTATTTATTTTAATTGGAGGCTAATTACAGTATTGTATTTTCATTTTCTCTCTCTCTCTCTCTTTTTCTTTTTTTACTTTATTTTACTTTACAATACTCTATTGGCTTTGCCATACTTTGACATGAATCCACCACAGGTGTACACGAGCTCCCAATCCTGAATTCCCCTCCCACCTCTCACCCCAATCCCACTGTTAGTGCCTTTTTTTGTGTTCACTATTAATTCAGGCTTCCCCCTGTGTGCGTCGTTTTTATTATTGTTGATTTTCCCATTGGGTTGACATTTTATTATTGATTACTACTACTGGAGAGATTCTTAACAATATATGATTCAATATTTGTTTTTTTATATAGGCCCAGGAAGTATCATTTCTAAGATTGTGGTTTTTCTTTTCATTTTGCTTATGATGTGACCATACAGGAAAATTTAAATTGATTATGGTGAAATTTATAAATATTTTCCTATATCTTTCATGCTATTTTTGCCCTATAGATACTCTTCTCTATCCTAAGCTCATATCTTCTTACATATTTTTTTACAGTTTTAACTTTTTGCTGTTCTCACTTAAATTGTAATCTAACTGGAAAGATTTTTGTTATATGATATGAGGAAAGAATCCAAATTTATATTATCCACAGAACAACCAATGTTTCTGGCTCTACTACATAGAAAGTCCATTCTTTATTGCTTTGTAAAGTCAAATCTGGCATTTAACATGTTTAAAAGTTGCCACTCCATTTTATCAATCTATACCAATATTAGATAATATAAATAGGTTGATAGATAGATAGATTGATATCCAGTAGAGTGAGTCTTCCCAGATTCATTCTTCAATATCTACAGCACTAAACTTGCCTTTTGTTTCTCAAGCAGGCTTTTGAGAAGACTGTATAGAGGGACAAATCTTACTTCTGGTCATGGTTTCTGGATCGAAGCATTCCAGGTTCTAGGTACCTATCCCCAGATATAAGCTGTTTGTTCAATGCAAATATTGGAAAATAGTATCTCAAAATTGCAAGACATAGCAACCTGAGCTATTTTTTTTCTATTTTTTAAAATTAATTAATTTATTTTTTAAATTTTACTTTATAATACTCTATTGGCTTTGCCACTGTGGTGACTTTGATATCCACTCCATCAGTCTAATAGCAAGTAATGGATTTGTGATGCAATATATTGTGGGTTCTATGGTCAGTTGCGTATTGTGATACCTCTTCTGCCATAAAACTGGTCCATGGTATGAGACAATGCAGTACAAGATTTCATGCCAGTTCTTTTGGCTTTAAGATAGTAATGCTCAAAGAAGCACTACAGCAGGCAAGGAAGACAAACTCTTATCTGAAGTAGGTGTCAATTTCAATAAGAACAAATTGCTGTACCATCCAGGATAGAAAACATCCAATATATTCAAGCTGGCACCAGAGTTCTCATTGAGGAATGGTGATAAGATAAAGGGATCAGAGTTGCCTCTTCTGCTTGTAGATTTATAGGTGGAGAATGGGAATATATGTTCTTGAGGCCAGTTTATAGACTTGCTACCAGATACGTTCTTATCAGATTCATTGGACCGGCATGGAAGTTTATGATGAGAGCGGTTGATAGACAAAGACAAGAAAAAACATCCTGTCTATCTTGTTAAGAGTTTCTCAACATTGTTCTCTGATGTGTATTAGTGTGAAAAACAATATAAGTGTTTGGCAGTCAGTCCCATAGATCCACCATTTTACTCTTTGCCATATTTGTTTGACTTCCCTTATGACATGTACTGGGGCAACATAGGACACCATTCATGCCTTCATCGGAGTCAGCATATAACTGTACTCAAAGCCACTTCAGCCCCAAAGTAAGTGATCATGTTTTCTGTATATAGCTCTTCACACTGTGAGGCTATTTCCTTCTGCCCAGTGCTTTTAGGGTCAGCCCTCAAAATGACTGTAATTTGGAAGCAGTCCATTTTCTTCTAATAACAACTTAACTCATCTGCAAATGAAAGCTGCATTTATATCCACCTTTGCCATTGAGTCTTAGGGAACCCTCAAGGAGGATATGGGTGTTAAGTTGAGGGAGAGACAGTAATGAAACAGAGGTAGGAAACATGAATGTCTGGGCTACCTCTTTTTGCACTTTACTGTGTCCCCTGGATCTTGCAGGGCTGGATCCCAAGAGTATCATTTCTTTTGTATAACATATTGCTGCTGTATCTATCCAATATTGTGAGTCCCTGAATGTGATAATATCCATTCCCAATGTCACATGGTCAGGCACTTAACCTAAACTAGTGCCAAATATGCTCTTGAAATAATTTCTTGATTTCTGTTTCATATGACATGGATTTGCATTAACTTGAGAAATTGTTAAAAATATAAAAACTTGAGTTTCGACCATTTCTACTAATCAGAAACTCTGAGGGTAATGTTAATGAACCACTGACATAAAAGAATATTTTTGCATGTCAAAGATTACTGAAATCCTAAAAATTTCACCCACATGGCAACCTCTGAATTTTTTGAAGGTTTTATCTTTCAACTCCTTGTACAGGGGAATATTTCCAAAGCATCCAGAAGAGTTGTCTCCATCATCAGGTTCAATTGATATGGTAGACGGCAACTCTAAACATTTCAGAATTCATCCTACTTTGTGTTTTTGTCTTTAACATTCACATTGTTTCAAATGTTTCAAATATTTCCAATGAAGATATCAGAGTCATCTGATAGTGTCTCCTTTCTGCACCAGTTTTGCAGAAATAAATCTTTGAATGTTATTTCCTCATCACTTTAATGACATTAAATATGAGTATGTACAAATTTTATATATTATTCTTATTTAATTTAGTGTAAATTTGTTTAGAGTAATTTACTATTTTTCATTCTTTATGTTCATCAGAATTTTGATTTTTCAGATTCATCTTGTATAGTATGTTGCAATAATCAGAGCAGTGATTCTTTGTCCTTTTATTTCTTCCTTATAACCATTTTGCCTGGTAGCTCAGAGAGTAAAGAATCTGCCTGTGATTCAGGAGACCTGAGTTACATCCCTGGGTTGGGAAGATCCCCTGGAGAAGGGAATGGTAACCTAACCTACTCCTGTATTCTTGCCTGGAAAATTTCACGGACAGAGAAGTCTGGGTCCATGGGATCACAAAGAGTCAGACAGAACTGAATGACTAACACTTTCACTTTTCAACTAAACCACAAAGCCCCTGATACAAAACCAATTCTTAAAAAGTCAGTTTGGATCTCCTATCTTACAATGATACCAGGGATATTTTAAATTCAGATTTCAGTTCTAGTCTTAAGTCGGGTCTTTGTCTATCTACTTCCCAGATCCATAACTTCAAAAAGCTACAATTTTAAGACCTATTTGGTGTTAACTTATTTCATCTCCTTCCAGCATCAGTGGAAATTCTCTTTAACCCTGATTTTCAGAAGTGAGCCAATTTTTGGTCCCTTCAATCTTTTATATGTTGTGGGTTTCATCTTTATTACTTAGACAAAGTGAACTTTAGGTTTTCTCAGCATTGATACCTGAAACCCAGAAAGCACATAGATTTATCTTCCACTCATTGAGTTACATTTATATTTATTTTTGATATCTATAAATATTTACTTTGTTGGCATTTTAACATATCTCCTTATGGGTGTGTGTGTGTAGTCAGTCATGTCTGACTGCTTGTCACCCCATAGACTGTAGTCCACCATGTTCATCTGTCCATGGAATTTTCCAGGCAAGAATACTGGAGTGGATTGCCATTTCCTCCTCCAGGGGTTCTTCCTGACCCAAGGATAAAGCTACTGGGTCTCCTGCATTTGCAGGTGGACTCTTTACTACTGCACCACTTGGGAAGCCCATATCTCTTTATATAATTTATCTCTCAGTGCTGCACACTTTGATGGAGGATATAGTGTATCAGCTTTAGCATCAGTCCTTCCAAAGAAATCCCAGGGCTGATCTCCTTTAGAAAGGACTAGTTGGATCTCCTTGCAGTCCAAGGGACTCTCAAGAGTGTTCTCCAACACCACAGTTCAAAAGCATCAATTCTTCAGTGTTCAGCTTTCTTCACAGTCCAACTCTCACATCCATACATGACCACTGAAAAAACCATAGCCTTGACTAGACGGACCTTAGTCGGCAAAGTAATGTCTCTGTTTTTCAACATGCTATCTAGGTTGGTTATAACTTTCTTTCCAAGGAGTAAGCGTCTTTTAATTACATGGCTGCAGTCACCATCTGCAGTGATTTTGGAGCCCCTTAAAATAAAGTCTGAAACTGTTTACACTGTTTCCCCATCTATTTCCCATGAGGTGATGGGACCTGATGCCATGATCTTCGTTTTCTGAATGTTAAGCTTTAAGCCAACATTTTCACTCTCCTCTTTCACTTTCATCAAGAGGCTTTTTAGTTCCTCTTCACTTTCTGCCATAAGGGTGGTGTCATCTGCATATCTGAGATTATTGATATTTCTTCTGGCAACCTTGATTCCAGCTTGTTTTTCTTCCAGCCCAGCATTTCTCATGAAGTACTCTGCATAGAAGTTAAATAAGCAGGGTGACAATATCCAGCCTTGACGTACTCATTTTCCTATTTGTAACCAGTCTGTTGTTCCATGTCCATTTCTAACTGTTGCTTCCTGACCTGCATATAGATTTCTCAAGAGGAAGGTCAGGTGGTCTGGTATGCCCATCTCTTTCAGAATTTTCCACAGTTTATTGTGATCCACACAGTCAAAGCCTTTGGCATAGTCAACAAAGCAGAAATAGATGTTTTTCTGGAACTCTCTTGCTTTTTCCATGATCCAGTGGATGTTGACAATTTGACCTCTGATTCCTCTGCCTTTTCTAAAACCAGCTTGAACAACTGCTGGGAGGGATTGGGGACAGGAGGAGAAAGGGATGACAGGGGATGAGATGGCTGGATGGCATCACTGACTCGATGGATGTGAGTTTGAGTGAACTCTGGGATTTGATGATGGACGGGGAGGCCTGGTGTGCTGTGATTCTTGGGGTCGCAAAGAGTCAGACACGACTAAGTGACTGAACTGAATAATGTATCAAAGAAACACAAAATATCGATTTACAAAGTCACTTAACCAGAAATTCCATATTCTACTTTTCTCTTCTTGAGTGTCTAAAAGAAAATTTTGAAGCAAAGCAGAAAACATTTTCAAGGTGAAAAAAACCACATACTATATAATACTAGCTGATACACTTAGAATACTTTATTGATATGTAACTTTAATAAGAGCCAAACAATTCCCAATAATATAACTCTTGGAGTCTTTCCCTTCCTTTGAAATTACTATAAAGAAGGGAAATGATTTTTAGCTATTTTACCATCCTGCAAAATGGCCAGACAGTAGCTGGGAATTACATTAATATGTATTAGCTTTGAATGAAATTGTGTTTTCTTCAATGTTTCCTTATTATCTACCAGAACAAGTCCAAATATCTGCTTTTCCAATATTTTCCATGAGCCATCTTTTCTTTCCTCTCCACACATATTTGAATTATTCAGTGACATCTCATCATTTATTACTATCTCTTTCTCCTGAAGACAAAGCATGCTTATGGCCAGGATAGTGGCTTTGTTTATTTTGGCTTGTCTTTCCCTAGCATCTCTAACACCTTTGCTTTACTATCCACATTCTTCACATCCTTCAACAAATCAAATACAATCTTCTACAAAAAGTCTTCTGATTTTTCAGGAGTCCCACAGTAGTTTGATTTATCCCATCTAGATTACACCTAATTTTAATCTAATGCAGTTTTATTTTCCATACTATAACCCTGTTTGTGTTGGCATGCTGTTTGAATTTTAAGCTCCTTGAGAATAAAAATTGTGTCTTATATTTCTTTGAATACTTTACCGTGTATGCCCAGATGCAGAACATACTGCTGACTGGATGATTTGATAAGAGGTCTCAGGCTCTAGCAATCACATGTGCATTACTCTTATATATCAGTGACCTTATGCTGCTCTGTCTCTTTTTGTGTTCAGAAATATCCACAAGGGTAATTGGAAAGAAGAACTAAATTTGCTTCTCTTTATTTGAGGCAATGGTTCATTCCCCCCACCCATACATTCTCACTTGAGCTTCATTCTAAGTTTAGAAGGAACTTAGTTATCATTCTAATTTTCCAAACATCCCATGTATCAATTATCAATCCATAGTCAAATATTCACTGATCCCTTGGCCCAAAACCTAAACCAGGTTACATATATTGCATATCTTTCATGCAGGGAACACAGTAATGAAGTTGAAATGAAAAGCAAAATTATAAGAATAACCCATCTAATGAAAATAGGATTTTCAGTGTTATAGCTGCAGATTTTCTATACAGTACTGTTTTATGAAAAAAAGACACATACAGAAAATGGCATTCAATGGCAAATAGCTTGTCAGATTCAAGAAAAATGGAGAGAAAAAGATTTAGGCCAAAGTTCAATGTATCTTCTACTTTCAAGCAAATCGACTGTTATATTTTCATAGCTTAGGTACTTCTAAAATTCAAAGAATTGCAAGAAAAAAGGAAGATCAATGAATTACAGATAATTTGTATAATTGAATCATAGTTTTTGCAATGTAAGCAAGCAGGAACACAATGTGTTATCTTCCTCATTATGCCAGCTTAATGTATTAGTTTTTAGCATATGGCATGTGAGCCTCATGATAGGAGAATAAGCTTAGGTTTTTATTTCATCTGCCAATAGGTGCCAACATTCATTCAGTTCCCTCCAGGCATGGTAATTGTTCACATAACAGCAGGATGCACATCCAGACTCATAGCAATGGCTGAGAAATTGAGTTCATCTTACATTTTTCTCTCAAGCTTTTATTACACTATGTATTTCAGAGTAGTGACTTGATTTTTATGCAATTTAATCCTCTTGCTGTGAGCATCATCTTTGAGAACTTATGGTCTTTTAGTTCATTCTTCATTCAATAATGCATTTATATGCTTTGTATACAGCATTATTTTGATACCAACTATTCTGGCAAATGCTCTAAAATGAATCAATTCACACAAACCAAGACAAATAAATCAGTCCTCAGAAATATATCATTTATTCTATTACACAAGTGAAGGATAAGAAACATTGTATTGCAGTGAAAAGTAGAACAACTGTTGACACTAAAATATGCATTGCTAATATGCCAATCCTCTTATTTTGGTACATGCCACTTTTAACTAGCTCTTTTTTAGGACAGTGATTACTGTAAGTTCTGATGGGAGTTTGGGCTACAAAAGGAATTATGGAGTGTCTCTGAGTACAGTCATTCCAAGTAAGGCATCATACAAAATAGTATTAGTATATTAAGACCCATAAAAGATCAGAGATAGAAAGAAAGAGGCTTTCTAGCAACAAAAAGGAATTTATGAAATATATCATGATATTTTTACTCTTTAAAAGAGAGCATCAGTTATATTACTATAACTAAGTTTGTATCAAATAAACCACCAGTGAATTCTTTGCATGACACAGTCAGATTTTTTTGTTTGCTTGTTTCAAGTAGCAAATGTCAAGTCTGACTCTCTTGGCAGAAAATAATACATTTTGGAAGAACATTAAATAGGTATTAGAAATCACAGAAATATTAGAGTACCAGGCTCAGAACATACGTCAAGGGTCAGGGGTTACTTGGCGGTGGGAACCAGAGATGGGGGCCCACACCCTATGATGAGTCTGAGCCCACATCAATGATATATCTGTTATCACTGCCTCTATTTCTGCCCCAGGCAATGTTCTCATCACCACAGCCAGGCATCTGGGGCAGGAACATAAATTGCAATAGTTCTGTCCTCTAGGAGTCTCTTGTTAAAGATTCAATCCCTCAGGCAAGAAATTATGAGTCTCTAAACCTTGACATTGCTGGGAAAAATATCAATAACCTCAGATATGCAGATGACTCCACCTTTATGGCAGAAAGTGAAGAGGAACTAAAAAGCCTCTTGATGAAAGTGAAAGACGAGAGTGAAAATGTTGGCTTAAAGCTCAACATTCAGAAAATGAAGATCATGGCATCCGGTCCCATCACTTCATGGGAAATAGATGGGGAAACAGTGGAAACAGTGTCAGACTTTATTTTGGGGGGCTCAAAAATCACTGCAGATGGTGACTGCAGCCATGAAATTAAAAGACGCTTACTCCTTGGAAGGAAAGTTATGACAAACCTAGATAGCGTATTGAAAAGCCAAGCCATTACTTTGTCAACAAAGGTCCATCTAGTCAAGGCTATGGTTTTTCCAGTGGTCATGTGTGGATGTGAGAGTTGGACTGTGAAGAAAGCTGAGTGCTGAAGAATTGATACTTTTGAACTGTGATATTGGAGAAGACTCTTGAGAGTCCCTTGGACTGCAAGGAGATCCAACCAGTCCCTTCTAAAGGAGATCAGTCCTGAGAGCTCATTGGAAGGACTGATGCTAAAGCTGAAAGTCCAATACTTTGGCCACCTCATGTGAAGAATTGACTCATTGGAAAAGACCCTGATGCTGAGAGGGATTGGGGCAGGAGGAGAAGGGGTGACAGGGGATGAGATGGCTGGATGGCATTATCAACTCAATGGACATGAGTCTGAGTGAACACCAGGAGTTGATGGTGGACAGGGAGGCCTGGCATGCTGCGATTCATGGGGTTGCAAAGAGTTGGACACGACTGAGTGACTGAACTGAACTGAAACCTTGGTGACTTGCTTACTCCTAACGATTGCAGGCTATTGAGAATGGTATCTTGTTCCTTCAGAATATGCCTCTTTTAAGAAGCACAAACCCCTCAGATAGAATTAAGATAACTGTTCAGTTTAGTTCAATCGCTCAGTTGTGTCCGACTCTCTGCGACCCCATGAATCACAGCATGCCATGCTTCCCTGTCCATCACCAACTCCCGGAGTCCACTCAAACTCATGTCCATCGAGTTGGTGATGCCATCCAGCCATTTCATCCTCTGTCGTCCCCTTCTCCTCCTGCTGGGGGCCAGTGTGAGGAACTCTGCCCATGGCAAAGGTCATGAGGAAGGAGGCTTCGGCATACGCAAAGACATGATCAAGCCTCAGGAAACTCCCTGCTCCCGAGCATCCACCCCACAACCAGAGTCTGTTTTTTGCTCTCACCTACACCTTTGACTTTATGGGGGGCTCTCCCCCATAATCATTTCTCTCGGAGAAGAAGTAAACATGCAGCTCCAAAGCAATAAAAATTCCTGGGAGTGACAAGAGTGTTTTGACTGAAGGTTATCTAGCCCGCCTGTATAGGTTCGTCCAGCCACACGTGATTGTTTACAGCTTCCTGACCATGACATGCACGAGATGTTTGAGACTTACTAAAGGCAAATTCTTTTTGGAAGTTAGAAATTATTAGTATAGTGGGTTGGTTAGGAATTATATTGGAGAAGAGTTTTTCATTTGTTGTGCCAATAATTGCTGCTAATTCCCTGCCCTGGGTGTGACAAGGGTGTCTCAGGTCAAACCTCTCTGCTGACAGACTAGCTTGTGTGACAACCTCTCAACCATAAACAAGCATAGAGTTTGGAGTATTTTGAGACTCTTAATTAGCATAGGGCTTTTCTTCTTGTTGAGTCAATGATTGCCGCCAGGTCTCCATATCCTTAGGCACCTGGGAGTATATTAATCAATGTATTTAGAATATAGAAAGGGAAATATAGTAGTTTTTGATGTTAGCAATGTTAGACTTTTTGAGTTAATGAATTTTCTCTTTTGATATAGATCACTGTACTTTGTTATAAATCACTGTGTCCTTGCTATGTAAAAATGTAACTTTATCTCTATCTTAAGACTAAATAGATCTTAAGGTGAACATTGGTGAAGGGTTTTCATTTGTTGGGCTGATGTTTGCTGCTAAATCTCCATATTTCCTGCCTTTATAATAAACATAACTAGCATATGGGAGAAATAAGTATTAACCTTTAAGATTAATCATGTTAACTTTGGGTTAAATAAATTCCTTTCTTGATTGTAACTCACTACACCCTCATCCTATAGGAATGCAACTTTATTTAGAGCGTGGTGCCTGGTTTAAGAAAAAACACTCTTGGGAAAAAAAAAAAGTTTTTTGGTTATCAGAAAGAAAGGGTTGTAAATGTCAGCAAGCCTCATGGCCAGAAGACGATGTAAAAACCCTTAAGACCTTTTTTTTATACATTTATGTGAAGCATCTGATTTTGATAAAGGTCAGGACAGCTGACCCCTGCGTGACTCTGTATTCATCCCTATATGTAACAAAAGGTATATAAGAAAACCTGAAAAATAAAGAAATGGGATCAGTTCCTGGAAAGACTGACTCCCCCATGTCGTTCTTTCTTGCTCCCCATTTTTCTGGTTGAATTCCCATCTGGAGCATGGATGCTATTCCATGTGAACCAAGTTATTCAGCCATTTTTTCTCCACTAATTTTCCTACTACACTATCCGTTTCTTATCTCTCTATATATCTGTAATTAAATATGTATTTTTCCGAGGACGCCGACTCCATCCCCACCTTCGAATCACCCTGGATCCACTGGGACTAGACCCCGGCATCCTCCTTCCCCCTAATCTCTCCCAGCAACAGAGTCTTTTGCAATGAGTCAACTCTTCGCATGAAGTGACCAAAGTACTGGAGTTTCAGCTTTAGCATCATTCCTTCCAAAGAACACACAGGACTGATCTCCTTTAGAAGGGACTGGTTGGATCTCCTTGCAGTCCAAGGGACTCTCAAGATTTTTCTCCAACACCACAGTTCAAAAGCATCAATTCTTCAGCACTCAGCTTTCTTCACAGTCCAACTCTCACATCCATTCATGACCACTGGAAAAGCTATAGCCTTGACTAGACAGACCTTTGCTGGCAAAGTAATATATTTGCTTTTGAATATACTATCTAGGTTGGTCATAACTTTCCTTTCAAGGAGTAAGCATCTTTTAATTTCATGGCTGTAATCACCATATGCAGTGATTTTGGAGTCCCTCAAAATTAAAAGCTAACTGTAAATGTACAAATTGTCAACATATGCTGGATCATTGGCAAAGCACAAGAGTTCCTGAAAAATATCTACTTTTGCTTTATTGGCCACACCAAAGCCTTGGACTGTATGGATCACAACAAACTGGAAATTTCTTAAAGAAATGGGACATTCTTTTGGACTCTGTGGGAGAGGGTAAGGTGGGATAATTTGGGAGATGGCATTGAAACATGTATAATATCATATATGAAACAAATCACCAGTCTAGGTTAGATGTATGATACTGGTTGCTTGGGACTGATGCACTGAGACGACCCAGAGGAATGGTACAAGGAGGGAGTAGGGATGGGGTTTCAGGATAGGGAACACATGTATACCTGTGGCGGATTCATGTTGATGTATGTCAAAACCAATACAATGTTGTAAAGTAATTAACCACCAATTAAAATAAATAAGTTTATTAAGAAAAAAAAGAAATGGAACTACCAGACCACCTGACCTGCCCCCTTAGATCTGTACGCAATTCAAGAAGTAAAAGTTAGAACTGGACATGGAACAACAAACTGATTCCAAATCGGGAAAAGAGTACATCAAGGCTGTATATTGTCACCCTTCTTATTTAACTTTTGTGTAGTGTACATCATGAGAAAATCCAAGCTGGATGAAGCACAAGCTGGAATCAAATTTGCTGGGAGAAATATCAATAACCTCATATGCAGATGACATCACGCTTATGGCAGAAAGTGAAGAAAAACTAAAGAGCCTCTTGATGAAAGTGAAAGAGGGGAGTGAAAAAGTTGGCTTAAAACTCAACATTCAGAAAACTAAGATCATAGCATTTGGTCCCACTACTTTATGGCAAAAAGATGGGGAAATAATGGAAACAGTGAGAGAGTTTATCTTTGGGGCCCCCAAATCACTGCAGATGGTGATTGCAGCCATGAAATTAAAAGATGCTTACTCCTTGAAAGGAAAGTTATGTCCCACCTAGATAGCATATTCAAAAGCAGAGACATTACTTTGCCAACAAAGGTCCATCTAGTCAATGCTATGTTTTTTCCAGTAGTCATATATGGATGTGAGAGTTGGGCTATAAAGAAAGCTGAGTGCAGAAGAATGGATGCTTTTGAACTGGTGCTGGAGAAGAATCTTGAGAGTCCCTTGGACTGCAAGGATGTCCAACCAGTCCATCCTAAAGGAAACCAGTCCTGAATATTCATTGGAAGAACCGATGCAGAAGCTGAAACTCCAATAACTTGGCCATCCGATGCGAAGAACTGACTCCTTGGAAAAGACCCTGATGCTGGGAAAGATTGAAGGTTGAAGGAGAAGGGGATGACAGAAGCTGAGCTGGTTGGATGGCATCACCGACTCTATGGACATGAGTTTGAGTAAGCTCCAGGTGTTGGTGATGGACAGGGAAGCCTGGCATGCTGCAACCCATGGGGTTGCAGAGTCGGACATGACTGAGCAACTGAACTGAACTGAACTGAACTGAAACGTACAGACTTCAAGCAAACAAATCTTTTGAACCTTTGTCTACTCATTTATTAATCACTTAATAATATGCTTTATTTATAATTTCTAAAAAACTCATTTCATCACTTTTTAACACACAATATTGTGACTTATATAGGGCAGATGTTACTTTCTACTTGTTATAGACAAAAATAGTATTTAAAAATGTCAACTTACTTGTATGATTGAAACATCTCTACTGGAAGTCAAGTGTTATTTTCAATACAATTAAATCATAGACAGAGTTTTATATTTTCCTTCTCTCCTGCTTCATTTAGTTAATATTTTTCAACAAAATGTTATAATTATCCTAACTGATAAAGTTTTTGTATTTCAATTTTTTATTTTCTAACTAACAAATTATAATGAATGGAAAATAAACAATATGATTTGGGGACCTATGTTCACTCATTGTAAATTATTTCCCAAAATACATATTGTGATAAACATATAAAAGTGGCAAATGAAAAATCATATATTATTTGAGACCTGATTAATTTATTTCCAACAGTTTATATTCATATTTTTAACTCATTTTAGAATGTATGAATTTTAGAGGGAAATGCTAAATTAGTTAATTTTAGTCTTTCTGAAATACTTTTTGAGGATTATTTAAATAATGCAAATATAAAGATTTAAAGTGATTGCAAATTGTTTTCATTTTTTTAAGCTTGGATTTATAATTTTCCCCTTTACCATCAATGACCCAAGCCTATTATTTATGTTGAGTTAACATAGGATAAAAGTTATAATAAAAAATATAATAAAAGAACTGCTTGAGAACTTAAAAGCAATGTCCACTTACAGTAAACATTTACATTTGCAGAATTGATTATATTCTAAGTTCTGGATAGTGATCAGAGAGAAAACATTTTGTCTGCTTCAGCTATATGGGCATTTCTCTAGTGTTTAATTCCTAATATTTTCAGATTTGAACTACTTGGAATTCTTTTGCAGTCAAATATTTTCATATCTGTGTACTGGAACAAAATAGTCACCAGTGTCAGCCAGGACATCTTTCCAGGACAAAGACTTTATAGGGTATCTGACCTGTCATGTAGAACATGTGCTAAAGTAGAGAAAACTGGTAAATAAGAAATATGGAATGTTCAGATACAGTTTCACATTCAAAATGATATTTATTATCCAGGTTTTGGGGAAAAACAGTTTTTTGGTAATTATTGAATTGCTTTACCTTGGTCATTTTCAAGGACACTTAGAGGTTAGCATGATTTTGTGGTTATAACCTTGATATCTTGCAAAAATATTATGCTGCCTGTGTCAGCAACAGTCTTAAATTTATTTTGAAATGCTATATTAACTTCCACACTGCTAGGATTATAAATGATGGCTAATTAACTTGGTATGCTCATTAGGTGAAAATGAGCTTTTATTTCAATATTGACCAAAGTGCTTAAAATATTAAATTCATAGATGTATTAAGAATCTTGTCAGACATACATTAAGCCTCCATATTATTGAAAAATGAAGCAAGTATGTGACAGGTTGATCATATTTTATATACCTCAATGTTTTCAAAATCAATTGAAAATCAAGTAGAATACATTTTATTAAATGCTTGTCCTACATTGTTCTCCAATCACAATGGGGATAAAAATAATTTTTATAGTATAAGTAAAACAAGAAAATGGCTGTATAACTAATTATTATGTTAAGGACATCAGACAAAGTATAACCATGATATTTTTCAGAGTAATACATTAAATAATGTTTCAAACAATATCACCTCCGAATTCCTCACGGTCCTCAAGTATATAATTTTCCATCCTTCTGGATAAGAAAAACTACTGTATGACTGCCATCAAGGACACAGTAGACAGAGTCAGGGAAACTTTTCTCTGATATGAAATGTCTCTAATGCATTATCTTTCTACTGCTGAAAGAGATGAAGCAGGCTGGTAAATATCACCTAGATTAGTCAAAGTGCATTGGAGAGAATAAAAGGCAGGGTCCCTAGTTCTATTTTTGATAGTAGGTTCTATTTCTGCACATGCTGTAAATCAGCTGGGAAGAAAAAAAATTTTGAATTGCAAGGAGGTTTTCACCAAACATAAGATACAACCCCATTTTTCTCAGGGTACCCAAAGATTCTCACTAATACCCTCTGCTTGAACTTGTGGATTAATAGGAAAATTGCTACCTTGAAAATAATCTATTCAGTTTCTTTCTTATTAAGTTCCTAATGAGTGTCATTCCCTCATTTTATGAAGGAAAATGAAGCAATACAATGTATGCCCCCCAAAATCATTCTATCTCATAGAGTCTTTCATTTTTCAGATAAATACAGTTTCACTTTGACAAATTATATGTTTGATATAAGGCTTTCTAAACCTCTTGATGAAAGTGAAAGAGGAGAGTGAAAAAGTTGGCTTATAACTCAACATTCAGAAAATGAAGATCATGGCATCTGGTCCCATCACTTCGTGGCAAATAGGTGGGGGAAATAAAGGAAACACTGAGAGATTTATTTTGGGGGGCTCCAAAATCACTGCAGATGGTGACTGCAGCCATGAAGTTAAAAGACGCTTGCTCCTTGAAAGAAAAGTTATGACCAATGTATACAGCATATTAAAAAACAGAGACATTACTNTACCTCAATGTTTTCAAAATCAATTGAAAATCAAGTAGAATACATTTTATTAAATGCTTGTCCTACATTGTTCTCCAATCACAATGGGGATAAAAATAATTTTTATAGTATAAGTAAAACAAGAAAATGGCTGTATAACTAATTATTATGTTAAGGACATCAGACAAAGTATAACCATGATATTTTTCAGAGTAATACATTAAATAATGTTTCAAACAATATCACCTCCGAATTCCTCACGGTCCTCAAGTATATAATTTTCCATCCTTCTGGATAAGAAAAACTACTGTATGACTGCCATCAAGGACACAGTAGACAGAGTCAGGGAAACTTTTCTCTGATATGAAATGTCTCTAATGCATTATCTTTCTACTGCTGAAAGAGATGAAGCAGGCTGGTAAATATCACCTAGATTAGTCAAAGTGCATTGGAGAGAATAAAAGGCAGGGTCCCTAGTTCTATTTTTGATAGTAGGTTCTATTTCTGCACATGCTGTAAATCAGCTGGGAAGAAAAAAAATTTTGAATTGCAAGGAGGTTTTCACCAAACATAAGATACAACCCCATTTTTCTCAGGGTACCCAAAGATTCTCACTAATACCCTCTGCTTGAACTTGTGGATTAATAGGAAAATTGCTACCTTGAAAATAATCTATTCAGTTTCTTTCTTATTAAGTTCCTAATGAGTGTCATTCCCTCATTTTATGAAGGAAAATGAAGCAATACAATGTATGCCCCCCAAAATCATTCTATCTCATAGAGTCTTTCATTTTTCAGATAAATACAGTTTCACTTTGACAAATTATATGTTTGATATAAGGCTTTCTAAACCTCTTGATGAAAGTGAAAGAGGAGAGTGAAAAAGTTGGCTTATAACTCAACATTCAGAAAATGAAGATCATGGCATCTGGTCCCATCACTTCGTGGCAAATAGGTGGGGGAAATAAAGGAAACACTGAGAGATTTATTTTGGGGGGCTCCAAAATCACTGCAGATGGTGACTGCAGCCATGAAGTTAAAAGACGCTTGCTCCTTGAAAGAAAAGTTATGACCAATGTATACAGCATATTAAAAAACAGAGACATTACTTTGCCAACGAAGGTCCATCTAGTCAAAGCTATTGTTTTTCCAGTATTTATGTATACATGTGAGAGTTGGACTATAAAGAAAGTTGAGCATCAAAGAATTGATGCTTTTGAGCTGTGGTGTTGGAGAAGACTCTTGAGAGTTCCTTGGGCTGCAGGGAGATCCAACCAGCCCATCCTAAAGGAAATCAGTCCTGAGTATTCATTGGAAGGAGTGATGCTGAAGCTGAAGCTCCAAGACTTTGGCCACCTGATGCAAAGAACTGACCTCATTTGAAAAGACCCTTATTCTGGGAAAGATTGAGGGAGGGAGGAGAAGGGGATGGCAGGATGAGATGGCTTGATGGCATCACTGACTCAATGGACATGAGATTGAGTAAGCTCCAGGAGTTGATGATGGACAGGGAAGCCTGGCAGTGCTGAAGTCCATGGGGTCTCAAAGAGTCAGACACGACTGAATGAGTGAACTGAACTTAATGAAATAGTCTATAAAATCTAGAAAGGATTTGGCAAATTACCAGCATGCTGGTAAATGTTAAACTGAATTAAATTGTTTGCTTTCTCAGGATATAATTGCTTACCAACGTTCTCTGTAACACAGGTGTTCCCCAGAATTGAACACTAAATACGTAGGACACAGTGGAATATTTCTCCTCTTAATCAAAACAAACAAACAAAAAAATTACTTCTTTTCATTGATTAGTAATTATATTAGAATTTGCACCCTCAGATGATATCATGCTTATATTGAGATAGTTATTTCCATTGATATTTTTATTAGGGTGTGTGTGTGGCCCTCATTCTGTACTTTTCCTCATTAATCTGTTCTAATCATACATGAAGTCTGCAATATTCACTATTCATTTTATCTTAATTATGTATACCCATCATTTAAGTATGTCAGAATATACTTAAATTCAAGATTTTCAACCTGTATATATACTCTCTACTTTGTGCAAAAAAAAAAAAAAAGTATTGAATGGAGAGTAAATATAAGATTACCTGGTGGTTTTAAATGAAATAGTCTAGTATAGAGCTGTGAACTCAGAAATTCTTGCTGTCATTCATATTGGGAAATCTCAGTCACTGATTAAGGTAAGTTAAAAGAAAATTCTGTCTCAGCTTCTTTTTCTGTAATATCAATACAAGGGAGCAGTATAAACTCTTCCATCACATTCACATTCTAAAATATCTAACTGCCACACACCCAGAAACATTCATATTGCTTCACTGCACTAGTGTCCCAACTTGCTGTCTGATGGCAACCACTTCTGAAATGACACACGCATTGTTACTATCCCTCTCCTAGTATCTGCAACTGGGACCTTCCCTTGCACAGCTTCTAGGTGACTATACAGTCTCCTCGTCCTGGCTATCTAGCCCAGACTGCACCATATCCCATCAAACCTGTCTTGATTAAAAAAAAATCATCGTGTTAAAGGAAACATTCAAGGGTATTTGTCTGGAAAGACTTCTATACTCAGGAGAATCTTTGAATGTGAAATTCATTTTAAGCTATTTAGGGCTCCAGTTCATTTAAGGCTGGATTAGAACTATTTAGGTTTTAAGGTTTTGATGAATTGATTTGGGTAGTGCAGTACAGAATACCCAATTTCTAGGGAGTCATATGTAGGAAGAGACACAATTCTGCCTTTATTCATTCTTCAGTGTTTTTCATGGCCTTGGAAATTCTGTGTTGGTTTTATATGATTATTACGGCAAACATCTGGAATACCAGATGTGAACAGCCACATTAAGGGGCATTTAATCTACACATTTAAGAATGAGTCAAGTTAATCAGAAAACTCATTTCATTTCTGAAAATGAGTTAGATAAGCCAAATCAATAGTAAATGTCTATATAATCTGGAAGACAAAAGAATTTAAAAGAAACCATATGGTCCTTAAGACAAGAAACTGAATATGTGTGTGTGTCCACACAGAAATATAAAGCATTTTACAAGTTATATATGTGAAATATAAAGCATTTTGCAAGTTATATATATTCCTGAGAAGAAAAGACTAAAGTGGAGCAATAATATTATCTTATTCTATTTGAACTATGATACTTGCACTTAGGTGCATGGATGAAGCATTCAGATTTTAATAAGTACACTGGAAGAAGTATACTATGCTTCATATACTGAAATATACTATATTTTAAGTTTCAGATAGATTTTACCTTCATCACTTATATTCTGATTACTGAAAATTATGTTAGTAAAAATGTCTGTGTAGATATGTATTTATATATAAAAAATATAAGTAATACAATAGAAAATCTGTATATTATGTAAATTTTTGCTGTTCCTCAATAAATTCTGCCAGCAGAGATTTAATTGAGAAAAGGGGCATTTAGTGCTTAAACCATCAAATGACTCTGACCTCTAAGACTATTAAGCAACCCTGTTGGTAGAAGACGCCATCATGAACTATCTGGAGATAGCTGAACTACCTATGAGGAAACTTGCTGATAGTCAAGATTCAGAGCTTTAGAATTCCATAATTCAACTCTACTCATTATGAAAACAAAGATGTTTTGTCCATCACTCAGTTAAAGCTTATCTCATTTTTCTTGCAATACTTTATAAGAATTTATCCTCTTACCTTAGTATGAAGATGAATCAACTCGGGAGTTAGCCAAAGTACAGATGTTTGTGTCCTAGAGATCTAAGAAATCAAAATTTCTGGTTCTTGAAATTCAGAAATCTGTATTTATAATAAATGCTTCAAATTTTTTGATATTACTTACTGTACTGTACAAATTTGTATCTAAATATACAAATATACAAATATATATATAGATGAGTTGGAGAAGGAAATGGCAACCCACTCCAGTGTTCTTGCCTGGAGAATCCCGGGGACGGGGGAGCCTGGTGGGCTGCCGCCTATGGGGTCGCACAGAGTCAGACACGACTGAAGCGACTTAGCAGCAGCAGCAGCAGCATATAGATGAATATAAATGCAAAAAATTCCTTTGTATAATTCATATATTTTATTAATCTCATATTGTTATTATTTTGGTGAGGATGCTTCACTTCATTCTATTTTTCAAGATATATCAATTGAAAGCATGGCTCAGATGGTAACAGTATGNTATAGATGAATATAAATGCAAAAAATTCCTTTGTATAATTCATATATTTTATTAATCTCATATTGTTATTATTTTGGTGAGGATGCTTCACTTCATTCTATTTTTCAAGATATATCAATTGAAAGCATGGCTCAGATGGTAACAGTATGTTCCAGCCCTGTACTAAGTCTGGTCATACTATATGAAGAAAACCTTTCCCTAAAGGGACTTTGAATCTACTAAAATAGATATGTAATTTAACAAACACTAATATTGAAGTTTTGCACATGAAGAAATAAACACAGCATAGTGGTAGCTGAGTGAATGTAATTTAGAGGTTTTAGAGAAAAACAAAAAGGAGGATATGTATTCCTCTTCTCGAGAGGATTAGAAAGATATTTTGTAGAAGTAATGCTTGAGCTAAAGTTTGAAAGAGAAACAAGAGGAACAAATGTTTGGATGTTCTATTCAGAGGGAACAGCATGAACAAATGTAGAGAGGAATAACGTACCTCAGAAGTAGAGAGTGTGATTGGGAAATAATTGGAAAGGAAGGTTTGAACCTAACCAATGAAGTGTTTTAAATCATGTTGAAATATGTGGATATTAGCTTGCAAGCAATAGAACCACTGCAGGATTTTAAGAAGACAAATATGATCAGACTCCTGTTTTGGAAAAAAATCAATTAAGTGACAGTATGATGAAATTGGAAGCAGAGGCCGTTTAATACTTCAGGAGACAAAAAGTGGGGGTTGAATGTTTGTAGTAATCCTGGGAGTGAAGAAGAGGAATTCTTTTCACGGTTTTACAATTTCTATATTACAATGACCTTAGTTGACATATAAAAGCAGCCCCAATTCAATTTGAACAAATATAGGCCTTCAGAATGAAAGTAAGTGATAATGGATAAAAGATAATAGGTAATGTAAGAACTAGTAAGTATCTGATTGGTAACTTGGTAGAAAACAATGATTAAATTGACTACACTAGAGAGCCATGAAAACTTAAAGATACAGTAAACCTTAGAACCATCTTGTCTAAACCAAGCAAGAGTTAGTTGTTAGTACTGGCAGGATGAGTGACTAGGGAGCTTAGTGTATTCACTGAGAAACTTTGAGAATGATTCCATCCTATTTCAGGGCTATAAGGAGCCATTTTTACACTTTAAAAATAGTTTTCAGTGATTGAAAGAGTGAAATGTTTGCACTGGTAATTGTGTTTGACCTTAAAGAGGAATATAAAAATAAATCCAATATCTTCAAATATAAAACTTGATAAAATATATAAAATATAAAATAAATTCTTGTATTTGTTTCATCATCATGTTATGGGAAGATAGTTTCATACTTATAGTCATTTTTAAAGAATTCTTGCAGGAATTAAAAAATATGTGGCTAAGCTTAACTAACTATAAGAACTTTCATGCTTTTATGCAACAATAATTTATTTTGGGAATTTCTGCTTAAGATTATTTTAATTATCAGCACACCTTGTCTTATATGTTTCGATCTATGTATTTCAGTTCAGTTCAGTCGCTCAGTCGTGTCCGACTCTTTGCAACCCCATGAGTCCCAGCACACCAGGCCTCCCTGTTCATTACCATCTCTCGGAGTTCACTCAGACTCACGTCCATCAAGTCCGTGATACCATCTANTTTCATGGCTGCAGTCACCATCTGCAGTGATTTTGGAGCCCCCCCCAAATAAAGTCTGACACTGTTTCCACTGTTTTCCCATCTATTTCCCATGAAGTGATGGGACCAGATGCCATGATCTTCGTTTTCTGAATGTTGAGCTTTAAGACAACTTTTCCGCTCTCCTCTTTCACTTTCATCAAGAGGCTTTTTAGCTCCTCTTCACTTTCCTATCTATAATTTATCTACTCACATATATAAACATATGCTTTTTAGCATAAGATGGCAGAGAAGGGGGTGTGCTAGTCTTCTTCTGCAAGAACTCCGAAACTACAACTCGCTGATGAACATTCATCGACTAGAAAATGTATCCCAACCAAAAAAGATATCCCATATACAAGGGCAAAGAAGAAGCCTCAGCAAGACTCTAGGAGGGCCAAAATCACGTTTAGAATCAAACCCCTTACATACCAGAGATGCTCAGATGATTCAAACAAAACTTGTGTGCACTAGAACCCAGGAGAAAGGAGCAGAGACCCCACAAGTGACTGACCCAGACTTGCCCATGAGTGTACAGGAGTCTCCGGCAGAGGTGTGGATTGATGGTGGCCTGCTGTAAGGATTGGGAGCACTGAATACAGCAGTGGGTGCATGGGATTTTTGAAGGAGGTCCAAATTATCTTCATTATCTCCATCATAGTTTGGCTTCAGGTCAAACAAGAGGGAGGGAATACAGCCAGACCCATCAACAGAAAATTGGATTAAAATTTTACTGAGCATGGCCTCACCCATCATAACAAGACCAAGTTTCCCCCTCAGTCAGTCTTTCCTATCAGGAAGTTTCCAAAGTCTCTTATCCATATCCATCAGAGGGCAGAAAGAATGAAAATCACAATCACAGAAAACTAACCAAACTGATCAAATGGACCACAACCTTGTCTAACTCAGTGAAACTATGAGCCATGCTGTGTAGGGCCACCAAGATGGACAAGTTGTGGTGGAAAGTTCTGACAAAATGTGATCCACCGGAGAAGGGAATGGCAAGCCACTTCAGTACTCTTTCCTTGAGAACTCTATGAACAGTATGAAAAGGCAAAAGGATAGGACCCTAAAAGATGAACTCCCCAGGTTGATAGGTAGAGAAATAACTCCAGAAAGAACAAAGAGATGGAGCCAAAGAAAAGCAACACCCAGTTGCGGATGTGACCAGTGATGGAAGTAAAATCCGATGCTGTAAAGAGCAATGTTGCAGAGAAACTGGAATGTTAGGTCCATGAATCAAGGTAAATTGGAAGTGGCCAAACAGGAGATGGCAAGAGTGAATATCGACATTTTAGGAATCAATGAACTAGAATGGACTGGAGTGGGTGAATTTAACTCAGATGACCACTATATCTACTACTGTGGGCAGGAACCCCTGAAAAGAAATGGAGTAGACGTTATAGTAACAAAGGAGTCTGAAATGCAGTACTTGAATGCCATCTCAAAAACGACAGAATGATCTCTGCTCATTTCCAAGCAAACCATTCAATATAACAGTAATCCAAGTCTATGCCCCAACCAGTAATGCTGAAAAAGCTGAGGTTGAATGGTTCTATGAAGACCTACAAGACCTTATAGAACTAACACCCCCCAAAAATNACAGAATGATCTCTGCTCATTTCCAAGCAAACCATTCAATATAACAGTAATCCAAGTCTATGCCCCAACCAGTAATGCTGAAAAAGCTGAGGTTGAATGGTTCTATGAAGACCTACAAGACCTTATAGAACTAACACCCCCCAAAAATGGACTGGAATGCAAAAGTAGGAAGTCAAGAGATATCTGGAGTAACAGGCAAATTTGGCCTTAGAGTACAAAATGAAGCATTCATAGGCTAACAGAGTTTTGCCAAGAAAGCACATTGGTCAAAACAAACACCCTCTTCCAACAGCACAAGAGAAGACTCCATACAAGGACATCACCAGACGATCAATACCGAAATCCGATTGATTATATTCTTTGCAGCCAAAGGTCTTCAGTGATCAATGCAAAGAAATAGAGAAAAACAATAGAATGGGAAAGATTAGAGATCTTTTCAACAAAATTAGAGATACCAAGGGAATATTTCATGCAAAGATGGGCAAAATAAAGGACAGAAATGGTATGGACCTAATAGAAGCAGAAGATATTAAGAAGAGGTGGCAAGAATACACAAATGAACTATACAAAAAAGATCTTAATGACCCAGATAACCACGATGGTGTGATCACTCACCTAGAGCCAGACATCTTAGAATGTGAAGTCAAGTGGGCCTTAGGAAGCATCACTATGAACAGAGCTAGTGGAAGGGATGGATTTCCAGTTGAGTATTTCAAATCCTAAAAGATGATGCTGTGGAAGTGTTGCACCAAATATGTCAGCAAATTTGAGAAACTCAGCAGTGACCACAGGACTGGAAGAGTTCAGTTTTCATTCCAATCTCAAAGAACGATAATATCAAAAAATGTTCAAACTACCACACAATTGCACTCATCTCACACGCTAGCAAAGTAATGCTCAAAATTCTCCAAACCAGCCTTCAACAGTACTTCAACTGTGAATTTCCAGGTGTTCAAGCTGGATTTAAAAAGGCAGAGGAACCAGAGATCAAATTGCCAACATCTGCTGGATCATTGAAAAAGCAAGGGAGTTCAAGAAAAATGTTTACTTCTGCTTTATTGACACACCAAAGACTTTGACTCTGTAGATTATAACAAACTGTGGAAAATTCTTGAAGAGATTGGAATACCAGAACACCTGACCTACCTCCGGAGAAATCTGTATGCATGTCAAGAAGCAAAAGTTAGAACTGGACATGGAATAACAGACTAGCTCCAAATCAGGAAAGTACATCAAGGCTGTATATTGTCACCATGTTTATTTAACTTATATGCAGAGTGCATCATGGGAAATGCCAGGCTGGATGAAGCACAAGCTGGAATCAAGATTTCCAGGAGTAATATCAATAATCTCAGATACATAGCTGACACCACCCTTATGGCAGAAAGAGAAGAAAAACTAGAGTCTCTTGATGAAAGTGAAAGAGGAGAGTGAAAAAGTTGGCTTAAAACTCAATATTCAAAAAACTAAGATTATGGCATCCGGTCTAATCACTTCAAGGCAAATAGATGGTGAAATAACGGAAACAGTGACAGACTTTATTTTGGGGGGCTCCAAAATCACTGCCAATGGTGACTGCAGCCATGAAATTAACACACTTGCTCATGGAAGAAATGCTATGACCAACCTAGATGGCATATTAAAAAGCATAGACATTACTTTGCCAACAAAGATCCACCTAGTCAAGACTATGGCTTTTCCAGTATTTATGTATGGGTGTGAGAGTTAGACTATAAAGAAGAGAGCCGTGTGACTTTTGAACTATGGTGTTGGAGAAGACTCTTGAGAGTCCCTTGAACTGCAAGGATATCCAACCAGTCCATCCTAAAGGAAATCAGTCCTGAATATTCATTGGAAGGACTGATGCTGACGTTGAAACTTCAACATTTTGGCCACCTAATGTGAAAAACTGACTCATTTGAAAAGACCCTGATGCTGGGAAAGATTGAAGTTGGGAGAGGAAAGGGACAACAGAGGATGAGCTTGTTGGATGGCATCACCGACTCAGTGGACATGAGTTTGAGTCAGCTCCGGGAGTTGGTGATAAACAGGGAAGCAGGACGTACTGCAGACAATGCGGTTGGAAAGAGTCAGACCCGAATGAGTGACTGTACTGAACTGAAATATATGCACACACATACATATCTGTATATCCATGCAATTTTATGAGTACACATACGAAACAAGCAGATATTTATTCACACATGTACAATTATTTTGAGTATATAAAAAGTCTATATTTTCTTTGTGGCACAAATGCTGCATAGTGTGCTGGAAAAATTAATTATTTCTCCAATAAAATGGGAAAAAATGTTAGAGAATTTTTTTAACTTTCAACTCATGCCTTTTGTTTTTATAATTTTGAGAAAAAAGCATAAGACAAATGCAATTTTACTACTTAATTAACAGTTGATAAATCTATACATATATATTTTATCTGGTAGATATAAATTTTACTATCAGAAAGAATAAAACTTCATTTTGTTTAGTTTCTTTTCATATACTTTTGGCAAATGTATGTAATGGCATCTAGCATCTCAAGTATAATTTTTGCTTAAAATTTAAGGTATAATTACAAATACCTGGTATAAAATAGTTTAAAATATAAAGTATATTCTCATAAATATCAACTTGGTTTTGCATTTTATTTTAAGATCTGGAGATAAAAGTGTAAAACAGAATAAAAAGTCTATATATATTATTATTTATTATGAGACTGTCATTTTTGCAGAAATTAAGATTTACATTTTCTCTGTGGTTTAACAGTAAAGTTTTCTTTAACAGTGTATTGCAATCCGCAATTTAGAAAATCTTCAGTAACATAAAGTCTTGAAAATTCTCTAATGTCGTGATAACTGTATAAGCATGAAGTGCCTTTTTATTTTTTTTAATCATCAGTGGATCCCACAGAAGGTATAGCACATATTTAGATACCATGAAAGGCAGCAAAGTATCATAAAATATTAATGTAGTTTGCAAAAGCTGTTTTCAAATTCAGTGATTAATAATTGATTAGTCTAAAAAACAAATGTACAATAGTATTAACACTATGTATGTGTGTGCTCAGTCACTCACTGTGTCTGACTCTTTGAGATCCCATGGGCTGTAGCCCACCAGGCTCCTCTGTCCATGGAATTTTCCAGGCAAGTATACTAGAGCATGGTGCTATTTCCTACTCCAGGGGATCTTCCTGACCCAGGGATCAAAACTGTGTTTCTTGCTGTGTCTCCTGCATTGGCAGGCAGATTCTTTACCACTAGTGTCACCACCAAGTTTAATTAAAAAATAAAATGTTGTCTAAACCGAGTTCCATTTTTTAAAGAAAAGGAGGAACAGATTAAGTACTCTTCTTTTTATCCCATGGCATTCTGAAATCTACAGTCTCTAACTCATTTTCTGTTCATTATTAAAAACTAAGGAAGCATGGAGTCATCTTGGGGAAAAATGAATATTACAAGAATATATTCCAGTTTTAAAGGAAAAGATGTGATGAACCCCAAACAATAAGTCATTTTTTGGTGAGTTAATATACAATGATGCAAATAAAATTCACCGGAGAAGGAGTCCTAGCAAGTTTTCCAGTTTGTCAGTTGCTTCAAATGAGGTCAATAGAGTCAGTATCTAAAAAAATTATTATTCAAGTTTATAAGCCAGAGCTCATGTTATGTTTAATTTTTCCTAGAATTCCAGCAAGACTAAAGAGGGTCAATAGTCTAAATTTTAATTTTCATAAAGATGAAGGAAAATGCATCTTAAAAGAATTGGGGATTAAGGTTTAAAAGCCAAGAACAATTGGTCTAAAAAACCTCATAGGCTGTTGCCATAAAGATGAGGTTAAATACGGAAAATTTGCCTAAAAATGACTTTTGTTATATGACATCAGCAAATGGAATGCACCTGCCCTTGTAACCCATCCCAACTCAAACCAAACCCAAATCTCTCCAGTTACGCTTTCTCTCTGTCTTGCGCACATGTGTCATGTGAGTATGTTCAGGTATATATTTTTTAAAAAAAAAACAGGTTTATACAGATTGACTTTTACTCCCATCTTTTATTTTGAAATAATTGGTACATTAAAAATATTAGATACATATATATAGTATGAAGGATAATAGTAAGCTCACTCTCCAGTAAAAGAAAGAGAATGTTAGAACATTACCATTTTTTTCATATTTTTTTATTTTTTAACCAATCTATCTTTCAGCCTTTTCTCTCTGAGAAAGAGAACACACACACACACATATCACACATACACACACAGTTTCCAAATTGGTTTATTTTTTAGTCTCTGTTTTTGTAAAATTATTTAACCATTCTTTCAATAGACGTTAATGGTTTTCATTAGTATTACATTAAAAACAATGCTTCTCTGGTGTTTTTTTCTTGTTTCCTGGACCAGATGCACAAGCATTTACTTGTTTACAAAATGTCACTAATTATTTTCCAGAGTAATTATATCAGTTTTAACCCACAAGCAGTATATGAAAGATCCTGAGTACCATAAGTGTGCCAGCCTTTTATAGTCTTACAAATTGGAACTCTTGCCAAATTAGTAGTACAGAACACTGTTTCAGTGTAGTTTTAATTATAAATTTTCTGATACCTAAGGCTTAGTATTTTTGCATATATTTATTGTCCATTTGTGTTATCTTTTGATGTATTTGTTTGTAACTTTTATCCATTTTCTTATTAGTTTGTAGCTAAAGATATTTAGTATATTTTAATTTTTGTGTTAACTAATTCTTTGTTAATTAGATGTGAAACAAATATTTTTCTTCCACCATGTGGATTATGATTTTTACTTATTTGTGATGCCTATACATACTTTTAAAATAAACCCTGATCACACAGACTGCAAATAATTAAATGAAAGTGATTTTTCCTTAAAATTCCAGAATGATGTTGACAAATCAAAGCAGCAGAAATATGTATATTACTGAACAGTTTTACTTGCATGGATGTGAAAACCGTTGTTCCCACTTGAGTGCCATAGAATATGAGAAAGGGTACAAAGATCTGAAGACGTGAAGATTCAGGTTATACTATCTATTCCTGAGATCCACGAAAGGGCCAGGGATCTTTAGATGGATTTGATGGTAACAAGAAAATCATTACCGTCAAAGAGAGCATGAGTAAGAGAAAAATAAAAAGGAGATATTTGAAGACTAAAATGATCTACAAACTTCTAAAGCTGTTAGGACAAATTTAATTATAACAAGGCTGACTTTCATGTAAAATGGATTAATGTTTCACTTAGAATATTTATCTAGCAGTTATGCTGATTGTGTTATTGTCCCAAGAGCATTAATCTAGGAAAAATGATTGCTCATTATAAATACAGTGGAACACTTTCACAGTTTTTGGTGACAAATACATATAAAGTGCTTAATTTTCTTCGGATCATAGTAATAGTTTTGTCAGTTCTAGCTTGTACTATTTCTGAAATCCTCCAATCACAATGAAGTGACATATGGGGCTTTAATAGGGAGAGAGTTCCCTATTACATATCTGCACATGTATCAACTTTGGTCCTGAACTGAATTCCAAGAATGTTTGTATAGCAAATAGCCTTGGAAGATAGAAAATGGTATCCTCCTTCACAGTTGGAAACAAGTTTGTTTACAGAACAGCTTAAAAGAGATAATGTCTCCTTCCTGGAAAAGTGAAGATAGATTTGCAGTCATTTCTTTTTTTAAGTTGTGGTTTTCTAAGCTCAGCACTCTCAGCCGTGACACTAATCCATTGTGTGCAACATCCACCTGAGCCCAGCTTTGCTTCAATTCTGTAGAAACTGGGGGCTGAGGAGACTGATCCACTGTCTTTTGTGTGGTTTGGAACAAAGAAATTATATCATTTGTCTCTCACCCAGGAGACCCATGTCTTCTGCCATAATCTATGATAGTGTGGTAGCATAATAATGTGTTAATTTGTAAAGAGGATAATAACTCAAATATTCCACAGTTATTGAAATATAAAATTGTGCTCCTTTTACTATCATTTCTTGGTAAGTCCATGCTTCCATGTCTCTCATTTCCACTCATCATTATGAAACCTCCTGTTGGTTCCTTGCATAACAGAATGGCTGAGGAATTCTAGTGAAACTAGAGAAAAATATAAGCTAAGTGTGAGCGTTTCTCAGTTATCCTATACCAGTTGTCCTTCAAATTTACTATTGTCATAAATCTTTAATAACAAAGAGTTGAATTTTCTGAGATGGCTAGTATGGTGAAGAGAAAAACAGCATTGTGAAAAATTCTGGTAATTTAGAATCAACTTATATTTTAAAAAATGACTAGTATGTACCTATTATTTGTAAAAAGGATGCTGAATGTAGTATAAAAGTTTATAATGGATGAAGTTAAATGCCAAAATATATTGATCTTAGTTATGGGACATGTGGGATCTGTAGTTCAGACACAAGTGTACCCTAAAAAAGTGATAGTTTCCAAGGAAATCTACTAATCTTGCTTTAGTTGAAGAACATAAAAGTTCCTAACTGTTGTAAGTAATTCAGTGATATATAATGTGCAACAAGAAACTTCACTCTGGATATGTTATATTTTCATATTTAGTCTCTAAATAACTGGATCCTTGCTCAGAATGTCATAAAAGGGATTTGCTATTAGAAGGCATATTATAAGATATATATATTTTTAAAAATATGACTCAATGATCTTATAACTTTTAGAAATTATAAAAATAGTATTTTAAATTATATATTTTCTGTTGCATGTTAGCAATCTAATTGTGAAAGTGAAAGTCGCTCATTCATGTCCAACTCTCTATGACCCATAGACTATACAGTCCTTGAAATTCTCTAGGCCAGAATACGGGAGTGGGTGGCCTTTCCCTTCTCCAGGGATGTTTTATATATCATTAGATTAATTTTCACATTTTATTCCTTACATGTGTTGAAAATAAGGCAAATTTACATATATATGGGATTATTTCAGGGATTATATACAGGCAGCTTTATATAAATTCTAGAAACTTGTGTGTTCAGAAAATACCATTCCTAAAAATAAACCCTACAACTCATAAATACAATAACATTTACTCAATCTTTGAGTCTTTCCATTGTGAAAAAATAAGCTGATACTTCCTCTTCAAGAAACAGCATACTTCAGAGCATTATAGATTTATTTTCATGAAATGTTTAATTTAATGTAAACAAATCATGCAGCTCAATATCCAAAAAACAAGCAACAATCCAAGAGAAAAATTGCCAGAAGACCAGATGAAAAGAGACTCAGTTCAGTTCAATTGCTCAGTCATGTCCAACTCTTTGAGACCCCATGTACTGCAGCATGCCACACTTCCCTGTCCATCACCAACTCCTGGAGCTTGCTCAAACTCATGCCCATGAAGTTGGTGATGCCATCCAACCATCTCATCCTCTGTCGTCCTCTTCTCCTCCTGCCTTCAGTCTTACCCAGCATCAGGGTCTTTTCCATTCAGTCAGTTCTTCATATCAGGTGGCAAAGTATTGGAGTTTCAGCTTAGCATCACTAATTATTAGAGAAATGCAAATAAAAACTACAATGTGATATCACCTCACATCAGTCAGATGTCCATCATCAAAATGTCTACAAGTAATAAATGTTGGAGAGGATGTGGAGAAATGGGAATTCTGCAAAACAGTTGGTGGAGATGTAAATTGGAACAGCCACCAAGAAGAACAGAATGGAGAATCCTTTAGAAAGTAAAGTAAAAATAGTTACCATATGATTCCACAATCCCACTACAGGACATATATTCAGAGCAAACTGTGGTTCAAAAAGGTATATGCACCTCAATGTTTACTGCAGTGCTGTTTAAAATAGCCAAGACATGGGTACAAACTAAATATCCATCAATAGACAAATGGATAAAGAAAATGTGGTACATATATACAGTGGAATGTTATTTAACCATTAAACCAAACAAAATAATGACAGTTTCAGCAACATACATAGACCTAGAGATTGTCATAATGAGTGAAGTATGGCAGACAGAGAGAGACAAATATCATATGATATTGTTAATACATGAAATCTTATAAAATGGTATAAATGAATTTATTTACAAAATCAAAGTACAGTCACAAATGTAGAAAACAAACTTATGCTTACTGGCGGTAAAGGGAGAGGAATAAATTGGTAGATTGGGATTAACATATACACGGTATTAAACGTAAGGACCTAGTATATAGTACCAGGAGAAGGCAATGGCAACCCATTCCAGTACTCTTACCTGGAAAATCCCATGGACGGAGGAGCCTGGTAGGGGGCAGTCCATGGGGTCTCTGATAGTCAGGCACGACTGAGCGACTTCACTTTCACTTTTCACTTTCATGCATTGGAAAAGGAAATGGCAACCCACTCCAGTGTTCTTGCCTGGAGAATCCCAGGGACGGGGGAGCCTGGTGGGCTGCCGTCTATGGGGTCGCACAAAGTCGGACACCACTGAAGCGACTTAGCAGCCGCAGCAGCAGCAGTATATAGTACAGGAAATTCTGCTCACTGCTCTGTGGTGAACTATATGAGAAAAGAATCTAGAAAATAATAGATATATGCATAGGTATAACTGGATCACTTTTCCGTACACTTAGAACTAACACAACATTGTTAATCAATTATACTCCAGTATACAGTAACTTTAAAAAAAAGTATATGAAGGGGTAATAAAGATGTGGCACATATATACAATTGAATATCACTCAGCCATAAAAAAATAATAAAGTAATGCCATTTGCAGCAACATGAGTGAACCTATGTTCTCTGATAACCTAGAGATTATCATAGTAAGTGAAGTAAACCAGGCAAAGACAAATATTGTATAATATTGTTTATATGTGGAATCTAAAAAAAAAAAAAGATGCAAATGAACTTATCCACAAAGCAGGAAGTAGACCCATAGCATAGGAAACAAACTTATGATTACCAAATGGAAAAGAAAGGGGAGAAATAAATTATGAGTTTGGGATTAACAGATACATACTATTATATATAAACTAGATAATCAACAAGTATATAGCACAGTTAAATAT
The DNA here is from genome assembly GCA_006410875.1 of Neotragus pygmaeus. Taxonomy (NCBI): domain Eukaryota; kingdom Metazoa; phylum Chordata; class Mammalia; order Artiodactyla; family Bovidae; genus Neotragus; species Neotragus pygmaeus. The sequence goes on along the minus strand of SJYV01034996.1, from coordinate 93,541 downwards.
ATAACTGCATCACTTTGCTGAAGTGATTCACATTTGAAACTAACACAACATTGTGAATCAACTATACTTCAATAAAAATGCAGTAACAGAAATTTAAAGTTAAAAAATTTATAACTTCTAACTTAAGAATGTCGAGGATAATAAATGTACTACATAGTAAAATTCAAGGAAAGTAAGTACTGGTTTGAAATTGTATCTCTGTCTTAGTAGGAGAAGGCAATGGAAATCCACTTGTACTCCAGTACTCTTGCCTGGCAAATCCCACGGATGGAGGAGCCTGGTAAGCTGCAGTCCATGGGGTCGCACAGAGTCGGACATGACTGAAGTGACTTAGCAGTAGCAGCAGCAGCTCTGTCTTAGTAACAGAAAACCAGGGCGATTACTTGTGGGAAAATGTTTAACAAATGGATAATCCAAAGTATGAAAGCTAAGGGGTTTTCCTATGAATAAAATTAATGAAATATTTGATTTGTAAGTCTAGCTCAGTAAATTGCAAGAAAGAAAAAAAGAAAAAAAAACAAAAAAACCCCACAACTCTGGCCTAAATTAGTAGGTTAAATTTCTTTAGCCTATCATTTCATGTGGATGCTTGTTATAATGTTGGGCTCAGTGGAAAACTTTTCTGTTCTATTGTAGAAAGAGATAATGATACAGAAAAGCAGAGAAACAAAAAGACAGAGGAAAAGAGAAAAATGGGGAAAATGGAAGCTGAAAAGTAGTGGCTTTTAGCAATGATGATAAACATGCTTTTTAGACAAAATGAGATGCATGCAAATATCTCTGTACCCTGAAAGCATTCAATTCAGAGTGACCTGTGGCAATAAATTATCAGCAAGAAGCTTCAAATCGTAGTCTTGTAATTTCATCAAGATCTATAAGATGCAATCTTGAAAACTGCATGGTGCAAGGACATATTGATGTCCTTGTTTTTTCAGACAGCTGAGTTTGATGTACATGATTCTGACTACTTCTCTGTCCCTCTGTAGCCATATATGGCTATTGTAAATAATTAAGTAGAAATCTGTTACTGTGTTGTCAAATGTATTTCTGATGTTGCTCTTCCTAGCTTCCATTAAGAAATCCCTTGATTAAATTTTAAAGTCTTAAACAATTTGAGAGTCTGAGAGCACTGGATACAAGCTACAATTTGAATGCTTTGCAGGGGAAAGTCATATTCTCTTTGGGAGTAGGGAAAAAAAAAAAGTTAGGTAGTTAGTATATAGCCCCATGATTCTTTTTCAAGACAAAATATTACAGGTTTGATTACCTACTCTGTAGCTAGTTCTTATAGTCATTTATTTTCCCAATTTTTTTTCATTGACATTTAAAATATACTGCTTAAAATATTTGAAGCTATTTTTATGTAAGCAAAATATGCTTGTAACTAGAAATTTAAGCTTTTAATCACTCCAGTTGTATAATATGATAAAAGAAAATACTGAACAAATGTTTATTTACAAAAATAAACTTAAAACATAATTCCTCTATATAATTTGTTTATAATATTCTCAAATAATTTTTAGAAAGAGAAACAAAGAGGAAAAGGTCAATAAAGAAATATTATTTTCCTAATTATGCTTTGAAAAATGTGAGCAGCCTTAATATTTAACCATATTCTTCTTAAAATGCATGAGTTCTAAGCAGATTGGTATGAAAATGCTGCAATTGTTGTGGGGGGTATATCATAAATGTTGTATATTGTTGGGAAAAATATCTTTAATTCAAAAACAAAATATGACATTAATTTTCTGTTATAATCAACAAGAAGCAGAACACTGTTTCCTGTGGAGTGATATTCAACCATAACATAAAATGAAATGTTTTCTGCAGATTTTTACCTTCTTTTATGTGGGTGAATGTTACATAGGTTTATTTCTCTTCTCAGTACATTATTTCCCCACTTGCTTCAATGAAATGGCTGAAAATAAAATATATTTATAGTGCTTAGACCTACTCTCCTCAGGAACTTTATTTTTGTGGTGATACATTCCCTAAATAACCCATCTTCTCTTTGACAACTGTAATCATTACATTTACACCATTCATGTGTCTCTTTCATTTGGGGATGAAAGAATTAGAAGTCACATGATTATTTACTTAGGAATTCTCTCTGGATTGAATTAATGTTTTACCTATTATGAACCCTGATTCTAAAAGGAAAGTGCTAAAAATTAAAGTTGTTCTACTTTGGTTATACTTCCTTTCTCCCCATCCTTACCACTAACCTTGGCCTCTAAAGGGTTCATGTCCCATAACCGTTACATTTCACCTCCTTGACTTTGAAATTTGACTGTGCAAACCAAGTTTAATTGTAGGAGTTGTTGGTCTAGAAAGAAACTGGCATAACCCTTGCCTTTTCTGGTCTCTTCTTCAGAGGAGAAGCTTCCCAAGACTGGCTCTGGCCTTGGCTCTTGTTTGGGTCTATCCTATGGAATTGTTCTTTTTTAATGTTACGAAGTGTTCTGAAAGGAAGGGGTGGATAGCCTAATGCTTGTAAATGGAATCTCTCACCACATGACATTCAATAAGTAAATCATCACAATCCATTTTCTCATCAAAAAATAAAATTGGTAACTTGTGCTTTGCAGGTGTGGCTTTGAGGACTGAGATTATACATATCACATATATATTCGTATATATGTAATATATATCAATATATGTAAGTTAGTAGGATTCTGATATATAGTAGGCTATCAATAAATAGTCAGTGTCTTTTGTTACCTTCTTCAAATCCTAGTCCCAGACTCTTGGGTAGAAAGTACAGTTTTAATTTGGTTATTAAGTCAATTCATCAAGTTAAAGGTTTGGACAGAAAGAAGATGGGGTCAATGCAATGCTTTAAAACATTAAAACCACTGGTCTGAAAAAGAAGTTTGAAAAATATTGATGTGTAGGTCCCTCCTCCATACTGACATAATTGAGTTGGGTCATGGCCTTGGTACTGGAAATTTAAAAGCTCCCTGAAGGAGTCTAATGCACAGCCAAGGTTGAGAACCACTGGTGTAGAAGTGAAATGTCTCTGGTATATTTTTAGTTTATGAAGAGCTCCATGAAATACAAAATCCTGCAGTGGTTTTCAAACTAAAATGTGTCTTCTGCCTGGGTATATTTGGAAATGCTTGCAGGAGGCTTTGCTTTTCAGAGTGACTGGTGGTGTCACTGGCTTTTTTATAGGGAACCAAGGATGTAAACAATCTTCCAGCAAGGGAGAGTCATTGTCCCTCGTTCATGACCAAAAGACACTGAGACTGCAAAGTCATGTTTCTACCATTATTTTCCCCTTCTGTATTTCCTTCCTTCCTCCCTTCCTTTCTTTCTTCCCAACTTTTTTTCCTTATGTTTTATTTTCTTTTAAAGTAATGTTCTGTTTTTCTTTCCTTTATTTTGTTTTAATTTTTAAGTATCCTGTATATTATTAAAGAAAATCAGATAAGAGCTTAAATTACCTATGGCCTCAGGAGCTGAATTAAGATATTTTAGAAAAAACTGGAGAGGGAAGGATTGCACACAACAGACAGACGTTTTATTCCTCTCTCCTGAACTATCATTTAACAATGTTGGGTCAGTAAGTATCTGCTCTATTTATTCCTGCCCATCTGTACCCTGAGATAATAAAAAAAAATACACTAATGCAATTTGTACTCTTTTCCCATTGATTATACAATGTTCCAGCCTGCCTTATAAAGTACTAAGCAGCAGCAATAATTAGTACTTATTGAACACCCATTGGGTGCATGCCTGGCACAACATTGTAGACCACTGTGTGCATCTTTAATAATTCTACTTTTACAGTTTTCAGTGGAAAATAGTCAAATAGTACTTTTTTAATAGGTAGAAATCTATCTTTTAAGACATGTCAAAATCTAACAATAATTTATAATTTTTCTCTTCTGATTGGATTTATAAAGATTTTTTTATCTTTTTTTCACTTGGCTCTAAAAAATTCTTGGGTAACTGTAAGTACTAAATGAAAAACAGCTGCAATTTCTTCTGGCATAATTATTTAACTAGGATGAAAAAACACCAATGTTAATATATGACATGGGTTTTGAGTGTGGCATTGTTCAATGTTTATCTGAACCTCCTTTGTGCAGAGTCCAAACATAAAGGATATATAAAGCTCACGTTATAGAAAACCCTTGTTTTACACACAGGGAGAGGGGAATCATTCAGATACACTGAAAGTTAAATAAACAAAAGAATCACATTATTAATCTATTTCCTGCAAGTGAATATTTGGTTTGCCTTATTCTTTTCAGCCCTTACTCTTCTAAAATCAATTATTAAAATGTAAAAATTTGGTTTGTGAGAAATAGATATTGAGTTAATAAGAAAGTAAATGACATGAATATTGCACATTAAAATTTTCATAATTATCTGTTTCATATCTAATATCCCTGAATGTGAATAATAACTACCCTTATTTTCCTAGCAAAGAAATCAGCATGTGAAGGAGATAAATAAAATTTGCCAATGATGTATATTAATCTGAATATTCAAGTATATAAATGAAGAAAGGAATAAATAACACAGCATCAACTAGGACTTGCACATGAGATTTTTTTAAATTTTATAAATTATAAAATGATCCAATATTTGCCTTTGATCTCTTTTAAATAGTTAGCATTATAATATATTTTTGTAAGTGAAAAAAAAAAAACACAAATTTTCCAGAACGTTATTATCAAATAAGTCTTTTTTCATCTTGTCCAATCACTTTTTACGAAGGACATTGTATTGGTTTCTGTTTTTGCAATGAAATATCATACTTAGTACCCTAGCACATAAAGGTATAGTATAATAATCTTGGCAGATTCTTCTGTTGATTTTATAACCTGTGTAAGGGTTTTACTGTGCTGTATAGCAGAAACTAATGCAACATTGTAAATAAATTATACTTCAATAATAATTAATTTTAAAAAGTAAAAAAAAAAGTTAATTTAAATAATATCCTAGATAAAATATTAAGGTCTTCTGGTAGGAGAGTGATTTTTACCAATGCTATTCTGTGAAAAGATAGTGATTAATTTTTTTAAAAATACAAACTACAAGGCATTATAACATACTTGAGAATTTATTTTCAAGATACATAACTAATCAACTTTTTTTTTAATTCTATGGATTTTAATAACTGTATAAGTATTTAAACCTGCCCACCATGTGTGCTATCTTTTCTGTCACAAACTACCTTTTCCAATCACTTTACACATTTCTTCTGGTTAAATAATATCTCCATGATGTGAATACATAAAAGTCTCATTTTAGCATTTTTGGGACATAAGGAAAAAAAGGGAATACCTAACTGGTATGTGTGAAGATATTAATAGCTAACCAATTATGTGTTGTCCCCTATTGTCTATATTGTTAGCTACTTGCCAAGAATGTCTTCCTTCTAATTGTTGATAGGATTTTTAATCTACAGATCCATTAACATTATTCAATTGAAAGAAATAAATATGAAATTATAGGAAAATACAGTATACTACTCCAGCTAATCCTTATAATGTTGAAAATAAGATTAATCATGAGTTTACTGATTTCATATTAATGTGGCTTCAATATATATTGGGAGGTAGTTATCATATTAAGATCTTGGAAAATATTTATATTTTTATAAACCACAACCAGCTGTTGGCTTAAATTACCATAGTATCTGTGGCTGCTGTATTACCTGCAAGTACATGACTTGCTATGAATGGGTTTTAATGCCTATACATTTTTAGAAACTTTGTATATCTGAGAAGGCTCCCAAGACATAAACTTAATGAGTATGCAGCATATCTTGATATAAATAAGTATTGCTACATTTTTACCTAGTAAGTACTACTAATCCCGACACAAATGAACAAAATCTTAACTTTTTTTCTGGGGGTTCATCAGCAATATGTATTTATTGAAAACAATACACTCAATGGTATTCAAAAATTGATATTTATAAAAATTAAAGTTTTTACAAGCAATCTAAAAAATTCACAAGCATTCAAAAAATGCATTCTATTTTTGACATACAGAAATAATGAATATATAGTAAACCACAAAGAAAATAAGTGAATATGAAATAAATTATATAGACGTTTTCTTATTGTTGCCAGTGGGGTCATCTCTGAGCTATGTTCTTCAGGGGCCTCAGATAGCAGTTGCATGGTACCTCCACTAGAAGAAAACAGAAATACTGACCATGAGCTACATCTTCGGGAGTGCTTATGATCAAAAGTAAGTAATATTGAAAGTAGTATTTACATTTGTATCCCCAATATCTTGAGATTTTTTATTGAACATCATCCTTTAATTATATTTTATTATCATTTGATTATGTCCAATACTCAAATTTTTCATTGGAAAAATGCTTTCAAATTGTGATGCTAGAGAAGACTCTTAAGAGTCCCTTGGACTGCAAGGAGATCAAACCAGTCAATGCTAAAGGAAATCAACTCTGAATATTCACTAGAAGGACTGATGCTGAAGCTGAAGCTCCAATACTTTGGTCATCTGATGCAAGGATCTGACTCATTGGAAAAAATCCTGATGCTGAGAAAGATAGGAAAGTTTTCATCAACTTCCCCTCAATTATCCATCTTTAAGACTTCTTATTTCCCTATACTAGCCAGCAGAGAGGTAGTCTGATAAATTTGATAGGTAAAAATGGTGTTTCATTCTTGATCTAACTTGAATTTATTTGGTTATTGGTAATTTGGAACATTTTACTATGCTCTCAATTTTAGTTTTCTATTAGCTATGAATTTTCTCTTCAAACGTTTTGCCTATTTTTTTACTAGATAATATTCCTGTATTCAGTTATAGTGAATTCTCATACAGTAGACTTTTATTATGTTACACATGTTCCTAAAGTTTCTTTTGATTTGATGATTGTCTTTAATGTATTTTGTCTTTTGAGGTTCATGATCTTTTTAATTTTATATAGTTACATTTATATTTTCCCTATGAAATTATATATACTTTTATGTTTAGAAAATATATTTCTAGGTAGAGATCATATGAATATTCAATGTCATTCATCACATGTTTTTTGATGAATCTTATACCCAGCCTTCTTTAAATCTAATTCTTGTCCTCTGTGGGACTGTCACCTTTGAGTTTTAGTCTTGATTCTCTAGTCCTTTTCTAAGATGTTTCAGGTTTTTTCCTTCTCATCCTGCTTCTCAATGTTCTGCTGCTATTCCTTAAGTTTCTGTCTTTCACTTATCCTTATTATTTGATCAGAACCAGAAGAATGATGTTATTTAAGAATACATTTATTTATTATTTATAAAAAAAAACTTTCTTAGATACATATTTTCTATCTAGATATCTATCCTATGTTTCAGAAGTGTATATTTTATTTCTTGGTGTGCAACTAATTTTGAGGTTCTTAATCAGATTTATCATAGCCATACTCTCCATGCCTTCCCCTTCCTGATCAAGATGCCAACACTTCTTTATTTCTTTTTAAAAATATGTCAGTACAAAAAAAAAAAATATGTCAGTACAAATTCCTTATAAGCAATATTTTTATTGTCTGCCCAGCCTCAATTCTTGCACTAGGTTGAAGGTATTTATAATTCCTTAAACACAGTAGGCTATTTCTTTTGGTTGCAGTCATTTTTCTACCTGGAATTCATTTATTCTCATGACACTCTCCAAGCTCACTCTAACCTTAGTGAAGTGTCCTTCGTTTGTCCTCTTATCAGAACTTCACAATATTTTTTCTTTCTTTCTTAGCATTTAGCAAGTGGTAATAAATTCTCCTTTATCTATATTTTGAATACCATGTCTCAAAAGAATTTGCCCTCTTGTAAATGGGGCTGCTGATTTGGATGACATACTTTCTATAGTCATCCTATACTTATATCAAAGTATAAGAATCTTGGAGTATGGATAGAGCAGGTAGGGCAGTCTGAGTCCAGAAGATAGAACTACTTGCAGAACTACAGGCAAGTTCTAGGCTTGTTGGAAGGTGGGGAACAGCCTCCTGGATGGCTTGCAATTCTCACCTCAACAATGTATGCTAGTAAGATTACACAAAACTTGTCTGTAAAGTAAAACAAAACAAAACAACAACAACAACAAAAAAACCCCTCATATATTCAACCATGGTATAGGTACTGTTAGAGGCAATGAAAAGTATTTGTTGAATTAAATGAAATTGAAAATATACAGAGACATATTAATATAATTATCATACTTTTTCTAGTAAAGCTACAGATCCAGGATTAAATAAAATAGATAATAGGCTTACTAAGGTCCAACCATTAGTAAATGTGCATTAGAGATGCTCAGATATCTGTTGCTTGGAATATATTGTGGGTTTTGGCTGTACAGGATGGAAAATTGCTTTACAATTATGTTGGATATTTGTGATAGCAGGTAGGGAGTGGGAAAAACTAGATATCAGAATATGAATAAAGAGCAAAAGACAGTATGAGTTAGCATAGGAAGTTATAGTGAGAGAAAATCTGAATTTTTCAGCCAATCAGTATATGAAATCTTGGAAATTTCAAGTGATAATAGTTTACTTATAACTCGTTAGCCAAATGAGATAGTATTATCAAAACAAAAGAGCATAATAAATGTTCTTTAAACCCAATTTGTTAATATTTATATACTTATTTATCCATAAAATTTAATTATCTGAACTAAGATTCAAACATATTTCTTTTGCAACAAAATTTGAATTGTAATAAGTATTTTTTTTCCCCTTCTTTCCAGTTCCTGTATTTTCAGTAACTGCTTTCATAGATGTGTTGCTGACAACACCTTGGAAATGCCAGAATGGGTTTTATGCAGTACATTTTAACCTCTAAATAATAATAATAAAGCACAGAATAAACATTAAGGAAGTTATATCTGTGGTACTGATGTTACCTGCATCTCCTTCTTTAATGCAGAATTTTAAATCCTGTGCAAGATCATAGAATACTTTTACTTTTAAACAGACAAGGGATATTTGCTAGAAAAGTTAGGAAAATCTGGGATCAAAGACTACCTTTGGCCTAGAAAGAGTGATATATAAAGGTATAGAACTTTCTTAAAATTGAAAGAAATAATATGTTGACAGGTGTTGGGTTTGACTACAGAAAGGATATAGTGAAAATCACATTCCATTCTTTAGTCTTCCCAGAGAATGAATAGGCAAAGTCACCAACTAAGTGAGAAAAGCATGGATAATATTAAAAACAGGAGGAATTCTGGAAATATAGACAGAGTTGCTGTACTGATACCTAAAAGGAATCCCTAAACAACAAAAAAAATAATTGGTATGAAAAAAATAAGGAATCAGTCATGGATTGATAGCGGAGATTATAATGGCCCTTTAATCAGTGGAGTCTTTTATGATTTTGTCCAACAGTGATTTCAAATCCAGAAACAAATTTGGGGGAATTAGATTAATGAATTACTACTACATGTCAAGAAGAGTTATGGGACAATTTTAGTGTTATTCTTTTTCATTGGGATTTGCATTATGGAAATCTATGGAAGTCTATGTAAAACAGAATATATATCATTTCCTAGATTTTTATTTCTTGGGGTAGTCTTGTATCATTGTAAACTTCCCTCTTAGAACTACTTTTTCTGAGTTCCATAGATTTTGGAAATTGTGTTTTTATTTTCTTTGTTTCTAGTTATCTTCTGATTTCTTCTTTAATTTCTACATAGACCCACTTGTTTTTGTTGTTGTTGTTTTGACTTCCCTGGTGTCTCAAATGGTAAAGCATCTGCGTACAGTGTGGGAGACCTGGTATCAATCCCAGGGTCGGGAAGATCTCCTGGAGAAGGGAATGGCAACCCATTCTGGTATTCTTGCCCCATCCCGCGGCCCAAAAAGGAGCTCAAAGAAATATCTGGGCTTCCCTGGGTGGCTCAGAGGTTAAAACATCTGCCTGGAATGCGGGAGACCCGGGTGTATGTTTTACTAGTATGCTATTTAGTATCCTCATGCTTTTTTCTTTCTTCCATTTTTCTTCTTCTAACTCATATCTAGTTTCTTAAGAGTTTGATATAATTTCTATCCTCTTAAATGTGTTGACACTTGTCTTGTGGCATAGCATGAGATATATCCTGGAAAATGCCCTTGAAAAGAGTGTTTATTGCTGCTGTTTTGGCTGGAATGCCCTAATATATATTGAATCCAACAGGTTTAATGTATCTTTTCAGACCACTGTTTCCTTATTGATTTTCTATCTGGGTGGTCTGTTCATTTATGTAAGTAGGGTCTTAATATCCCCTATTCTTATTGTATTACTGTCAATTTCTACCTTTATGTTTGTTAATATTTTCCATATCTATTTATGGGCTTCTATATTGGTGCATATATGTTAACAAATATCTACTACTTGTTCCATTTATCATTATGCAATGCATTTCTTTGTCTTTTGTTATAGATTTTATTTCAAAGTCTATTTTGTCTGATATGAGTATCACTACTTTAGCTTTCTTGACATTTCTATTTGCATGAAATACTATTTCCATTGCTTCACTTTCAGTCTGTGTGTCTGTAGCTCTGAAGTGAGTTTATAAGCAGCATTTAGATGAGTGCTTTTTTTGTTTGCTTTTTTCATTGACATTTAAAGTGATTGTTGATAGGTATGTATTTATTACTATTTTACTGCTTTCTAATCTTTTTTGTAGTTCATTTCTGCTTCTTTTTAGTTTCTTCCCTTGTGGTTTGATAGTCTTCTTTAGCAGTATAATTTCACTTCTTTCTCTCTAGTTTTTGTGTATCTATTATAGGTTTTCAATTTGCAGTTACCATGGGTTTCATATATGTTAACTTATAACTCTACCTGTTTTTGCTGATAATTATTTAAGTTCAAACACATTCTAACATATTTATATTTTTCACTCCCCCATTTTTTATGTTTTTGATGTTATATTTTCATCTTAATGTTTGTCCCCTTACTGTTTATTGTAGTTATAGCTTATAATTTTTGTCTTTTAATCTATGCATTAGCTTATTTAAGTAATTAATCCACAGCTTTTACTACATGCTTGTTTTCACTGCTGATATTTTTTACTCTTATATATATTCTTGCTTCTTCTTGTAGCTTTTTCTCTCTACTAAGAGAGGGCCTTTTAACATTTATTTATGATTTAGTTTATGATTATTTATGATTTAGTATTGATTAATTCTTGGTTTTTGATTGTCAGAGAAGTTATCTCTTCTTTCATTACAAATGAAAATCTTGCTGGGTTATATGTTTTTTCCTTTCAGCACTTTAAATCCATTATACCATTCCATTCTTGCCTACAAAGTTTTTGCAGAAGCAGCAGCTGATAGCCCTATGGGAGTTCTTCTGTATGTGATTCTTTGTTTTTCTCTTGCTGTCGTTAGAATTCCCTCTTCATTTTTAACTTTTGCTGGGATGCAATGGAGTGATCACAGGAAACTGGCCAGAGTCCAGGACAGTTTCAATCTACTTTCTCCACCTTGTTCCCAGGAATAAGCAAGTATGTGCTTATTCTTCATGGTCAGTACCTACATTTATTACAGACCTCCTCCCACCACCCACCCACAAAACACACACACACACACACACACACAATACGTCCCATTGGTTTTCAAAGCAGCTCAAGGGACTTGTCTTCCCAATGTCAAGACTCCAGGGCTGGGGTGCCCAGCATGTGGTTTTAATCCCTCAGTCCCTGGGAATGATTTTCAAGTCTGTAATCTTTCTCTTCTTCTGTGTCCTCTCCTAGGAACACAAGTCCCAACACGATTGCTTCTCTTCCCTTCCTACTCAACTCCATCTGGATTTTTTTTTTTTTTTTACAGCTTTGGTTGCATAAGAGTCTTTTTGCAAGTCTCCAGTGTGTTTTCAGTGAGAATTGCTTCACATGTTTTATTTTTGATGTGTTCATTGGAGGAGGTGAACTCAGCCTCTTACTCTGCCATCTAGATTTCCTCCCTACTTTCTTTTCATAGGTTTTTAGCTATTCAAATGTAGTTAATGCTTGTTAATTCTCAACTGTATTCTTACCCAGTTTAGGCATTGTAGGACTAGAAAAATATATTATATTGGTAAATATTATGAATTGGATTCTTAAGTATGATTTAAGCAATATAGGTAGTATAAGTGAACTCAGAATCACATTAGGAAAGATTAAAAATTGGTCTGAATTGATACACAGAGGCTGGTGGGTAAATGCCTGGATGCTTTGAGTTTTGTAGGACGTGGTTAGAGATGGAGCTTATAAAATTGGAAACTAATAATATTTGAAATCATTAACTTTTTTTCAGTTGTGCTTTTTAGTAGAAAAAAGAATCGCAATCACATAAGTCATTACCAAAATGGGCCTACGGTCAATATAAAGAAGTTAATCATCCATAAAATTGATCCAGACAAGCACAGGGAATGTGGATATCCTTCTGAATTAGATCTGTTGGACAAGTGATTTTCCTATAGGCATGAATGAGAGCTGGTAGGATAATTATAGGAAAAGTCTACATGCTTCCTCATTGTGGTCTTATTTACCATAGAAAGCCAACAACAAAGAAAAATGTTACTCACTGATCTCTGGTGTGATGAAAGCAGGAAATAAAAATTACCTTTATTTAGCATCAGAGTGTATGCTTGTTTCCAGAGTCATCTGATTATTCATATAGTAACTTTATTTAACCACATTCTAGCTGTGTATCTAATTTACAACTTTTTTTGCACAACTTTAAACCATAGGAGCAAAAATTTGTTTTGCTTTGTTTTGTTTTTTAATTTACAGTCTATACAATTGGAATGCAGTCTTCAGAGGATATTTTAAGGAATACTGTTAATTGATTTTGGGAGTTACTATCTTTTGAAATGTTTACATATGTTTAACCATTTAATTCTCTCTATATATTTTCTCCAACTGTTTGTGTGAGGACATTTGTGCAAGTGTGTATGTGTCTGAATGCTCAGTCATGTCCACCTCTTTGAAACCTTGTGGACTGTAGCCTACCAGGCTCCTCTGTTCATGGAATTTCCTAGGCAAGAATACTGGAGTGGGTTACCATTTCCCACTCTGAGGGATCTGCATTGGCAGATGGATAATTTATCACTGCACTACCTGGGAAGTCCATTTGTACATGCTTAATTAAATGGATAATTATCTCTTAGGAAATAGGTTACAATATATTAAGCAATTATTGTAAACCATATAAGATATTTGCGTAATACAGCAGACAGTAGAATCTTTGAGCGCTGAAACTATGCCTGACAATTGAATTTTTTTTTCTTCAAAATATGTAATCTGAGGGGAAACATTTAAAATAGTATGGTTCCATCCCGCTAAATTAAATCAATTTAAAATGAAAACTAAAATATCTTTGCAAACTAAAAAAGCATAGTAATTTTTGGTCTTTTCTTTTGTTCTTCCTTCTTTTCTTTCATTTGAATCAAGAGCACTTACTTCGTTTTTTAAACGTGACTGAACTGAGTCTATCTCAGGGCATAATTTAAGGATGAAAAAAGGCTTTGATTTTTTTCATTTTCCTTTCTTTATTTCTTTTTTAGGTTTAAGCAATAGTGAGCACTGTACAGATATTTAGAAATGTTAATAATTATGATTTTATTTTTCAGGTGAATAAACCTTGCCATGTTACAGGAAATATTTTGAAGATGAACATACTGTCCTTTTTATACTCATTATGTTTGAAGAAAGCACTTTGTGGGGGCAGTCTCTTAATGTCCAGTGTATTTCTTCTTGCCAGGACCATTATAATGGTCATTTCACACTGCCATAGAAGCAAGACTACAATAAATTGTTTATAATGTTTCATTCTTATATTTTGCATTCACACTTACATAAACAGATTTATAAAGGCATGTGTGATTCATATTGCTTTACAGAGATATTAAGCCTTAAAAAGTATGATTTCAAATGTAAATGCACTTTAAATTGTAAAAACCCTCTAAAAGATTAATTGTGTTTTTTAAGAATATTTATGTTAGATAGTTAGAATAGGAAAAAGGAGTCCAAAATGCTGATGGCTAAAAGACAAAGAAAGGGAAAAGCCCGTGAGAATGGAATAAAAGAAAATCCACAGGTGAAACCACACACCCCCTTCTTGGCCAGCCCAATTTGCACAGCACAGGCACAAGCCAGGGAGGAGACAAATGTATAAAAGGAGGAAGCCAAGAGGGATTGAGGCTTCTCTCATGCCTCAGGGGTGTACTATCCTTTGCTTGCCAAATAAAACTGCGAGCTGTAACACTGATCCACCATTTCAAACCTTTTCTTCAGTGAGATAGAACTGAGGAAATAAAGCTAAATCTGATATAGAACCAATTTTAAATTTAAATTAAAAAAATGAAAAAAAAATCCTAGTTAAAGTTTTGCTTTTTGTATTCACCTCTAATTTTCTTTATATCCTAATCTTTTCAAAAATCATTAAATTATTGTGTCATTTAACTTAGCATTCAATCTCCAATACTTTAAACATTCTGTAATAGAGTGCCAACTCCCAAAGTACTTCAAATCTACTTTATATTTTTTATAACCTTCCAAACATTATAATTTCAAACAAAAATGTGAAATTTTCATTTAGATTACTAATGCATTCATTCATTCAAAAAAATTGTGTGCAGCCACCTAGCTATGTGCTTTTGGACATATGCATATGAAACTATTAATGTGATAAACATATAATTTGAAATTAAACAAGGGCTATAATTTAATACTATGTAATAGTCTATGGTCTTAAACAAGTCATTTTATCACTTTGAGTCTCAAATATTTATTCTTGAAAACTGGAATAGCATTAATTCTCCTTCATCAATCTCATTTGTTCTGAATGTCAAATGAAGTAATACAAATAAAATCAACTTGCAGTTGATAAAGTTTTATAAATATCAATATTATAATTTACAAGAAGTTATAATATATTAAGGGAAATGAGACAAGAATATAAGTTATCACAATAAAAGTTAACTGATTAGTCATTGATTTTGTGATACTGTGACTTAAAATATGTAAGTTTGGTCGTCATCACATTTCTAGCACAGAGGTTCTAAAACCTTTGGAATCTTCTAAGTGATGAGATTGACTAAACTGTCTCTTTTGATGTTAATGAAGTGATTCTGGATTCCCTGTAGTTCAGAAGGTAAGGAATCTTCTTGCATTGCAGGAGACCTGAATTCAATCCCTGAGTCAGGAAGATCCCCTGGAGAAGGGAATGGCAACCCACTCCTGTATTCTTGCTTGGAGAATTCCAAGGACAGAGGATTCTCATAGGAGACTGGTGGGCTACAGTCCATGAAGTCATGAAGAGCTGGACAGTACTGAGTGATTAACACTTTTAAACTTAAGTGGGCAGAAGGGACAAGAATAGTATGTTGGGTATTAATTTCTGCCCTGAGCCCATCAGTGATACCATAAAATTAAATCTAAAGTTACAAACCTCAATAATGAAAAGTAAAGATAGATGGTGCTAAAACAATGTGTGGTAGAGACATCATGGCAGGTGAACTGCCTTGAAGATGTTGTGAATGAGCTAAAATTTTAGTGAAATAAAATTAAGTGGATAAAAGTGGAGAAGAAAGCCTTGTTTGAAGAGCAGTAATTGCCAAACCTTACAGTGATTGTGCGAAAGTAGGGCATATTAGAGGAACTGAAAGCAGGCTGGTGACAAAGTTGCCCCAAGAGCACTGGGTGAAGTGAGACAGCTGCAAAACACAAAGCAAAACCATACAGTATTTTGCAGGTTATGTTAAGAATGTGGGGTTTCATCCTTAGAAAAACAGAGTTTAAAGTGGTGGTGATGGTTGGCTCTGTGTGGGGGAGGTGGTTTGTGTGTGTATGAGTGNAGCACTGGGTGAAGTGAGACAGCTGCAAAACACAAAGCAAAACCATACAGTATTTTGCAGGTTATGTTAAGAATGTGGGGTTTCATCCTTAGAAAAACAGAGTTTAAAGTGGTGGTGATGGTTGGCTCTGTGTGGGGGAGGTGGTTTGTGTGTGTATGAGTGCGATTTGGGCATATTCAGGTTACATACTAAAATTATTAATCTGATTTTTGTATATAAGATTAATTGTAGGAAGTCACAGTAAATATATAGAGAAAATGATTAGAATAAATTCTTTTTTTTTTTTTTTTACTTTATTTTACTTTACAATACTCTATTGGCTTTGCCATACATCGANCTTCACTCTGTATAATAGGCTCCAGTTTCATCCATCTCATTAGAACTGATTCAAATGTATTCTTTTTAATGGCTGAGTAATAATCCATTGTGTATATGTACCACTGCTTTCTTATCCATTCATCTGCTGATGGACATCTAGGTTGTTTCCATGTCCTGGCTATTATAATAAATTCTTAATATTCCAAGTAATATTGATGAGTGTTTGGGCTAAAAATACTGCTGATAATGGTGATGGAAAACTTTGTTGATATGCATGAAATAAATTACAGAATTTCAGAACTTCAGAATTCAGTTTTCATGAGAGCTTCCTTTTGGTTATAAACACTACCATTACTTAGAATAAAAACTTATTGCAAGTATTTTTGCAGTTTGTTATTTTTCTTTTGACTTAGGAAAACCCTTGTTTATGAAATAGAGGAAATGGACAGAAACTAAAAAAGAACAATCAGATGAGAGAAAAAACAAACAAGAAGTTACTGTCACAGAAGCAAAAGGAAGAGAAAACTCCATACAGAATTATTGTCGAAAACTCTAGGAAGGTTAGTGCTGAAGAATATCCCAAGACTTTGCAACAAATGAAGGGATCTTCAGTGAACTGGTGGTATATGTTGAAACTATATTGAGAAGGATTTCTAATATGTCTTAGAAGATCCAGTGGAAGACTAAGAAAAAGAAAGATTAAACGTTGACAATATTTCTCTTTGATATTTCTCTTTTTCTATGAAATGGAAGATCTGTGGACAGTTTCAAGAGATTGCTCAAGTTTAAAAAAAGCAGAAGTAGATAATGGAATCGAAACTTGACTAGGGAAACAAAGGATGAGTTAGTTCTCAGGTCTCTCATCATTTCTTGAAAACAGCATCACTTCTGGTGATAGGGTAGTTTTGAACTCTCTGGAAAGCCTCAGCTCCCACCAGGTACAAAGATAGGCTTATTAAAAAAAAATAGCACTTTGGATTATTGTTGAAAAGAAAAAAAGGTAACTTTTTCGCACTTTTACCCCAAATTGACACTGAAACATAAAATTTTACCCACCTGTTTTTTCTTTGGGTTGAGACTGGAGGAGACAAATATTTCAGACAATGGTATAAAAGACTTGGCATACATTTAAACTGACAATTCTTGCTTAAATGTAAGGAAGATGTTATTTCAAAGAAAATATGAGATATATTTACCTCTTCAGGTGATGTATGCCTTAGACGGAAGAAAGGGCCATAAATACAAGAAGGTAACCAACACTCATATTAGTATATGAGTGCAAACAAAAAGATAATGACTGTAAAACAGAATTAAAATTTTTAATATTTTAGAAATCTCATTAGACAAATTCACTTAAATGAAAATTATTCTTGAGTTATTTTTTCTCCTTCCCCCCCCCACTTTTCCTGTTTTTCCCATAGCCAATAATGTCAATTGTATTTGCATATTTAACATGCAAAAGGTCTACTTGCTTTCCTTTAAATGCACTTCTAAAGTAAGTAGGATTTCAATAAATTGAACGAATGTCATTCCCACAAAGAAACAGCACAAAGGTAAGATGTAGTCTCTTTCTCAGAGTAACAAATGATATCACACTGCCTGATGCAAAATTTTAAGAGACATGTTTAAAACTTGTTGGCTTAGATCAAGGAATGCTTATAAATACTTCATTTAGGACAATATTGTGACATAATATTAATTTCCCTAGTGATATTGAAATATCCCATATATGCTTGTCACAGTTTTCTTTCTGTGGCTCTAATAAAGAAAAGATGTTAAGAATTGCTTGTTCCCATTTATTATTGTATTAATGATCACTGATTGTGCTCCAGTTACTATACTAGAGGCTGATAGGTAAAAATACATGCATCTTCTGCTGACAGAGCTAATAGAGCAACATGAATAAGGAGATCTCTAAATCTGAATAGTAAGTTCAATTATCTCCTTCTATGATAAATGATCATATTTTTCTCTCAGATCAAGAGGAAAAAATTTTTACTTTAATTTTCTCACTAAGTCATTGGAGTTATAATTATTATATCCAGAAGTTAGTGCTTCTGAAAGAAGATGTTGTTTCACTACATTTCAAAGATTTGTAATTCTATTTGTGGATATTGCATAGACCATTAACTCAAATATCACTTCATCCATGGACAAGTGAGCCTTGCTTATATCTTCAGCAAAAATAAATAGTTACTTCTGAATAAATAATGTTACATGGAGATCATGTATTATTTAGATCTAAGTAAGTTGTAGAGTCTGTGAAAACTGGTTGAACACCTGTTATCATCATTATATGCCAGTGGCCTGAGGGTAATAATAGATCAAGGGACAAAAACCATCAAAAAGGCAGGAATTTGTGAGTTACCAAGAGTTTCTACTCAGGAGCTAAGTTGCTAAAACTGGCACCTGTTCATGTTTTTCTGACTTGCTCAATTAATCCCAGGAGGTCTCACAACTCCATCTTTCTTCCTAATTTTACAAGGCTTCCTGGCTTGTATATTGGCAATACATCAGTCACTGACAGATGTCTTCAGGTATATTAGAAGCTGATACCACTTGACCGATGCTGCAGCCTGGTGAATGATTCCACCTAAAAATTCCCGCAAAGTCTATCTGTCTTGTTGTCATCCCTCAAATGTTTCCCCTTTATTAAATTCTTATTGTTGTACTAAAGTCACAATGTGGAACTGCCTCTTGTCGACAGAAAGCATAGTGATGCGGCTTTGATTTGCCTTGTCCTCTATAATAACCTTTCTTTTCTAGGGATTTTGACATTTGATTGAGTGGAGTTGGGTCAAGAGATACTCTGAGAAGCTGTGATCTTTCACCTCTCCACATCAAAGACAGAGGTGTTCTTGGTCAGGGAGTTGGTTATGGAACCAATAATGCTACTTCAATTTTCCTTTCTTTCTAACTCCAATGTGTATTGGGCAGTTGTAAGAAATGGCAAACTGGTAGTCCACTGGCCAAAGCCTGCCAGGAAAATGATCTATGACCTAATCTGACAGTGTTATTTTTCCGGAAGACTCTATTTTCAGTAAATAATATAGGCATTTTCTGATGGAAACAAGTGGGGTGGGCTTACCTGATGTACCTAATAAACACAAATATGAATTGAATTATTTTTTTCTATCCATCTCCTTAGCATTAGTCAAAGAGAAAATTTTAAAACTTTGAATTTGACTTCATAAAATAGTAAAGAATTAGCTGGAGGCACTAAGCACACACTGCATAAAAAACATATAATCTCTAATAACCTGTATGGGAAAAGAATCTGAAAAATAATAGGTTTATGTACGTATGTATGCATGCTCAATCACTGTATCTGTCTGACTCTTTGCCATTCCATGGACTGTCACCTGCTGGGCTCCTCTGACCGTGGGATTTTTCAGGCAAGAATACTGGAGTGGGTTGTCTTTTCCTTTGCCAGGGGATCTTCCCTACCCAGGGATCAACCCTAAACCTCCTGTATTGGCAGGCAAATTCTTCATCACTAAGTCACCTGGGAAGCCCAGATATGTGTATGCTGCTGCTGCTGCTGCTAAGTCGATTCAGTCGTGTGACCTATAGATGGCCTCTGTGTGACCCTATAGATGGCAGCCCCCTAGGCTCCCCCATCCCTGGGATTCTCCAGGCAAGAATACTGGAGTGGGTTGCCATTTCCTTCTCCAGCTCATGAAAGTGAAAAGTGAAAGTGAAGTTGTTCAGTTGTGCCCAACTCTTAGCGACTCTATGGACTGCAGCCTACCAAGTTCCTCCGTCCATGGGATTTTCCAGGCAAGAGTACCGGAGTGGGTTGCATTTGCCTTCTCCAATGTATAGATATAGCTAAATCACTTTGCTATATATCTGAAAGTAGTATAACATTGTAAATCAAATAATTTTGAATGTAAAATAATTTTAAAATAGCATCAAAGCTAAAAAAAGGGAAGAATAAAAAATAGATATTCAGTTTCAAAATAGTGAATCTTGGGAGAATTTAGAAGTGACATAGGATTAAATGTGGGCTTCCCTGATGACTCAATGGTAAGTAATCTGCCTGTCAATGTGGGAAATGCAGGTTCAAATTCTGGTTTGGGAAGATTCCCTAGAGAAGGAAATGGAATCCCATCCTGTATTTTTGCCTGGGAGATCCCATGGACAGAGGAGCCTGGCAGGCTATAGCCATGAGGTCACAAAAAAGTTTGACAGGATTTAACAACTAAAAAACAGGATTAAATGTACTAGGTTTAATATTAACTAGCAGCCCCTGCCCAACTGCAGTATTGATTATGCCTTTATTTAGTAATTTGTTATTTCCAACTTGATCTTGTTCAAGAATTATGCAATAAAAAAAATTTTTTTTGATGAGATTGACATGTCTTGACGTTAGAATGAAGCATAATGAGGAGTATAATCATCAGTTAGCAATGACTGTAAAATGTAATGCTTCTTTCTTAACTGCAGAGTTATAAATTGTGATTTTGTTTATCATTTTTAAGGTCCATTCAAAATTATGATTTCCAAAAATCAGTAAAACATGGGAACCACAAAGTAACCAGCACTTGAGAAAATTGTGTAAAGTCATTGTAATACATAAACAAACTCAGCTTTATACAGCTGTTATGGGAGGAGTTTTTATAAAACTCCAAGTGCTTAAGAGGTTAAAAAACATTCTATAAGTGAATGATCCCTATAGTTTCTCTGTCATTACTCAAAAATTCCTTGTCCTTTGGCTCTTTCCTATCTTACATTATAAAAATACCCACTGAAAGTGAACAGCTTGTCTCTAAGGCATTTGAACTTAGCATAGTCAGATGAGTGAGTACATTTTATGCTCAGGCAGTTAGAGGTTAGTAAAAATAAAGATGTGATGGAAATTGTGCTGGAATTCCAACCTTTTGAATTTTAATCTAAGCACTGCTTCAGTTTTATAAGGAAGATATTTGGAGGGAATTTTTAGTTTATTTCTGTAGGGATTCAGCCACAATCTCCTGTACATTGTCACTAATGATGACAAGTTACAATGAGCCAGTAGGGTCATAAGTTTCCATGTGCAGTACTGATTTAGAATCAAAGCACTCTTCTGGTTCTGTACTCGAGACTATCCAGGCTAACCAGTTACTTTTATAAGAAAAAAAAAAAAACATATTTTTTTCATTAACCACCAGCTTGAATTTAACACTTCCTTCAACTGTAAATATAGGCAAAAAATCCTCAGCAGCATCAGCTAATCTGTTGATATATATCAATAGTTTATTTTTTTTTCTTGTTACCAAGGTGTTAAAGATATCCTGGAATAGCACTTATCACAATTCAGAGGTTACCATTGGTGATGGACCAATCTCTGTATCTTATAATTTATTTAAAAAAGCAAATATAGTATCATGTAACAATATAAAAACATTTGGTATATTTTAATATTGTTAGCTTCCATTTTAATCCTATGAATTTTATTTTATGAATTTAAATGAAATATTCCAAAAGGTTCATAGGCTTCATCAAACTGTCAAAAGGGCTTCATGACACCAAGAAGTTTAAATCTCTTTTCCTATGCCTATAACCTTTGCTTGGTCCTCTTGGTCTTGGTATTAAGAAGGATCAAAGACAAAGAAAAATAAATCTAATAAAAGATTAGCAAGTGAAATGGAGTATTCATCTCATGACTTCATTTTAGTAACCCAAACTTAAGAATTCATGAAAAAATCTGCACAGTGCCAAAATCAGAGCCATCATGACTACATTTTGGAATATGTCACATGAGAAAATAATCCCAAAAACAGTAATCAAGAAAAATCTCTAAAGACAAATTGAAAGTGAAAGTGAAAGTCACTCAGTCATGTCCAACTCTTTGCAACCCCATGGACTGTATAGTCCACAGAGTTCTCCAGGCCAGAATATTGGAGTGGGTAGCCTTTCCATGCTCCAGCGGATCTTCCCAAACCAGGGATCAAATGCAGGTCTCTTGCATTGCAGGTGGGTTCTTTACCAACTGAGACAAAAGGGAAGCCCCAAATTGAAATAGGGTTTCATAAAAAATTGTGCTAAGTTGCTTCAGTTGTGTCTAATTTTCTGTGACTTTAAGGACTATAGCTTGCTGGGCTCTTCTGACCATGATTTTATCTAGGCAAGAATACTGGACTGGGTTGCCTTGCACTCCTCCAGGGGATCTTCCTGACCCAGGGATCGAACTCCTGTCTCATGTCTCCTGCATTGGCAGGTGACCTCTTTACTACTAGCACAACTTGGGAAGCCCAATAAGAGATAATAGACTAAGAATTTGAACTATAAATAGATTGCAGCTCTATCCATATAACATAAAAGCACTGTTCCTTAATACCATGAATTTAGCTCTGTGAAAGTAGGCATTTAATTGGTCAAAGTGAATCAGACAAGGAAGACTTTATTCAGGCTATTGTAATGGGAGACAGAGACAGAAAACTCTATTGAAACAAAAGTTGGGAAAGTTTTAAAGAGCTGAGCAGGAAACATAGGTGACTTATATTTGTTAATCAGTTCAGTTCATTTCAGTCGCTCAGTCATGTCCGACTCTTTGCCACCCCACGTACTGCAGAACGCCAGGCTTCCCTGTCCACTGCCAACTCCCAGAGTTTAGTCAAACTCATCTCCATTGAGTCAGTGATGCAATACAACCATCTCATCCTCTGTTGTCCTCTTCTCCTCCAGCCTTCAATCTTTCCCAGCATCAGGGTCTTTCCAAATGAGTCAGTTCTTCAAATCAGGTGTCCAAAGTATTGGAGTTTCAGCTTCAGCATCAGTCCTTCCAATGAATATTCAGGATTGATTTCCTTTAGGATGGACTGGTTGGGTCTCCTTGCTCTCAAGAGTCTTCTCCAACACCACAGTTCAAAAGCATCAATTTTTTGGTGCTCAGCTTTCTTTAGAGTCTTACTCTCACATCCATACATGATTATTGGAAAAACCATAGCTTTGACTAGATGGACCTTTGTCGGCAAAGTAATCCTTATTAAAAGGAAAAGTAAATTTCTTCTTATTCTCATGACAGGAGATTTACAACCTGAAGCAAGGCTCCCAGCTGAAATATACTCCTACCCTCCCACAGAAACTCAATGATGATGTACTATTTCTCCTGATTAATATATCTCAAAGGTTTGGATCCCTAGTCCTTGAGAAAAAACATCCCTGGGTTCTAAAATTTGCAAGAAGCCTTTAAAGAGATTTGTACCTCAAAGAGGAAGATAAAGAATTTATGTTTATAAATTTTGTAAGGTAAATTTTCTAGGAAAGGGGAAATCAGGGCCCAAAGTCATAAACACTTTTGCTTAAAATTCCGTCAAGCTGAAGGAAAAATTAAGGCCATTTTCCCATCTTGATCATTCATAACAGTGTTACTCCTTCAAGGCAGAATGAGGGAGAGAAAATATCCAGGTTTATATTCTTACAGAAGAATCTTTTTGCATACAGGGGTATGTTTGCGTGTGTGCGTGTGAATGAGAGAGAGTTACTTTGGGATAATGCACACTACCTCCAAGCCTATATAAAAAAGTCAAAGCAAAAGTGAAACTGTTAGTCACTCAGTGGTGTCTGACTGTTTTTGACCTCATAGACTGTAGCCCAACAGGCTCCTTTGTCCATTGGATTCACTAGGAAAGAATTTTGGAGTGAGTTGCCATTCTCTTTTTCAGGGGATCTTCCAAAGAAGGAATTGAACCCAGGTCTCCTGCATTGCAGGCAGATTCTTTACTGTCTGAGTTACCAGGGAAGCCCCAAATCAGGGAGTTAATAAATATCTGCAAACCAAAACAAGGAATAATGAAATTGTTAGAGTTCATGAGATCCAGAAACACTCAAGAAAATATTGCTTTATTCTTACTACATCTAATTAAGTAAATTACTAAATGAAATGATGTGGTTTTGTCAATATAGGTTTTCCCAACACTATTTTTTAAAAGTTACTATTTCTTTTTCAGTCTGTTTCCAAGAGAAATAGTTTGCCATCCAATTTTAGTGTAAGCTCTGTGTACACACAAAGAAGAAAGTAAATCCAATGTCATTCTTGGTAAAATAATCACCTTTTCAGTGTAAAGGCAAGAAGTGTCGGTTGTTTTTCTCTCTGGAACAGGCACTGTAACCTAATTCTCATTCCTAATCTCACAATCAAAGTTAGTCTTTGACCAACCTGACACTTTCTTTAAATTATTCTATTTTTCCCCCTAGACTTTAGTTTCTTTGACTTTCTTGATTATTCACATTCATGATTCAATCAGCTATTTTTGCACTTGGGTATTTCTAATTCTTCACATTCTATCCTATATTTTTCATAAAATAGTATGCTCAGATCAAACTATCAGAACCAAGTAATATATTAGCAACTAACAAACTCTTACTATTTTTCTTCTAAGAATCAATAATTAGTGACAACTTTGTGAGTTATGGGATATATAAAATTAGTTTTTAAACAAGTTCAAATTTAAAGGTTTGCCAATTTAAGCTATAATCTTACTATGCTTTTGTTTCCTGGTATTATAGTTATTTTAATACAGGAAAAGTAATACATTTGTTATGCCTGATGAGGAGGAAATTTAACCTTGAACTTCTCTGAACATAAGCTTTTATTTTCATTTAGAAACTGAAACTAAAATTGTGTTCCTCTCAAGATCCTACTTCCACATAGCAAAATATAGAAGACTGCTTGTAGTTTAAATTCTGCATCATGATGATTAGGTTTTTTTTCAATTTGAGAACTGCTCATTCCATTATGTAAAACAGATGTCATTCGGAGGAGGGGAAAACATGATGTTTTTGTTTTCTCAATGAAAATGAAATTGCTGGTTTTTGGCCAAAAGGGGGCAGGCATTTCTTGAAAAGGGAAAGACCACCTTTGATTCAGGAGTATACATGGTTATAACAGGAGACAACGTTACTTAGTCTAGGACTCTACTTGTGCAGAGAAAACTCCTGGGTACTTCTAATAAGAAAGACATTCCAGAGTTGGCTGACAGGAACGGGGCGAGCATTTGTTAGTCCTGGACTTTTCTGTCACTCATCTCTAGATAATATCAAGCACTGTGACAGGGACAGGGTGCATATGACTGCTGTTCAAGCAAGAGGGACTTGCAAGCACCTAATTGAATTTCTTTCAGAGATAGAAAGATTTTTAAAAATTAACAATTTGTCAAGTTAAAATGATCTGCTAATTGTTGTAGGAAATTTCTCAGTTTTTTAATAATGAATCCTAGTCTTACATATAAGTCTCAAGTTTTTTTCCTGATGCTCAACCTTCCCATCAATGTCCATTGCAGCTTCTTTATGGTAGGCTTGTGTGTGCCTGAGTAAAATGTATTGTTTTAGTTTCTAGAAATTTATTATGGGAAATCTTCATCTCTGAGTCAAATGTTATTGCAATATTAAAAAAACTAATAAAATATTTAAAATATTTCTTTATTGTTGTTTCCTGATTATTGGTATATGTGTATTTCTCTACAATCACAATTAATTACCTATACTTGTCAATGAAATTTATGACAATGTTGGAATTCTATACTGTCAGTCAAGATGTATAGTCAACAGGTACTATTTTCAAGTCAGACTGAATAAATCTGCCTTTTTTTTTTTTTGGCCTGGAGACACAGCGGCACATACATTCTTCTTAGTCTATTTCCAAAACTTTTCTGAAAATTAAAGCTCTCTGCTTTGTATATACACCTTTCCCCCCCCACCCCTGCTTATTGATATAGTTAATCTTACATTTGTGTTATAAATATGAAAATAAAGATAGAGAATATTCACAGTGTCTTTGTTATCTGATGAGAGCAGATGGCGATAAGAATTTTCTTGTGTTTGAAGACCCATTTGTCACAGGGAAAATCATGACTTCTGGGTGTGAAAACTTTTGTAAAGATATCTTGTATAANGTTATAAATATGAAAATAAAGATAGAGAATATTCACAGTGTCTTTGTTATCTGATGAGAGCAGATGGCGATAAGAATTTTCTTGTGTTTGAAGACCCATTTGTCACAGGGAAAATCATGACTTCTGGGTGTGAAAACTTTTGTAAAGACATCTTGTATAAGTTTAAGATTTGTAATGGCAGATGACTCATTTTGTTATACTCATATATGGCTGGATAAAGCATTATTAGAACTTAGGATAGTAAAAATTGTAAAGATACTGCAAATGAACAAGGATTTGATTCTTTGGGGTTTTTTTAAAGTATTTTATAGTTGAAAAAATTACTGAAAAGAGACAAATCCAAATGCTTTAAAAAGTGAGAAATTTTCACAGATGCTGATTCACTTATGGTGACAAAAATAAATATATGCAAAGTTTATTTTTTTCCTCTGCATAGAATACAGCGTTAGTTATCATTTATGAATCAATATATCAATCTGTTACTTTCATGTTAACTGTAAAGAAAATAACTATTAAATTGAATGCTAGACATTTTAAACTCATTTTTTTTGCAGCCTGAGAAAATAATATCTCCTTTTCAAAGCTCTAGTGTATGTATGAGAATGTCAATCATGTTTCAAGATGCTTCATATATAAACATATCTATTAGGAAGTACTATTCAAGAGTCCATTGGCATTATTCTAGCCAAATGACTGAAGTGAATTATTTTGAAGATATCAAAAGTAATTATTAGGCATAAAAAATGTATGTACAAATTTGGAAAAAATAAAGTAACTTTGGAAATATATTGTCAAGTCTCAAACCTAAAGATAGAAGCAATTTTTGTGAAGTTATTTTAATATTTTAAAGAGGTACAAATATGATGATGAAACTTATTTCAGAGTGTCTGAGAAAGCTATTTACTAAATGACTTTCTTGTCAATATTTGATGATAAAATATATTCTGGTCTTCACTCAGAGAGTTAAAAAATCTTTTGAGAAGTTATCCAGTCCTTTGCTTAATATTCCAGTGTGATTTTTATTGCTTCTGAAATTCTAAAGATGATATATTAATTTAGAACTGTAATGTTCTTTTATTGTCATTTTAAATGAAGCTTACTTTCTATGATCTTTTATCGGTGCTGGGTAGAAATATATTGGAGGATGTTAAACACTTTTGTAAACAACAAACATTTGACTTAAATATTTAAAAAGAAAATATTTATCCCACAACCTCTAATGCTGTTTTAAGTGTGTAATACTATTACAATTACATGCATAAGAGATTTAATTTTCTTTATTATTTTAGTATGTCACCTGGTAGCTCAGATGGTAAAGCATCTGTCTATCAACGTGGAAGACCTGGGTTCGATCCCTGGGTTGGGAAGATTTCCTGGAGAAGGAAATGGCAACCAACTCCAGTACTCTTGCCTAGAAAATCCCATGGATGGCGGAGCCTGATGCAGGCTACTGTCCATGGGGTCGCAAGGAGTTGGACACAACTGAGCGATTTCACTTCATGAAGAAATCTATAAAGACAGCATATAGCAAGCTTATAAAAAAACTGTAGGATTTTAAAATTCTACATTTTCCATTTTTTTCAAAGTTAATCTGTAAGAGATAAGCTTATGTGAGTGCTCTGCTCTTTATGAGTTTGGTACTATTTTAATGTTACTCTATAAATGAAAAAATTGAAATTCAGAGATGTTAGGTAACATGCCCCAAGAGTGAGTTTTCTGATGCTATTTCTAGTTGCCTTCATGAATTAATCAGAATTCTATTTATTTTCAAGCATGTTTCCATTGCTTATTTTCTTAATACCTCTGTTCAATAAAGGTAGAGAGATTATGGTGGAAATTTTTGTCATTTTCCAAGGCTATGACTTCAGTTGAGTCATTTACCTTTCTGTGAGTTTCTTCTTTCAATTCTAAAATGTATATTTTAATATCTATCAATATTTTATCCTCAAAAATCAACATACATCAAGGTGTTTTATAATTTACAGTGTAAAGCATTTACTATAAGTTAACCATTTATTCAGTCACATATGCAAGTTTTATCTAGCATGTACTGTGTTTTCAACACTGGATTCTGCCTTCAAAGTGTTTCAGAGCCTTTGAAACAACATTGTCCAATGTCATTTTATATTGTTAAGATGCTTCTAGCCTAGAAGCCATGTTTATTAGCTTGCTATTGCTGCATGACAAATTACCATAGCATTACTTTGCTAACAAAGGTCCATCTAATCAAAGCTATGGTTTTTCCAGTAGTTATGTATGGATGAGAGTTGGACTCTAAAGAAGTCTGAGTGCCGAAGAATTGATGCTTTTGAACTGTGGTGTTGGAGAAGACTGTTGAGAGCAAGGAGATCCAACAAGTCCATCCTAAAGGAAATCAGTCCTGAATATTCATAGGAAGGACTGATGCTGAAGCTGAAACTCCAATNGAAGAGGAAGACATTCTGAAGCTTAATGTAATATATTTTATATGAAATTTTCTTTCTTTAAACATTCTAGGACAAGGTATATACACTGTGCATATATACCGTGTTTATATACATATCCCTGGTGGCTCAGCTGGTAAAGAATCCACCTGCAATGCAGGAGATCTGGGTTCAATCCCTGGGTTGGAAAGATCCCCTGAAGAAGAGAATGGCTACCCACTCCAATATTCTGGCCTTGAGAATTCCACAGACTGTATATATATAGTCCATGGAGTTGCAAAGAGTCAGACACAACTGAGTGACTTTCACTTTCATTTTTCATACATATACAGTTTCTAGTTCTATATAAATTAATGTTCACCCCACCTGAAACATGCATGTGTTTGTGTATAAATGTATATACACACTTGCACACACAACTCTCTCTCTCTCACACACACACACATACACACACTCATACTCACATATACACATACACACAACACTAAACCTGGTTGGAATACAAGACTAATTTAACAGGGTTCAATTTTTTTCTGGGACTGGCTCCCACAAACTCAGTAAAAATGAATTGACTACTTATGAACCACAAAAAATGGTGCCTTAGCCCTTTCCCCATGCCCAAGAAATGTCATGTGTTACTGTTATTACTCTTATATTTCTGGGAGACAATGTTTTCCTACTCACTGAGTCCAGCTTCACTAATACCTACTACTCCCCATATTCTTTATCTTGTCAAATATATATTGAAGCCTCATTAAAATCTCTCTCTTTTTATTGATGACCCTGAAAAGATATGTAGGTCACAGGGAGTATTTTATTTCAGATGTATTTTTAATCCAAGAAATTTCTACTTGGGGAGAACTTCCCATTTTTTCCTGAATCTTCATTCCCTACTGCTGAACTAAAATTCTGAACATCAGTGGATTCTTTGATTCCTTCTGTTTCTCTTCATTCAGACCCTTTCTCCTTCAGCTTCTAAAGCTCAAGCCTTTAGAAGCTTCTTGAAATGACTCAGCACAGAAATGGATATTCACAACTTCTTAGTGTATTCCATCCAATTGTATACTACATAAAACATGTTGGCTGTTAATGCCAATTCTTTGGGAATACTATGATACTCTCTTTTCTCTCTAGGTCTCCACTCTGAGTAAGAGTATCTGTATATTGTGTTTAACCTTAAGGTTGTCTTAGAGTAGCTAGATTTAGCAAAAAAATCAACAAATAGGGCATCTAGTTCAATTTCAATTTCAGAAAAATGATAGATAATTGTTTAGATTGTTGCTACCCATCTTGACTAGTCTTTCCAGTTATGTGCCAGATAGTAAGGGGAGAAGAAAGGGCAAAGGTACCATGTCAGCTGAATCTTTTTATTTGTATTTCTTCCAGAAACAAAAGTTTTTCTAGATATGTCCCTCTCCCAGCATGATTTCACTTAGATTAACCAGATTCAACTGTCTGTTTCTTGGGAATGCTAGCTGTCAGGAAGCTGAAAACTGAGTACTGAGTTTCATTCTCTTAGGCCTTATATTAGAAGACTGCAAGAGATCATGAATCTGGGAAATAGTATTAAGGAAACCAATTGTTCCTTGTAACACTCATCAAATTAAATTTAAGAATAAAAAAATAGATATTTGGGGGCACAGAGAAACATAAAATCCACCTCTCACAGACTCTTCCTGTTGAAAAAAATTCTTGAAGATGTATATACACACACCATTAAACAAAGTAAAATGAAAAAAAATTAGCAAAGCAGCAATCATACAATTAAGAAACAGTGAACTAAAACCAGGACTAGAAGTTTTAAAAATATTGAGTGTTAAAGGAGTAGCAGGTACTAAAATGAATCTATAAAAAATATCTCCGACAAGGTATTACACTGAAATTTAAGGGAAGTTAAATTTTTATGATGAGGAATTTTTTCTATAAAGAGAATGAAAAAGTAATCTAAAATTGTAACAAAAATGAAAAGCTATTCAAAACAGTCTTAATCCATCTATGCTGGAAAAAATGTGATTTCTAAGCCACCAAGATACACAAATATTATGGTGTAGTTTTATGCTTTCTTTTTATGGTTTATATCATAGCATTTGACCCTGAAAAAGACAGTAGTTACTTCAGCATAATGTTATGGTTTTGTATAATACTTTAGTTTGTTCCATCAACATATGAAAAAAAAGGCAGTAAACTGAATTGCAGTTTAAGAATATAAATATTGTAACCATGAGAAGTGTAAAAAAAAAAGCACAATGATCAGAAACCCAGAGGAGACAGTGTGACAGATGAGTCATTTATAGAGTTTCAATAAATGTTATCTATAATCAATAGATCAAAAATTATTCTTATGCAAATATACTCAGGTAAAAGATTAGACTGGCTTCCCAGGTGGCTTAGTAGTAAAGAATCTGTCTGTCAATGCAGAGGACACAGGAGACATGGATTCAATCCTTGGGTTGGGAATATCCTCTGAAAAAGAAAATAGTAACCCACTCTAGTGTTCTTGCCTGGGAAATTCCATGGACAGAGAGGAGTCTGGTGGGCTACAGTCCATGGGGTCACAGAGTCAGACTTGTCTTAGAGACTGAACATACATACCAAAGGATTAGATTAGCAAACACAAACAAAATCGGAAGGCTAATAGGAAATAAATTATGACAAGTAAAACAAATTAAAGTTATAGTACCAATCCAAAGTATCCTTATTTTTTTAAAATTTTAAGGAAAAATATCTGGAAATTAAACTATAATTTAATTTATTACTATATTTAGAATTGCATTTGTATACATTTAAAAATTGTTTTTAGACTGATATATAGGCTTTTATTACATATCACATTAGTGAGTAAGTGAATGGAAATAAAGCCAAATAAGCTGGTTAAGGTATTTTCAAAGTTCTTCATATGAAGAGTCTGAATCACTGTTCATCTCAGTTATAGTCATGTCTCTTTTTTTCCTCCCAAAATATATTGTGCCTTGAAACATCAAGATAGTTGATGATAGATAATTTTTTCAGGCTACTTGACATTGTCTCCATAATTTGTTTCTGTGATGTGGACACTAATTCTATAAAACTTGTATTTATTTACCTTACTACATTGTGTCTGTGGAAGGTTTCCAAAATATAATGTGAGCATGAAGTCGCTCAGTCGTGTCCTCATTCCATGAGATTCTCCAGGCAAGAGTACTGGAGTGGGTTGCCATTTCCTTCTCCAGGGGATCTTCCCAACCCAGGGATTGAACCCGGGTCTCCTGCATTGCAGGCAGACGCTTTATCCTCTGAGTCACCAGGGAAGCCCCCAAATATAAACAGAACTGTTATTTCTTTCTCAGATGGTGTTTAAATAGTTTGAGATGAAATGTCACTATTTCAGTGGTATTAAATTGCCACAAATAATAGTGATGCTTGCACGTGCACAGACAATGATGAGTTTGTTGTGAGTGCTGTCTGCCTGGCAGAAATTATAGGATGTCATAAATCATATGATGCATCTTGATCTCAAGGATGCTAAAATATGAAAAAAAAATGTAACATAATGGATGAAATGTAATATTTTGCCTACTGTAGGATTTTCCTGCTGCAGACTGACATGCGTAGTGAGTACTGCTTTCTTAGACATTTAATGTTGAGTAGGATGCTTTAGTTTCTATGCCTCATTTGAATACATGTCACCTATCCAAATTTTTCAGTGAATATTTTAAAATATCTTTACTCTGACTCTTAGAGTATACATAGTGTACATTATATTTCCCCTTTGCCATTAATCATTATAAAAGAGAATGTATAAAATGTGACTAGAGGAGTGTAAGAAACAGTGATTGGTTAAATTGGCTTAACAAATTTGGGCTGTGCATATTCTAAGTCCTCAGACAGATACCAGGCACAGGTATTGTGGTTGACCAGGATAACCATGTATCATTTTCCTTTGGGCCATGCACCAGATGATACATTTGCAAAGCTTTTAGGCTCTACTTAGGAGGGAGCCCTTTTTAAAGCTATAGAAAGGCAAATAATTTTACCTTATAATGCTGCAAAGTTCCAGACCAGTGCAATCCAACAGAAATACAATTTTTACCACATGTGTAACTTAACATTTTCTAGTACCTACATTTTTCAAAAGTAGGAGAAACAGATGAATTGAATCTTATCAATAATAATGTAGTTAAGTTCAATATTAGCAAATATATTAAATACGTAATCAATATAAAATATTATTATTATTATTTTTACTAATACATCTCATGTTGTATTATACAACTGGTGAATTTACCTTCTATCAGATTTCCAAGATATTAATTGCACCTCCCAGGTAATGGAAATAAAAGCAAAAATAAACAAATGGGACTTAATTAAACTTAAAAGAATTTGCACAAAGAAGGAAACTATAAGCAAGGTGAAAAGACATCCTTCAGAATGGAAGAAAATAATAGCAAATGAAGAAACTGACAAATAATTAATCTAAAAAATATACAAGCAGCTCATGCAGCTCAATATCAGAAAATAAATGACCCAATCAAAAACTGCCCAAAGAACTAAATAGATATTTGTCCAAAGAAGACATACAGATGGCTAACAAACACATGAAAATATGCTCAACATTACTCATTATCGGAGAAATGCAAATCAAAATCATAATGAGGTACCATCTCATGCCGGTCAGAATGGCTGTCATCAAAAAGTCTACAAACAATAAATATCTGGAGAGGGTGTGGAGAAAAGGGAAACCCTCTTACACTGTTGGGAACGAAAATTAGCACACTATGGAGAAAATTAGCCACTATGGAGAACAGTGTGGAGATTTCTTGAAAAACTGGAAATAGAGCTGCCATACGACCCAGCAATTCCACTGCTGGGCATACACACCAAGGAAACCAGAATTGAAAGAGACACTTGTAACCTAATGTTCATTGCAGTGCTGTTTACAATAGCTAGGACATGGAAGCAACCTAGATGTCTGTTGGCAGATGAATGGATAAGAAAATTTGTGGTACATATGCACAGTGGAATATTACTCAACTATTAAAAAGAACACATTTGAATCAGTTCTAATGAGGTGGTGAAACTGGAGCCTATTATACAGAGTGAAGTAAGTCAGAGAGAAAAACATCAGTACAGTATATTAATACATATATATGGAATTTAGAAAGATGGTAATGATGACCCTATTGTGAGACAGAAAAACAGACACAGATAGAAATAACAGACTTTTGGACTCTGTGGGAGAAGGCAAGGGGGGGATGATTTGAGAGAATATTATTGAAACTTATATATTACCATATGTGAAATAGATGATCAGTCCATGTTCGATGCATGAAACAGGGCCCTCCAAGGCAGTTCACTGGGACAACCCAGAGGGATGGGATGGGGAGGGGTGTAGGAGGGGGATTTGTGAGGGGGGACACATGTACACCCATAGCTGATTCATGTCAATTTATGGCAGAAACCACCATAATAATGTAAAGTAATTATCCTTCAGTTAAAATAAATTAATTTTAAAAACTTAAAAAATAAATAAAATATTAATTAAATATTTTACATAGTTTTGATACTGTCTTCAAAATCCAGTGTGTGCTCTGTACTTACAGTATATCTCGATGTGGTCTAGTGCTTAATAGCTGTGTTACTAGAGGCTAATGTATTGGACAGGGTATCTCCAGGACTACTGATGCCAATATCTTTGATGTACTTCTATCCCTAACTTCTATGTAGATCTGCTACCAACCTGGGCCCTTGGACCCTATAATCAATAGATATTGATAAGAGGTCAGAGGAAAAATTTAGACAAGGTTTTACTGGAGCTTGTACTACAGCACAAGGGAGCCAGAGTAAGAACAAAAAACCGATGCCCTTGCTCACTCCCTGAGTATGGACTAAGCTGGTTCCAGGAGGGTAGGGGGTAGACATAACTTAGAGAATCTGCAGCCTCCTTGATGGTGCTGTGTGCACAGATCATGGGTGGTACCCTGTTTTTGCTTCTGGCACCTCAGCCATAGCAGTTGGTTTATGACCTTTCTGTATCTTTTTGTTCATAATTGCCCTGGCTGCAAATGCATGTAGTTCTTTTTAGTCCCTTAGAGTTTCTTTGTATTCTGTTGCTCAAAAAGACATTAGTTCAAGTATAAGCACTCTACTAAAGAGTGCCAATCCCAGCTTATCTCAGATCCATCTGCTGCGGACAAACATCTCTTTAAAGTGTTATAACTTAAGGTTAACTGACTTCTCAAGGAGCAGTGGTTACCCAAGTATTGATGTGTAGATGAAGAGTGAGGTAAGATGTCAAGGCTAGGGAAGTGGGTTTGGTCTCAGATTGTGAAAAGCAGACAAGAAGGAACCTCAGAAAGGCCAGTGCACCACTAGAATGGCATCAGAGGCCCAAGCCAGGGATATTGGGTCACTTATGTAGGGATCTGCCTGGCATCTTAGCCTCTATTTTCAGGCCTCAAGTTTGAGAGAGAGTTATTTTCTATTTTTCTTTTTCTTATGAATATCTTCGCTCTCTCTCTCTCTCTCTCTCTCTGTCTCTCTCTCTCTCTGTCTTCCCTTCTTTGTCTCTTTACCTCATAATTTAGCTCTGTTCCTGTTTCCCCCTTTCAGATCCAAAATGTTTACACCAACCTTGATTAATCTCTCTTATCATTTCATTCTTTCCCTTTCCCTGTCTTCTCTTTGCTCTCCCACTGTGTGTTTTTCTCCTGAATCTCTGTCTTGGGATATAAAATCTGTTCACTGTGGATCCATCATGGGCAAGGATGCTTTTTCCCTCTGATAATAGTACATCCGCATGCTCAAGCATGAACCGTACACTCTATTCCTATTGCTCAACCCTGCAGTTATGCAGAACATCAGCTGCTTGCCATGGGTTTGTTGTGTTTAATGCTTGCCTATAATTTATACTCTACATAATTTCTTAAATTTTATCTGACTCTTTTTCATCAGGGTGCCTTCAACATTCTGAGCTGTATTCCTCAAGCTGTGTTGTGCTTGGGTAGATACGCACAAATCTTTATTATTGCTGTGTGCTTGGAACGAAAGATTAAAGAGTTATTAGTTTCTGGCTGTCTCAGGCAGTCTGGTTTTGTTTTGTAAACACGTATATAAGAGTTTGTAAAGTTAACATTTTTATGCATTTAAAAATAAGCAAAAGCTTATTGATAAGCTTATTCAGCAATTAATGAAGCTGTCATTTATAGAAGTGGATATGAATTAAAAAACATTGTGTTAGAAATTATTTTTTAAAGTTCCAATTAAGGAAAAAAATACATAAGTCTAGGACCTTTATTTAGTTTTAGACAATATGGGTTCTAAGAATATAAAAATAGAAATCTATAAACGAGCATTAAAATGAAATAAATTATAAAGGACTTTTTCTAAAAACATTCTAGAGAAAAGCAGACATAATTATGCATGTTAACTTCACTGAGTTCTTTTTTAAAATTAATTTTTATTGGAACATAGTTTTTACAATGTTGTGTTAGTTTCTACCATACAGCAAAATGAATCAGCCATACATGTAAAACATCTCCTCCCTCTTGGACTTTCTTCCCATTCAGGCGACCATGATGCAGTAAGTAGAGTTTACCATGCTACACAGTATGTTCTTATTAGTTATCTATTTTATGCATGATGTCAGTAATGTATATTTGTCAATCCCAATCTTACATGTCTAAACCTTGGCACCCTAAAATATAGTTGATACTTATAGCAACTTAATGAAAATTATTACCATTTTTCACAGATGGGGAAACTGCAGTAGAAAAGTAGTTAGCAAGAAAATAACGGAACCAAGGTTCAGTCCAAAGGCATATGTTTTAAGAGGTGATTTTCCAAGCATTTATGTCATACCACTTCTTGTAAGGTATATAAGTCTTATTAGAATAAGAAGAATAGGGAACTATGACAATAATTTTTGTTAATGCAATAGAATTGATTATTGTGAATATTAGTATCCAATTTATCTATAATTATAGGACACTCAAGTTTTAAACAAGCACAACATTCCTAGATTAAAGACTGCATTTCCCAACATCGTCCAATCCAGATATGGCATGTAATTAATTTCTACCCAGTGTGATGTAAATGTAAATTGTTTCTTTCTTTCTTTCTTTCTTTTTTTTAATCTTCAGGATTGTACCCTTAAAAAGAAGTTTGATGCAGCCATATATGGCCTTTCCCCTTTCTCCTCTCCCAGTTTGTAGACTTTACACTTGATGTTGACTCATCTTAAAGTATGAAGTTAGGTCATCCAGAGAGAGACATTATATGACAAATTAGAAAGCACTTCAACCTGATAAAAATTCATATTTCAAGGTCTCCATATTAACTTGAACTACCTTAAAAATAAACAAGCTTTTATTTTCTTTAAACCACTATTTACCTGGGTCTTTGATGAAAGTGAAAGAGGAGAGTGAAAAAGTTGACTTAAAGCTCAACATTCAGAAAATGAAGATCATGGCATCAGGTCCCATCACTTCATGGGAAATAAAGGGGGAAACAGTAGAAACAGTGATAGATTTTATTTTCTTGGGCTCCAAAATCACTGTAGATGGTGACTGCGGCCATGAAATTCAAAGACGCTTACTCCTTAGAAGAAAGGTTATGACCAACCTAGATAGCATATTGAAAAGCAGAGACATTACTTTGCCAACAAATGTCCGTCTAGTCAAGGCTATGGTGTTTCCAGTGGTCGTGTATGGATGTGAGAGTTGGACTGTGAAGAAAGCTGACTGCCGAAGAATTGATGCTTTTCAACTGTGGTGTTGGAGAAGGCTCTTGAGAGTCCCTTGGACTGCAAGAAGATCCAACCAGTCCATTCTAAAGGGGATCAGCCCTGGGTGTTCTTTGGAAGGAATGATGCTAAAGCTGAAACTCCAGTACATTGGCCACCTCATGAGAACAGTTGACTCACTGGAAAAGACTCTGATGCTGGGAAAGAGTGGGGGCAGGAGGAGAAGGGGACAACAGAGGATGAGATGGCTGGATGGCATCACCGACTCGATGGACATGAGTCTGAGTGAACTCCAGGAGTGATGGACAAGGAGGCCTGGCGTGCTGCAATTCATGGCGTCACAAAAAGTCGGACATGACTGAGCAATTGAACTGAACTTGTTAAAACAACCCAGTCAGTCCTATATATAAGGATTGAGTTTACCTTGAAGTTCTTTGCATCAGCTATTACCATTTTCTTTCCTTCCCAGCCCTCACCTTTTCTTTAGGTGTTGACTAAGATGGTACCCCACTCCAATACTCTTGCCTGGAAAATCCCATGGACGGAGGAGCCTGGTGGGCTGCAGTCCATGGGGTTGTGAAGAGTTGGACACGACTGAGCGACTTCCCTTTCACTTTTCATTTTCACACATTGGAGAAGGAAATGGCAGCCCACTCCAGTATTCTTGCCTGGAGAACCCCAGGGACAGGGAGGCCTGGTGGGCTGTCGTCACACAGAGTCGGACATGACTGAAGCGACTTAGCAGCAGCAGCAGCAGCAAGATGTCTGCTGGAGAAAAGCAGATAGTACCATATTTTCACTATGACTGTTCAAGAACTTTAAATCCAGCACCCCTACAGGCTTATGAAATACATTGTGCATGCTCTACACACACACACACACACACACACACACGCACACACACACACACACACAGTTTTGTCACAACAACACTTAGAGATAGGGAAACAGTTCTCACATCATAAAATATGTCTCTGATATGAGATGTATAGATAACAATATTTTCAGGAACATAGTAACCAAGTGTAAAATTCTTGGAAAATATGACCAATTAAATCTAATCAAATTAGATTTATCCCAACTGACTGAGATAGTGACTAAAAAAGATTTAGTTTACAGGAATCTCTGAATAGAATAATCTAGTATGTTCTTTTAGAATGTGAAGAATATGGTATTTTCATGCCATTAAGTAGTATTAGCAATACCTGTTAAGTTGGTGTTGCAGCTCATAGATTTTTCTCACTATTCCCTAAAAAATTACAGAAGTAGGAAAAGAATTTCACTATATTTTACTTTAACTGTTTTCAGTTTTTACTTCAGACAAACTATGTATTGATACATAGACTCAAACTATATTCAGTTTGAAATAAGTTGACACTGAATTTATTAAGCTAAACGGAAGGCTATGTGAGTACACTGAGACTGATTTGCCATGCAATATTTATCTGTGGGAGAGAGAAACACAATTCAATGCAGGCTGATTCATCCCCCGTTTTCTGTGCACAGAATCCCATAGGAGGTCATCTACTATCATTTTATACCTATTTGGCATGCTTGAATATATCAGGCAGTAACAGAGTAAAACCTGCGATCATGGATGACAGGATAACTCGCTTCTCCCAGTGTAGCTAGCACACACATCTTCAGTTTTATTTCCCTTATTCACTTTGTGAGCATGAAATCACTGTAATCTTTTTTTTTAACTTTGATGTTTTCACTTTATCAGTCAACCTAGGAGGCCTTTGCATGCTGTGTACTGTTTCTACCTTATGATGAATATCATTTTGAAATGCAGAGATGCTCT
Organism: Neotragus pygmaeus; assembly: GCA_006410875.1. NCBI lineage: Eukaryota > Metazoa > Chordata > Mammalia > Artiodactyla > Bovidae > Neotragus > Neotragus pygmaeus. The sequence continues at coordinate 54,620 of SJYV01034996.1, read as the reverse complement.
TAATTTATTTATATATATATATATGATTTGGTTAATCGTCTTGTCACAACTCTTTGTTAGGGCATGCTTTTCTGTAAACTCGTTCTTTCTAGATTTTACTAATTGCTCTCCAAATGAAAACACCATTGTTTTCTTTGTATATTATTGTAAATGTTATTTTTTAAAGCTAGATTTACTAAATACTTAAATAGTAGGGATAATGTCTAGGAAGAATAAATTTGAGAATTAGGAATATATTTTGATATATTTCTTTATCTGTTACTCGCATCTCTCTGAGTTATTATGAATTACCTCTAGTGTTATACTATCATTAATTTTTGTAGTATCTATTGTCATTAAAAATATAAACATCAGCGTTTGAGTGCCCTTAATTATAGCCATTTATTTAAAATACACAAATATATGTATGAAGACTGGTAAAAATTTGGTTTATTTTTCTAAATGTATATACTAGAACTTGTGCATCCAAATGATAATTCATCAAAATAGTACTTAGAAAGGTTGTCACTCCAATAACAATAGTGATTTTAACATCTATGGAATGTTTCTTATGAATCTTCTGAGCTATTCTATACATTTTACAAAATTACCACTTTTATTACTCAATAGCTACACATTATTTTATAACCCAAATTATCTTTATTCCAGTTTCACTGCTTCTCATACTCTAATTCAATCTGAGAGAAATTTGACTCACTTTAAGTTATTGAATCCACACATGATAAAGTTTTACCAACAATAAGAATGTTAATGTCTAATTTCAGCTCATTATTGTTTTGCTATTACTCATTTTTCTTCTTGATGTTCTATTTCTTTCTCCTTAGTCTTTCAGGCTTGAAATATGGATAATATCTTTACTTTTTTCTCCCATTTTCCTTAGATCAATTTTTAAATCCTTAGATTCTGTAGGATTCAACCTCTTCCCTTATCTCTGTAGTAAGCACGCATGCATGCCTGCATCCTAAGTCTCTTCAGTTGTGTCCAACACTGTGATATCCTATGGACTGTAGTCTGCCAGGCTATTCTGCCCATGGGATTTTCCAAGCAAGAATATTGAAGGGGATTGCTGTTGTCTCTTCCAGGGGATCTTCCAGACACAGGGATCAAACCTGCATCTCTTAGGTCTCCTGAATTGACAGGTGGTGTCTTTATCACTAGTGCCACCTGAGAATCCCCTCTGTAGTAAGAGTTACCATGAAGTCTCTTTAGGACTTTATTCTTTATTGTCTCTTGTCTTGTAGCTGGTTTCTTTCCACTCATACTAGTCTCAGCCAGCTTCCAGTTCTTAATCCTTTCACATTTTTATCTTGAAGGCTGATGTATTCACTGCCTAGTGCACATCTTCAGGATGGCATTGACTCTTCATGTAGTAGGATGATACTAAGACTGCTGTGTGGCCGTAACAGGAACTAGCTCATTCTTTCTAGTTAGTATGACTATATGACCACAGGTGTCTTAAACTGTTCTAGGTACAGGTGAAGGTGAAAATGGATATAGCCAGAATATTTCCTATGTATGGATATATTTACTCTGGAAAGATGATAGACCTTCTTCATTTTTTGTTTGATAGGTTGGAACAGTACAGCAGTATGACTTTTTTCCAGGCTAGGATGTGAATCCTTAACTAGAAAAAATGTCAGGCAAAATAACTGAAGCTGATTGCCCATTTTCTCTGGGGCAAGATCAAACACTTTTTGCCCCTAGGTGATAAGATTTATAAGCAAAGGATTCACCCACAAACAGAGAATGACCGTGGTTTCTAACTCTCTTAACTGACTTTTGAAAAACATGTTCTAAACAATAGTCTAACAGGTTTTTCTGAATGTGTCATTGTAAAACTCATGATGATGAAATCTTCAGTGCTAAATATTACATTATTGCAACTGAAGTCATCATTAAGCTTGACAATAATTACACAAATAACTCATAAATGCTACTACAATTTCTCTCAGTATTTCCCAATTCTGTCTTTTTTTTTCCCCTGAGAGTAGCCCATTTATTACTAATGCTATATTATCAAGAACCTACACTTTCCAAAGGAAACTCATGTTATTTCAACTTTCCCTTTCTCTTCTAGCTCCTTCTATTTCATTAAAAAACAATCTGAAGAAAGCAAGTTCAAAGTTATACCTGTTCATACAGTTTATGACCTTTGTTCTCTGGTGCCGAAGCCAGCATTATGGTTTGTGAATAATATCAATAACTGCTGACCAGGATCCCATATTTAGTCTCCCTCAGTTGCCAAGCACTTGTCTTCTTGGAATCCTTATTTTCAGTCTTTGTCCAGTGAGTCATCTCTAACTCTCCAGAGCTCAAATAAATTTAAACTAAACTTGGAATGTTTGGTCATAATTTCTCTAGAAATAAAAATATTTTGGGCACAGTTAGAGAGGTCCTTCCCTGGAGGAGGAACTGACAACCCACTCCAGTACCCTTGCCAGGAGAATCCTAAGGACACTGGAGCCTGGCCAGATACAGTCCATAGGATCTTCAAGAGTCAGACACAACTGAAGCGACTTAGCATGCATGCACGCAGTGAAGTCCTTACGTGATACTGTCTCAGAAACTTCTTCTCAGTTACTTGATCTCTATTTTCAGAAGGGAGGATCAAAAACATTTGAGTAGATAGGACTGAAGAATATTGTGAAATGCATTTTTATTTTTAAACTTGCTACTTTGTTCATAATTATCAGCCATTGTTTTTCAATTTTTAACTCCCACATGATGTGGGTAGTCAGATAAATTAATGCACAACATTGTTCATTGCCATTGCTATTCCTTATTATTTCACTTACTTGGCAGATATGTCATTAATGTTCATTGGCATTTTTTTAGGTGTTTACTATATATGAGGAGCAGGCCTAAGCCCTTGAGATGGAGTAGCTCATTTAATCCTTAAGGCAATTCAATGACTTGAGCATATTTTTATACTTATTTTGGAGATGATAAAACTGAGACATTGAGAGATTAAGAAATTGTTATGTTCTTACTGCCTGGCACTTGGTAGTATTCAAAAAATATAGTTTCATTGAATGAATAAATAAATGAGTAAGTGAAAACTGTTCTCTAGAGTTAACGTAAGGAACAATCTTTAAATATGAAATTCTGATATGAATTACTTATACCATTTCCATTTCACTGAAAATTGAGGGAATTTTATATCAGTTTTAGAGTTCCTAACTTTTCTTTTCTCTGGCTGGGTTTGGTTTCTCTTCCTCTTGAGTCTTCCGAATACTACTGATTTCCTTTTATCTTTGTGTTGTTTTGTTCAAGGTCATTCTGTACTAACACAGTTACACTCTTTTGTGCAAGACCAGTATTTTTAGACTCTACTCTGCTTCAGGTCTTATCCAGAGTACCTTAACTATGAGATTCTTAGCAAGTATTTTGTTGAGTGATGTTTGTGTTCCTCCCCGAAGGATTCCATTAGTTACTATAAGGCATCGCCTCAGTTATTATTTGTGTGATTTTATGACTTCTCTATGCCTTTCTGTATTTGAATGACCTGTGTTCTCTGGCTGATAGTCACACTACTTTTGTCTTAGCCTTCTGAATCCTGCCTTGGTTGCTATGGAGGACATCTTAAAACTGAGGACAGTTTAAAGGAACTATACAGCAAATTTGGGGTCAGAAGTACACACACCCATTAGAATTAGATTAGAAGATCAGAATTGGACAGTTTAAGTCTGATATTGGGATATCAGCTGTGTTATATAATTCTTTTATTAAATTATTGGTTTATTCAAATAGCAGCCACTGAGAACATGGTATAATATATGCCAAGTAAAATCTAGTTATGGGAAATGCAAAGAGTAAAAATAAATATATATGTTTTCTTTTCAAGAACTCACAAAACTCCCCAAGTCTTATATACCAAACTTCTAATGAAAAAAGATAAACTGATACTGAATGACATTGCCTTCTGTTTCCTAGATAAATGTGATCAATAGTCTTTGATCTCCTACTATGTGTGAACTAGGAGGACAACTGAAATTGAAACAAAAGTACTATTCTGGCTTAACTAAATGAAACACAGACTATTTATAAAATTTGTTTATGCATTTGTTAGTTATTATTACCACTTCATTTTTTTAACCTAATATCTGACATTTGAGACCACTTGCCTAATTCTTGAATTACAAGCATTGTAACTCCTTTAATATCCTGAAGTAGGAAATGGCAACCCTCTCCAGTATTCTTGTCTGGGAAGTTCCATGGACAGAGAAGCCTGGTGGCCTACAGTCCATGGAGTTGAAAAGAGTTGGACACAACTGAGTGACTAAGCACAAAATTCCTCTAGTAAATGTATTTTAACAGTAAACATTCATAGTTTGGGGGACATTCATGCTTAACAGTTTTGATGAATATTTCATTCCAGGCTGGTAATTTTTCTGTGTTGTGCTTTGGAAATGTAATTACTTAAGTTATTTTTGTCAAATTTACAACTACATTAAATTTTACTGCTTTATAAATTATTAGGATTATATATTTTATAATTATTTTTTTAATTTATTTATTTATTTATTTTTTGATTTGACTTTACAATACTCTAATAGTGTAATATTTGACAATATATTTTAAGGCAAAACATTTGAAACAGCAAAATTAACAAATAATATAAAATATTTTGCAATTGCATGAACACAGTAAAATAGTTTTGAAATAAATGAAATGAAAATTGTGGAGAAATATAAGGTGAAAAGGGCTCCCCTGGTAGCTTAGCAGTGTAGGAGACCCCAGTTCAATTCCTGGGTTGGGAAGGTCTGCTGGAGAAAGGATAGGCCACCGACTCCAGTACTCTTGGGCTTCCCTGGTGGCTTAGATAGTAAATAATTCTCCTGCAATGTGGGAAACTTGGGTTCGACCCCTGGGATGGGAAGATATCCTGGAGGAGGGCATGGAAACCCACTCCAGGATTCTTGACTGGAGATTCCTCATGTACAGAGCAGCCTAGTTCACGGGGTCACAAATAGTTGGACATAATGAAGCACAGCAGAGCACATAAGGTGAAAAAGACAAATATAAATTTATTGTTGAGAATTTTATCATACTTTTCTCAGTAGCATTGTGAATTGCTAAAAGGTAAAAGTATCAGAAAGAATAAAGACAAATATTCATAAAAAATAATCTGATAGAAATCTATTTATCTATGTATCTATATATGTGTCTCCATCTATCCATTATCTATCTATGCTATTCTTGCACACAAATATAGAATAAGAAATCACACTTTGAATAGCTATAAAGTTTAATCATATACTGGCCTATGTAGTGTGGACAAGTATATTACATATAAGAAATAGCATTAGGAACAGAAGATCCCAGTTTTAGTTACTTAATTTGCCCACGTTTTAAATCTTGTATTGGCCTCAGCAAAACCATTTGGAGAAGAAGCAAGATGCTTTAAGGAAATGCAAGAGGAATTCTAAAGCACAAGAAATATTGATGTTGTAGTTAATCATTTTTTAGTATAACCTTTTAGCTTTTGCCCATCTAAAGCACAATTAGTAATTAGGCTAACTTCTTTCATTTCCAGAGTTCCATTTAGGTATCTACTAGATATTGCTTTAATTTTTTTAATACTCTGTGGTATGTATCTTACTTATGACTGATTGGCATCGTTACCTGCAGGAACTCCATAAAGTTACCAATCTGTGCTTCTTGCTGGCCATTTATATGACCCCAGTTAACTACACTAGTATTCTGGTTTAGTATTGATTCTGGATTAGCATGCCCTTGTTCTTCCTAATTTATCAAACTTCACATAAATATATTTTCAATTGCAAGGTAAAGTATTTCAATTGCAAAATATATATAAATTATAATAATGTGCCTATACTTCATATATTGGATGGCAAAACTACTTATGCATAAGTATTTTAAGTACGATAATAAAGTGTAAATACTCTTCTGACATATAGGTATAGATTTTAAAGATATGGGACTGTTTATTTTCATGTAAGTCAATACTTGTTTCTCTTGAACAATATATTTCATTTAGAAAAGCTTTATAAATTGTATTAAAAGGAAGCAGGAAATATTTTTTAATAGAATATAAATGACTTCATTCTTTTTTGACATCAGAAATATCAAAAGTTGATTCCTAGTATTTGTTGTACTTTTTTGTAGTAAATGTTAAATGTCACAGTTACCACCTGTAGAATGTAGACTGTCATGCTGATAGATTATACAGCGATATACGTTTTTGTCTGTAGGTATTTCACCAACTTATATACAGTAGTATACTGCTGTTGCTGCTAAGTCGCTTCAGTCATGTCCAACTCTGTGCGACCCCACAGACGGCAGCCCACCAGGCTCCCCCATCCCTGGGATTCTCCAGGCAAGAACACNTAAATGACTTCATTCTTTTTTGACATCAGAAATATCAAAAGTTGATTCCTAGTATTTGTTGTACTTTTTTGTAGTAAATGTTAAATGTCACAGTTACCACCTGTAGAATGTAGACTGTCATGTTGATAGATTATACAGCGATATACGTTTTTGTCTGTAGGTATTTCACCAACTTATATACAGTAGTATACTGCTGTTGCTGCTAAGTCGCTTCAGTCATGTCCAACTCTGTGCGACCCCACAGACGGCAGCCCACCAGGCTCCCCCATCCCTGGGATTCTCCAGGCAAGAACACTGGAGTGGGTTGCCATTTCCTTCTCCAATGCATGAAAGTTAAAAGTGAAAGTGAAGTCGCTCAGTCGTGTCTGACTCAGTGACCCCATGGACTGCAGCCTACCAGGCTCCTCCATCCATGGGAGTTTCCATGCAAGAGTACTGTAGTGGGATGCCATTGCCTTCTCCGACAATATTATACTAACAAGTGGAATATTTGTTTCTTTCTAGAACAACACATTTTTTTTCTACTGTGAAGACTTTGTTATATCTTATTTGCTACCAAGTTGTATACCCTCTGAAACAGATCAAATTATTGCTACTTTGACTTAGCATTTGCATCATAAACATAATTATGATGTTTCTTTCATGCTCCCCTCCAAGGGCTGTCAAGTCACTTGAAATTGTTGCTAACTGAGAGACTTCACTTTCACTTTTCACTTTCATGCATTGGAGAAGGAAATGGCAACCCACTCCAGTGTTCTTGCCTGGAGAATCCCAGGGACAGGGGAGCCTGGTCTGTTGCCGTCTTTGGGGTTGCACAGAGTCGGACATGACTGAAGTGACTTAGCATAGTAAAGAGTTAAAAGTTTTTAGCAAATGTAATTAAGCTAGAAAATAATATCCAAAAGGAAAAAAAAAATGTTAGAAATTAACAAACCTGCCTCTAAAATAACTAGGAATTAAACAAATAACTAAAAATTGAAAATAAAAAATAATAATGAAAATACTATTCATAAAGCTTGTAATTAGAGATCAAACTATTTAATAGAGAAGAATACAGTTTAAAATTAATAAGCATCCAATTCAAGATATTAGAAAAATACATCAGTTAAAATTTAAAGTATAGATATAAACACAAAAATTAATTTAAAAGATTAGCAGATTTCTAGTTGATTATACAAAAGTCTAAAAAAATAATAAACTTCTTTTAAAATTTATGTAAAAATAAAGAGGGAACACATATATTTAACAAATTATAGATATTTCATATACAAAAGTACTGATTGATGGAATTCCCGAGTTGTCCAGTGGTTTAGAATCTGTCTTCCAATGCAGAAGATGAGGGTTTGATTCCCGGTCAGGGAGCTATGATCCCACATACTGCAGGGCAACTAAATTCAGGCACTGCAACTAAACAGTCTGCTGTATTTAGTCACTCAGTCATGTCCGACTCTTTGCAACCCCATGACTGTAGTCTGCCAGGTTCCTCTGTCCATGGGAATTCTCCAGATAACAATACTGGAGTGGGTTGCCTTGGCCTCCTCCAGGGTATCTTTCCCTCCCAGGGATCTGAACCCAGGTCTCCCACTTTGCAGGTGATTTTTTTACTGTCTGAGCCACCAGGGAAGCCTGCACAGTGCAACAAAGACCCAGGACAGCCAAAATTAAAGAAAAAAATAACAAGGAAAAACAAGTATTGAATGATATAAAAAGCTTTATGCCCATAAATTTAAGGTTAATATTTAATAATATTAAAGTTAATCAATTTCTAGAAAAACATACTAAAAGAAAAATAAGAAATACAATCAACTCTATTAAATGGAAAGTTAGTCACTTAGTTGTGTCTTACTCTTTGAGATCCCACAGACTAATCGACCAGGCTCCTCTGTTCATGGAATTCTCCAGGCAAGAGTACTGGAGGGTTGCCATTTCCTTCTGCAGGGGATCTTCCTGACCCAGGGGTTGAATGCAGGTCTCCTGCACCGCAGGCAGATTCTTTGTGATTTGAGCCACCATGAAGTCTTTCTTTTCTCTAGTTGTATAGTCGTTAAAAAAGTAAAACATTAGTCAATTATTTCTTAAACCAAACAAATGAATCTCAAAGCTTGATATATTTACTGTGAAGTTATACTGAAATGTAAAGGGCTTTACAATAAAGGTTTTTAGAATATAATTATGTCAGGAAATAAAAGGATTTGTAAGCTAAACTTAACGGGTAAAGATGGATAAATATATGTAAATTTTATTTATTAATTTTTATCAAAAGATATCACAAGAAGAATGAAAAGCAAATTAAAACATGGGAAATAATATTTNGTCAGGAAATAAAAGGATTTGTAAGCTAAACTTAACGGGTAAAGATGGATAAATATATGTAAATTTTATTTATTAATTTTTATCAAAAGATATCACAAGAAGAATGAAAAGCAAATTAAAATATGGGAAATAATATTTTCAACACTTGAATCCGACAAAGGCTAGTGTCCAGAACGTATTTTAAAAACTCCTAAGGATCATTAGTAGGTTAAGTATCAGTAATTAATTTCTCACACCACATATCCATCACTGGTGGGCTTTAACCTTACTCTATAGTCTTATTTACAGATCTAGACTCTTAGGGTCAAACCATTTGAAACATCACTGGTCTCAGGATAGCGGATAAAGGGTCATGAAAATCACAAGCACACACTTAAATGCTGTCCATGGAAATGACACACACTGTTTCCATCCACACTGTGTTTATTCTGACTTCAATAGGGCACAGCTGTACACTCCTCTGGTAGGAAAGCCATTAGTAAGTATCTCTCAGGTAAAGATGGAGGAGATTTAAATGTTCATATAATCCCTCATGGGTCATGTCACAAATGTCACAGGCAAGATATATGTTAAATGATTTAAATTCTCACAATCAATCATGAATATGCTAACTGAAACCACAGAAGTATCCATTGATTTGCCAGGTTGGAAAAGAGAGAAATAAAACAAAGAACAGAAGACTGCTAGTAACAAATTTGGTGAAGATTTGGAACAACTAATGAAATCCTTAAATATTGTGGTGAGAATATATACTGGTAGAACCGCTTTGGAGAGGAATTTATCACTACCTGGTTAAGGTTTAAGTTTTAGCATTCCCATGACCCTAGTCTTTATTCTTTGAAATATACCTACCTTCACAGGTACTCTAAGAGACATATACAAGAACACAGGATAATTTAATTCCCTAAAACTGGGAACACCTTAAATTTGACATTGATAGGGATATAAACAAATAATTAATATATTTATCTATTTTATTTATTAATGTCACAACCCATAGAATTAAGTAACACAGTTAAATAAAAATAACAAAATGCAGTACATACAAAACCACAAAAGATTTTCACAAACATTTTTTAAGGAAAAATTATTAATTTGTAAAAGATAATATGGCTGATGCTATTAATATAATGTTCAAAACAGGCAATTATTAACATGAAATAGGATTATGCATACAGTTAATGAAATCATACACTCAAAAAAAGTAATTTTTAAAAGTTATAATAGAAATGAAAAAATAATATCTTGTAGGGCTNCTGGCGTGCTGTGAGTCATGGGGTCGCAAGAGTCAGACACAGCTGAGTGACTGAACTGAACTGAACTGAGGAATTTTGTAAGAACAATGTATTCTGCTTGAGGACAGTTTTTCCTTCCTGAAAACCTTCTGATTAATCCTGATATTTTAAAATGTATATCATGGGAATGGGTCTGGTAGGATCTTTCTATTATTATATTCTAATCCTGTTATCCTAAAGTGTAAATTGTGGGAGTGGGTCTGGAAAAATTCTTACAGCCTTGAAACATTCATTTGATTTATTGTACCAACTAATTAAAAAATATATAATTCCCTGCCAAAGGCTAGTGAGCAGGGCACTCTCTGTCCTCTTCTGATGTCTATGTCAGAAGCTTTCTCTGTCTCTTTTCAACGTAATAAAACTTCTGCCACACAAGAGTCCTGAGTGGTCAAGCCTGGTCTCTGATCCCAAAGCTAAATCTTCTTCTGTGGGGGTCACAAATCTGACATCATTCACCGTAAGCTGTCATCTTGAGGGCTCATCCAGGATATGTAGGACAAGGTAAGAACACTCAGAGCTCTAGTCTCTCTGCTTTCTCAGTATACAGTTTTTCTGCTTTACTAACTCTGATGTACTTGTGTGAATGAATGACACACCTTGCATAAAGGAAGTGATGAGCCCTGCTCTGTGGTTTCACAGTGCCTTATAATGACTGAAGACAGCCCCCCAAAGGGGAGCCTTGTCAGGGGTTTATACGGATCTGCCGATGCCAAGAGACAGCAAATTTCCCTGCAAGGGGAGCGACCAGAAATGGGCAAAGCTTGTGGACTGAACTTTCCTTTCTCAGTCAGCTTTTCCTGGTCTCTTTGACCATTTCATAATTGGGTGGGAAATTAGAACTTCTAACCTAATCTGTCCCATCATTGACTTTCAATGGACTTGTGATTCATTAGACTCCTAGCTTGGTAGTCATGGGAACCCAGACTTGCTAGAAGCATGTTTAGGAACTAAGTGAAAATAGTGAGTCCTTGTCATAGCTGTGCCTCCAAACTATATGGACGGAAGTGCTGCTAGCAGACAAGAGGTTTCTAAGAATATAGGTTTGGAATCCCCATTTGGGAGCACAGCAGGATTCTTCCTTTGGGAGTACTAGCTCTTAGCAGACTAGATAAAGTTCTCCAGTGGCTTACTAATGTGGCAATGATTCATTGCTTCTACTGCAGTCAGGATTGTACTCAGGAATATGAACAGGCACATGTAAGACGGATGCTTCCTCTAGTAGTATTAGCTTGGGAAATATTCTGGGAAAATACTCTCGCAAATTGAACAAAGGTCATGGTGGTATGGCACTAGAAATCAATTCAGGATGCCATCAGGTCTACCCCTGATGCATCGCCACTCTACCTTGGTGGTAGAAATGGGAGGGACAAGTAAGGTGCCTGTATCAGTAATAGACAGACTAAGTCCAGCTGGGGGAGGGAAGCTTCTGTGGAATGTTCACCTACAATCCCATCTATTGCAGGAGGGACGCCTCCAGTGGAAGGAAGCAAAGGCGCTGGTCACCTCTTTTTTCTCTTTTACAGATGGGAGCTCCTCAAATTTCCAGACTCACACTCTTGGGTTGTTTCCTGAAAAACTGGGATAAGTTTGACCCCCAGAGTTTGAAAACAAGCCTGACTTTCTTTTCCAAATCTGCATGGCCACAATATCCGCTAGAGTGTGGCAGACAATGGCCGGTTGAAGGGTCTCTTAATTATAATTTTATTTTACAACTAGACCGGTTCTGTAGAAGACAAGGGATATGGTAGAATTGCTATATGTGTTGCTCTTTTTTCTTTCTGTGAGATATGCCAGAATTATGTCCTAAGGGTACAGATTTGTGTGAAAAGCTTTCAGCTCCCTCCTGTTCTCTTTCTCCCCCTCTGCCTCTTATCTGGGGCTCACAACTGAGCAAGCTTAGGGTCAAGGAATCCCTCCAGGAAGGGTTGCCTCAGTCTCAAGAGAGATTCAAACAACCCCAGTTCCAATGCAGCCTCAGACTACTTTGGTTTCAATAGGAACTCAGACAGTCAAAGTAGAGGAGGCACTGACNGTCAAGGAATCCCTCCAGGAAGGGTTGCCTCAGTCTCAAGAGAGATTCAAACAACCCCAGTTCCAATGCAGCCTCAGACTACTTTGGTTTCAATAGGAACTCAGACAGTCAAAGTAGAGGAGGCACTGACAACTAAAACTAAGGATGAGACCAAGGTGAGAAAGAGGATGAGGATGAGTAAAAGCAGGTTTCTCTAATCTATCCCTGGAAATGTACGTGAAGGGTAGCTAGAGGAGCTGAGGAAAAGCTACACAACTTACTGCCTCTTCAGGAGGCCCACACTGGGAAAAATAACTAATCCATAAAAATCCACAAGCCCTTTTCTTACCCAGAGGTACAACTGTTGCAACTGGCTCAGATAGTATATTACAGTAGAGAATAAGAGGAGGAAAAAAGACAACAGAAGAGAACCAAAGAAAAGGCCCAGGCTCTAGAGATGACTGTGGAAACTGTTATGAATCAGCCTGAAGAGAAAAATTCCCAGAGGAACCCAGGTGAAAAGGGATGGGCTTGCTATTACTGTGGAAAGGAGGGGCATCTCAAGCAAAGTTGCTCTCAGGCATCTAAGCTGCCCCCGGCTTCCCATCTGGTCTGTAAAGGATCACACTGGAGGAGAGACTGTCCCCAGAGGTTGTAGACCCCAGGGCTCAGGGTCTCAGGACAATCAGGGCTGAAGGTGTCCTCAGGTCCCCACACAAGCTCCCATTCTAATAACACCCTGGATATTAATAACTGGGGGGTGGGTGGGGGAAGGCAATCAGTTAATTTTCTTTTGGACACTGGGAAAACTTTCTCTGTGCTCACTGAAGCCGCTGGTCCACTTTCCTCCCAATCCACTATTGTAATGGGACTGTCAGGATGAGCCAAATGCTATTATTTCAGTCGTCCTTCAAGCTGGAACTGGGACTCTCTGCTGTTTCCTCATGAGTTTCTGATTCTGCCAGAGTCTCCCTCACCCTTTCTGGAGAGGGATATACTGGGCAAGGTCCAGGCTTCTGTTTTCATGAATATGGAGCCTGAACTTCCTCTCCCATTAATTGAGCAAATGTAAATCCTGAAGTGTGGGCCGATGGAAAAATGGTGGGTTGAACACAAAATGCTGTTCCTGTCATTATCAGCCTCAAAGACCCTTGCTTATTTCCACATCTAGAGCAGTGCCCACTAAAGGTTAAGGAAGGGTTAAAACCTATCATTGAAAATTTAAAGGAGCAGAGGCTATTAAATCCTTGTAATAGTCCATGAAACGCTCCTATTTTGGGTATGAAAAAGTTAAATTGACAAACGGAGACTAGTTCGAGATGGAGATTAGCCTCAATAAATGAGGCTGTGTTTCCTTTTACTCATATGCCAAAAACAAATGGATTTACTTGCTTACAGGTCTGGATAGACACTTTTGCTGGATAGATTGAAGCCTTTCCCTGCTGTAGTGAACAGGTAAAGAAAGTTATAAAAATTTTAATCAATGAAGTTATTCCCATGTTTGGGCTGCCAAATAGCCTCCAGAGCAACAATGGCTCCGCCATTAAAGCTGCTGTAATTCCAGGGGTGTCAAAATCTCTAGGAATAGAATATCACTTACACTGTTCCTGGAGACTCCAATCTTCAGGAAAGGTAGAAAAGGCTAATGGCATTATTAAGAGACATCTGTGTAAATTAACTCAAGAGAGGACAATTGGCTTAAAGTTCTTCACATTGCTTTAATGAGGGCTTGGACTGCCCCTAAAAAGGAAAGACTGTCCCCTTTTGAATGTATCTATGGTATGGAGGACCCTTCTTATGCATAGACAGTGTTATAGATCCTGAAGCCTTAGAATTAACTAACTATGTGACTCAGCTTTCAGTCTTTCAAGAAACATTGTGGAAACTCTGAGAGGTGACTCCTGGCCTCTGAGTCATACAAGCCACTGTTTGAACCAGGCACCGAGGTCCTCATAAAGACTTTGAGATCTGGAGGCCAATCTCTCAAGCCCCTCTGGGAAGGCCCTTATCAGGTTATTCTTCCTTCTCACACAGTTGTCAGGTGCCAGGAAATTTATTCCTGGGTGTACCATACTCGAGTTAAAAAGTGGCACCCTAACCAAAACTAAACAATGCCATTTTATGTCTTTATCCTCTATGCTTTCACCTTTTACTTTTCTGATGGACCTGATAATCTATGTGGGCCTGCTTCTGCTGACTCCAAAAGTCCTGAGTCTGCCATTTGACCCTCAAGACAACACCTTTCTGTCCTGGGCTCATTCTTACCCTGCATTCCACAATCAGTCTAATTGCTGGGTCTGTGGAGCACTTCCCTCTTCATCAATTGAAAGCTTCCCATGTTCAGGTCCTCCGTTTGCCTGGCCAGGCACTCATGGGGACTGGATCCCTCAGTCACGCTTGTTTGCTTCTAATGGGATCTACTGGATATATGGCTTTGTCTATGGGCATGGTTTCTCCCTGGCTGGGTAGGGAGATAGCACCCTAGGTTTACCTTTTACTCATGGCTTCATATTTTCAGATCTTCCAAAAAAGTCTGCTAATCTGCCACACCTTAAACCTTGCTGGGCAAGGTCTGTATTTCACTGACATGATTATCTGGCTGCAATATTCATTCCTTCTCCGGAAGCTACAGATATTATCCTACGAGTTGACGCTCTGACTAACTTTACTCAACAGGCTTTACGAGATTCTCAAAAAGTTACTTCAATGCTGAACAGATACAAATTAGAAAGAAGAGTAGTAAGAGGATGTCAAGTAAATGTTAGGGAGAAAATATTTGAAACATTCAAACCTGAAATTATTCCAGAATGACCAACCATATGAATCACCAGATTGAAGAGCACCTCAATAGATAACCTCACACTTTCTTATCTGAGGAATAGAAACCTCAAAGTGAAATCACAAAACATGAGGTCAGAGAGAAAATTCTAGAATCTCTGAGAGAAATAAATTCACAGAAAAAAATTTAGAGAAGAATAGTACCAGGACAACAAATTTTCTATAGTTATAATGGCTGAAAAAATAAAAGTATATGGTTACTTAAGGTTTATTCCCAGAGAACAGTTTACAAAAGAACTATCAAAAAGGTACTTCTGTAGGTAAAGAAAAAAGGAATGCAGAAGACAGGAATAAGACAAAAATTTAATGATAAGAACACATATAGGTAAAATGTAATAATAATTTTACTAAGTATTAAGAAAAATAAAATATAAAGAAAAATAATAAAATTAATATAGGTTTTTGTGGTTAATAATAAATTTAAGCTAAATATGCAAAAATGACACGAAAGTTAGGTGAGAAAAAGTTCATAAGAGACTGGCACATATTCTAAATATGCTGGGTATCCAGCATATCCAGCTGGTTGTTGCCTTGTTTTGAATAAAAAGCATGGTATTAATTAATATTAGCAGTTATTAGGAAAAATATATTAATAGATATGAATGTTAGCAACTAAAAGGAAAAGTAAAAAATATACAATATGCAACCCTAAAGATGAAAAGGGAAGAAAAAAATTAAAAGTCAGAAGTGAGTAAAAACAAACAGAAAAAGAAAATTATGTCAAAAGGCAATGGCCAAACAGTCCAAATTGTCAATAAATGGAGTAAATATAAACAGGCTTATATATATATACTATATGATAAAATATCATCTATATCAGGTAAAATCTCAAATTCAGGTATATACTTCTTTTAGAGTAACAAATCAGAGGACATACAGTGTAAAGGACATGGATGTAAAGACATAAAAAATAAGCACATAATAGTAAATGCTATCTCATAAATCCTAGTGCAGAAAAGTTAATCACAGATAAATGGTATAAAAAGAAAAATGGTATAGAAAGGGGCAAAGAGAGTCCTTTTTAAGTTTTTCATTTTTTTAAAAGTGTTATTGGGAAGGAAAATTGTTCCTCTACCCTTATAAGCTTTGTCGGCTAAAAAAAAAAAAAA
>SJYV01034996.1:22196-33993 GCA_006410875.1 Neotragus pygmaeus | reverse complement strand
TCCAATTAAAATAAATTTATATTAAAAAGAAAAACAAGTAAATAAAAATATATAATAATCAGTTTTAATCCTAACACATAAAGGTAATTATTGTTAATATTTTAACTTATGATTTTTAAAAAGGAGTGGTGATGATGGTAATAATTCTGAACTTATTGTGTTCTTGCTATATATCAATGACTATTGACTATAGCTGCTATATTATTTAATACTTACAATAATATTACTATTCCTCCTATATAGGCATGGATAAGTTAATAAGCAGAATTAGGAATAGAAACCATTTAGTATGATATAGCAGGGATCCCAGCTATAATCTACATTGGGATTTAGAAATGTATGTTTCTTACAAAGAATTAGAGCCNTAATATTACTATTCCTCCTATATAGGCATGGATAAGTTAATAAGCAGAATTAGGAATAGAAACCATTTAGTATGATATAGCAGGGATCCCAGCTATAATCTACATTGGGATTTAGAAATGTATGTTTCTTACAAACAATTAGAGCCGTCTTTCCAGAAATATATGGTTATATACATACACATGTAATATATATATGAAATACAAACGTATATACATATACATACATATATATGTGTACGCTATTGTATATGATTTTGTGACATAATAAGAATTTATATTTGGTCACAGCTTGTGGCCAGACCTCGTAAAAGCCTTGTAATTTCCTAAGTGATAAGAACTATATGTTCATTCAGTTCAGTTCAGTCACTCAGTCGTGTTCGACTCTTTGCGACCCCATGAATTGCAGCACGCCAGGCCTACCTGTGCATCACCAACTCCCGGAGCTCACTCAAACTCACATTCATTGAGCTGGTGATGCCATCCAGCCATCTCATCCTGTCATCCCTTTCTCTTCCTGCCTCTAATCCCTCCCAGCATCAGAGATTTTTCTAATGAGTCAATACTTCACATGAGGTGGCCAAAGTAATGGAGTTTCAGCTTTAGCATCATTCTTTCCAAACAACACTCAGGACTGATCTCCTTTAGAATGGACTGTTTGGATCTCCTTGCAGTCTAAGGGACTCTCAAGAGTCTTCTCCAACACCACAGTTCANTCAATACTTCACATGAGGTGGCCAAAGTAATGGAGTTTCAGCTTTAGCATCATTCTTTCCAAACAACACTCAGGACTGATCTCCTTTAGAATGGACTGTTTGGATCTCCTTGCAGTCTAAGGGACTCTCAAGAGTCTTCTCCAACACCACAGTTCAAAAGCATCATATGTTCATTACAGCACTATTTACAGTAGCTAGGACATGGAAGCAATCTAAATGCCCATCAAAAGATGACTGGGTAAAGAAGATGTGGTTTGTACATGCAATGAAATATTACTCAACCATAGAAAGGAACAAAACTGAGTCATTTGTAGCGATGTCAATGGGCTTAGAGTTTGTCACACAGAGTGAAGTAAGTCAGAAAGAGAAAAACAAATAACACGTGTATAGAAGGTACAAAGGTGGTTCAGATGAACTTATTTGCAGCACAAGAATAAAGACATAGATGTAGAGAATGGACATGTGGATGCAGGGTGAAAGGAGAAGGTGAGTAGAAATGACATATATACACTACTGTGTGTAAAATAGATGGCTAGTAGGAAGCTGCTGTATAGCATAGGGAACTCAACTAGGTGCTCAGTAATGACCTAGAGGGGATGGGATGGAGTGGTTGGAGGGAGGTTCAAGAGGGAAGGGGTATATGTATACATGTATTGGGTAGAAGCACATCCAGGGAGGGAATGGAAGCTCCATATCCCGTTTCTAAACCGTGCCCAGTGCATCTATTCTGTTTGACTGTTTATGAGTTACCTCCTTTATAGGAAATGGATAAATTGCTTTTCTGAGTCTGAAGTATGGGAAATCCAGACTTGTGATTGGAATCTAAAGCGGGAGTAGTCTTGTGAGACTTGAGCCCTTAAGCTGTGAGATCTGATTTTAACTCTATGAAGATAGTGTCAGAATTAAATTGATTGTCAGACATCCAGTTGTTGTCCAAGAATTGGAAAACGTACACAATTTGTGGGGGAGAATTTGTTGACATAAAACAGATGGACTGCTGAGTATGTCTCCAGCAAAAATGGGTTTACTTGTGGTCAGCAGAATGTTGCAGTTCAGGGTCTGCAACCATGTTCAGTCACTAGGAAGGCTCTGCCCAGCAAAGGAAAGAGAAGACTTTTTATAGAGAGGAGAAGGAAATTTGGAAGGCCATCTTAAACAAATAGTCCATGACTTTTCATTGGTTAAATCCTTGCTGGGGAAGAAGTCTTTTATCTTCCTGTTGAGCTCTGCTATTGTGATAGGTGTGAGAACTTCCCTTTCTGGTCTCCAGTCTTTATTTAACTGAGGTTTCTGTTTATGATTTTTTTACAAACTGTTGACAGTAGTAGTAAGGAAACAGTCTTTTTCCTTTTAATATGTGTGTGTGTGTTGTGTGCATGTGTGACTTTAAAAACTCTAGAGAAAGAAATGCATCTTAATAAAGACAGTTTGTCGTTAAAATCTTGTTTTAGTTAACAAAATCTTAGTCTTAATTTTTTTATTTTTAATGAAAACAGTGATTCTAAAAACAAGATGGGTTCTGATGTTTAGATATTTCCCCAAAGTCTGATGGGAGCCCAGGAAATGAGTGGATGTGATAGTAAGGGAAAGGGATCCAGGCTATGAATAAAACAAAGAAAGCAAAAGATCCATTTCACAAATACTTTTTTCACTTTGTCACACTTGATTGGCTTTAAACGGTGCTATTTACTTTACCAAATACCATGAAACTAGTTAATTTTGGACTTTTAATTAAAATAGTTTTTAGCAAATGGCAAATACACCGTCAAACAGTGATATGCATATTTACACAGGACCAAATACTTTATATTGTCTGCATTTTAAACTGCCATTATAGGATTAATCACTTTGTTAACATAAACAGAGAGGATACACTCTAAATATTATTTGACAAATATTTTCAGTTTGTGAACATTTTTAAGGAAGAAATGGGACTACATATATACATATACAAATTCAACTGCAATACAATTCTAAGTTAGGCATAGAATTGCAGCTTTCAAAAGTGTAGCTTACACATACAATTGAAACTTTATTTTTATTTTTGAAACACATAAGTAAGGTGCCATTACTATCATGTTTTTCAGTAACATTTTGTGCTTCCTCCTAAAAGAATTAGTATATTGAGAAAAGGTTTCAGGAAAAATTGTTTGAATAGTTTTTCAAAGTACTTTCACAAATAAATGAGCTCAAATTTTGCTTCGAATAGGCCAATCTTTAGATTATCTACCATCTTCCTGTGTACTATGTATGTATGTATGTGTTAGTTACTAAGTTGGGTCCAACTCTTTGTGATTCCATGGACTGTAGCTCACCAGGCTCTTCTCTCCATGGAATTCTCCAGGCAAGAATCCTGGAGTGGGTAGCCATACCATTCTCCAGGGGATCTTCTCCTGGCCCAGGGATCATACCTGGGTCTCCTGCATTGCAAGTGGATTCTTACCATCTGAGCCACCAGGGAAGTCCCATGTATTATAAAATATACTAATATATTTTCTAATAATTATATGCTCATAGTATAAATATACTATAGTTTATATTTATGTCTACACATCATTATAATAGTACTATCTAATAAACTAGCATGTCAGTGGTATAAATAGTGACATANGGGAAGTCCCATGTATTATAAAATATACTAATATATTTTCTAATAATTATATGCTCATAGTATAAATATACTATAGTTTATATTTATGTCTACACATCATTATAATAGTACTATCTAATAAACTAGCATGTCAGTGGTATAAATAGTGACATATAGATACTAAACTAAGCTAAGCTAAGCTAAACTAAGTCACTTCAGTCATGTCCGACTCTGTGTGACCCCATAGATGCCAGCCCACCAGGCTCCCCTGTCCCTGGGATTCTCCAGGCAAGAACACTGGAGTAGGATGCCATTTCCTTCTCCAAGATACGTTATATTTTGGGTTCAGTTGTATCCCTCTAAAATTCATATGTTGAAATTATAAACCCTAGTACCTTAGAATGGGATCTTATATGGAAACAAGGTAATTGTAGGTATAATTAGTTTAGATGAGATCATACTCAAATAGGATGGGCCATAACTCAATGTGTTGCTATTGGTTTTATAAAAAAGGGGAAATTTGCACCCAGATACTCCCACAGGGAGAATGCCATATGAAATAAAGATAGTGATTGGTGAAGCTTTTACAAGCCAAATAATCCCAAAGATTTCACTAAGTTACAAGAGGCATAGGACAGGTTTTCCCCACAGCCTTTGCAGGACACCAGCAAATATGATAATTTTGATCTTGGGCTTTTAGCATCCAAACTGTGATGCTGTTGCTGCTAAGTTGCTTCAGACATGCCCGACTCTGAGAAAATACATTTTTGTTGTTTAAACTATTCAGTTTGTAGTACCCTATTACATCAGTCTTAGCAAACAGTATATTATTTTATACTGTACTCAGTTCAGTTCAGTTGCTCAGTCATGTCCGACTCTGTGGAGCCCAAGAATCCCAGCATGCCAGGCCTCCCTGTCCATCACCAACTCCCAGAGTTCACTCAAACTCACATCCATCGAGTCGGTGATGCCATCCAGCCATCTCATCCTCTGTTGTCCTCTTCTTCTCCTGCCCCCAATCCCTCCCAGCATCAGGGTCTTTTCCAATGAGTCAACTCTTCTCCATGAGGTGGCCAAGGTATTGGAGTTTCAGATTCACCATCAGTCCTTCATTGAACTCCCAGGACTCATCTCCGTTAAATGGACTGGTTGGATCTCCTTGCAGTCCAAGGGACTCTCAAGAGTCTTCTCCAACATCACAGTTAAAAAGCATCAATTCTTTGGTGGTCAGCTTTCTTCACAGTCCAACTCTCGCATCCATACATGACCACTGGAAAAAACCATAGCCTTGACTAGATGGATCTTTGTTGGGAAAGGAATGTCTCTGCTTTTGATTATGCTATCTAGGTTGGTCATAACTTTCCTTCCAAGGAGTGTCTTTTAATTTCATGGCTGCAGTCACTACCTGCAGTGATTTTGGAGCTCCCCTAAAAAAGTCTGACACTGTTTCCATTGTTTCCCCATTTATTTCCCATGTGTGATGGGACCAGATGTAATGATCTTAGTTTTCTGAATGTTGCGCTTTAAGCCAACTTTTTCAGTCTCCTCTTTCACTTTCATCAAGAGACTCTTTAGTCCCTCTTCACTTTCTGCCATAAGGGTGGTGTCATCTGCATATCTGAGGTTCTTGATATTTCTCCCAGCAATCTTGATTCCAGCTTGTGATTCTTCCACCCAGGATTTCTCACGATGTACTCTGCATATAAGTTAAATAATCAGGGTGACAATATACAGCCTTGGCGTACTCCTTTTCCTATTTGGAACCACTCTGTTATTCCATGTCCATTTCTAACTGCTGCTTCCTGAACTGAATATAGGTTTCTCAAGAGGCAGGTCAGGTGGTCTGGTATTTCCANATAAGGGTGGTGTCATCTGCATATCTGAGGTTCTTGATATTTCTCCCAGCAATCTTGATTCCAGCTTGTGATTCTTCCACCCAGGATTTCTCACGATGTACTCTGCATATAAGTTAAATAATCAGGGTGACAATATACAGCCTTGGCGTACTCCTTTTCCTATTTGGAACCACTCTGTTATTCCATGTCCATTTCTAACTGCTGCTTCCTGAACTGAATATAGGTTTCTCAAGAGGCAGGTCAGGTGGTCTGGTATTTCCACCTCTTGAAGAATTTTCCACTGTTTATTGTGATCCACAGAGTCAAAGGCTTTGGCATAGTCAATCAAACAGAAATAGATGTTTTTCTGGAACTCTCTTGCTTTTTCCATGATCCAGTGGATGTTGGCAATTTGATCTCTGGTTCCTCTGCCTTTTCTAAAACCAGCTTGAACGTCTGGAAGTTCACAGTTCACGTATTGCTGAAGCCTGGCTTGGAGAATTTGAGCATTACTTTACTAGCGTGTGAGATGAGTGCAATTGTGTAGTAATTTGAGCATTCTTTGGCGCTGCCTTTCTTTGGGATTGGAATGAAAACGGACCTTTTCCAGTTCTGTGGCCACTGCTGAGTTTTCCAAATTTGCTGGTATATTGAGTGCAGCACTTTCACAGCATCATCTTTTAGGATTTGAAATAGATCAATTGGANCACTGCCTTTCTTTGGGATTGGAATGAAAACGGACCTTTTCCAGTTCTGTGGCCATTGCTGAGTTTTCCAAATTTGCTGGTATATTGAGTGCCTCACTTTCACAGCATCATCTTTTAGGATTTGAAATAGATCAACTGGAATCCTATCACCTCCACTAGCTTTGTTTGTAGTGATGCTTTCTAAAGCCCACTTGGCTTCACATTACAAGATGTCTGGCTCTAGATGAGTGATCACACCATCGTGAGTATCTGGGTCATGAAGATATTTTTTTGTACAGTTCTTCTGTGTATTCTTGCCACCTCTTCTTAATATCTTCTGCTTCTGTTAGGTCCTTACCATTTCTGTCCTTTATCGAGCCCATCTTTGCATGAAATGTTTCCTTGGTATCTCTAATTTTATTGAAGAGATCTCCAGTCTTTCCCATTCTGTTGTTTTCCTCTATTTCTTTGCAGTGATCACTGAGGAAGGCTTTCTTATCTCTCCTTGCTATGCTTTGGAACTCTGCATTCAGATGCTTGTATCTTTCCTTTTTCTCCTTTGCTTTTCACTTCTCTTCTTTTCACATTTATTTGTAAGGCCTGCCCAGACAGCCATTTTGTTTTTTTTGCATTTCTTTTCCATGGGGATGGTCTTGATCTCTGTCTCCTGTACAATGTCACGAACCTTTGTCCATAGTTTATCAGGCACTCTGTCTATCAGATCCAGGCCCTTAAATCTATTTCTCACTTCCACTGTATAATCATAAGGGACTTGATTTAGGTCATACCTGAATGGTCTAGCAGTTTTCCCTACTTCCTTCAATTTCAGTCTGAATCTGGTAATAAGGCGTTCATGATCTGAGCCACAGTCAGCTCCTGGTCTTGTTTTTGCTGACTGTATAGAGCTTCTCCATCTTTGGCTGCAGAGAATATAATCAATCTGATTTTGATGTTGACCATCTGGTGATGTCCATGTGCAAAGTCTTGTGTTGTTGGAAGATGGTGTTTCCTATGAGCAGTGCATTCTCTTAACAAAAGTCCATTAGCCTTTGCTCTGCCTCATTCTGTATTTTAAGGTCAAATTTGCCTATTACCCCAGGTGTTTCTTGACTTCCTACTTTTGCTTTCCAGTCGAGATGAAAAGGACATCTTTTTTGGGTGTTAGTTCTAAAAGGTCTTGTAGGTCTTCAAGAACGTTCAACTTCTTTAGCCTTACTGGTTGGGGTATAGGCTTCGATTACCATGATATTGAATGGTTTGCCTTCGAAATAAACAGAGATCATTCTGTCGTTTTTGAGATTGCATCCAAATACTGCATTTTGGCCTCTTTTGTTGACTATAATGGCTACTCCATTTCTTCTAAGGGATTCTTGCCCACAGTAGTAGATATAATGGCCATCTGATTTAAATTCACCCTATTCTTGCCTGGAGAATCCCAGGGATGGGGAGCCTAGTAGACTGCTGTCTATGGGGTCACACAGAGTTGGACATGAGTAAAGCATCTTAGCAGCAGCAGCAGCAGCAGCAGCATTCCAGTACATCTTAGTTTGTTGATTCCTAGAATGTCGACCTGGTGGCTCAGAGGTTAAAGCATCTGCCTGCCATGCAGGAGACCTGGGTTCGATCCCTGGGTCAGAAAGATCCCCTGGAGAAGGAAATGGCAATCCACTCCAGTATTCTTGCTTGGAGGATCCCATGGACAGAGGAACCTGGTGGGCTACAGTCCACGGGGTCACAAAGAGTTGGACACGACTGAATGACTTCACTCCCTTGAGAATGTTGATGTTCACTTTTGCTCTCTCCTGTTTGATCACTTCCAATTTGCCTTGATTCATGTACCTGACATTCCAGATTTCTATGCAGTATTGCTCTTTGCAGCATTGGACCTTACTTCTGTCATCAGTCACATCCACAGCTGGGTATTGTTTTTGCTTTGGCTCCATCTGTTCATTCTTTCTGGAGTTATTTCTCTACTCATCTCCAGTAGCATATAGGGCACCTACCGACCTGGGGAGCTCCTCTTTCAGTATCCTATCATTTTGCCTTCTCATACTATTCATGGGGTTCTGAAGGCAAGAATACTGAAGTGGTTTGCCATTCCATTCTCAGTGGACCACATTCTGTCAGATCTCTCCACCATGACCTGTCCATTTTGGGTGGCCCCACATGGCATGGCTTAGTTTCACTGAGTTAGACAAGGGTGCAGGAGGGCCTAGAGGAGCCATCCCATGTTGAAGGTGAGGAAGGGTGGTAGTGAGGAGATACCCCTCATCCAAGGTAAGGAGCAGCGGCTGTGCTTTGCTGGAGCTGCCATGAAGAGATACCCTACCCCCAAGGTAAGAGAAACCCAAGTAACACGGTAGGTATTGCAAGAGGCATCAGAGGGCAGACATACAAACCATAGCATATTCAAAAGCAGAGACATTACTTTTCCAACAAAGGTCCGTCTAGTCAAGGCTATAGTTTTTCAAGTAGTCATGTATGGATGTGAGAGTTGGGCTGTGAAGAAGGCTGAGCGCCGAAGAATTGATGCTTTTGANATGAATGCCTTATTACTAAATTCAGACTGAAATTGAAGGAAGTAGGGAAAACCGCTAGACCATTCAGGTATGACCTAAATCAAATCCCTTATGATTATACAGTGGAAGTGAGAAATAGATTTAAGGGACTAGATCTGATAGACAGAGTGCCTGATAAACTATGGATGGACGTTCGTAACACTGTACAGGAGACAGGAATCAAGACCATCCCCAAGAAAAATAAATGCAACAAAGCAAAATTTTTTGTCTGAGGAGGCCGTATAAATAGCTGTGAAAAGAAGAGAAGTAAAAAGCAAAGGAGAAAAGGAAAGATAAACCAATTTGAATGTAGAGTTCAAAAGAAGAGCAAGGAGAGATAAGAAAGCCTTCCTCAGCAAGCAATGCAAAGGAAAAATATAGAAATGGAAAAATATAGAATGGAAAAGACTAGAGATCTCTTCAAGAGGAAAAATATAGAATGGAAAAGACTAGAGATCTCTTCAAGAAAATTAGAGATACCAATGGAACATTTCATGGAAAGATGGGCTTGATGAAGGACAGAAATGGCATANTATAGAAATGGAAAAATATAGAATGGAAAAGACTAGAGATCTCTTCAAGAGGAAAAATATAGAATGGAAAAGACTAGAGATCTCTTCAAGAAAATTAGAGATACCAATGGAACATTTCATGGAAAGATGGGCTTGATTAAGGACAGAAATGGCATAGACCTAACAGAAGCAGAAGATATTAAGAAGAGGTGGCAAGAAAACACAGAACTGTACAAAAGAGATCTTCCTGACCCAGATAATCATGATGATTTTGTGAAGTGTCTATGTACTAAGCAAGGGAGCCTTGACTAGTCTTTTGTGGATGGGGACTTTTTGGAACATTAATGCCTAAGAGTAACAAGATACAAAGTAAATTCTCCCATTATTCTTAAAAGTAATATATCTTAGGCAGCTCACATGTGTAAAAAAAAAGAAAATGAAGGTGCTTTGGAGAAAGATAAGAATGCAGGCAGATGAATCAATAATTGAATACTTATTTAGTATCAAATAATTTGCAGTTCCTCATTTGGTATCTTTTGACCAATGGGCTTTGCCCTCAACACAGAATCTTATTTTGAGGATCAGAAACCACTCCTTCATAAATTTGATTTCTATTCTTATACTATCCAGGAAATCAGGGCATATATTTTATTAATTCCCCATTCTTTCAGTCATTCAAAAATCATTGTTAAATGACTGATCTAAGCCAGGCACCATTCTTGGGGCTGGGTAATAACAGTGACATAATAGCCAAGAGTTTGCCTCTTAGGCCATATTGTATTGTTTTTGGAAAGGAGGGGAGTAAATAACATATAATAAAAAGAATATGTATACTAATCATTATCAGATGTTTTTTAAGTTCCGGGAAAATGATAAAACAGTATTGTAGTAGAGGGACTGTTTAGAGGGAGGTCACTTTCAACACGGTCAGTAAGGAAGTCATCCCAGAAGGGGTCATGTTAGACAGTGGCCTGAATGAACTGACTGAGCCATGAAGTAGATCTGGAGGGGAAAGTGATTGCAAAACATGACCTTCTACTAAATGAGGTTTGTTTGAACATGGAAAAGAAGTGCATCATTTAAGAAGCTTAGTGACAAAAGCTGAGAAGATGCTGGCTGTAAAATAATATCTGAGATTTAAGTAAGGACTACTTAAGATAGGGCTTTGTAGAACCCAATTAAGAGATCAAATTATGCTACATGTAATAAAATACCATTTGAAATTTGGGGAAAGAAGGATGTGATATATATGTTATTAAGGTCTCTCTAACTTTCAGGAAGAGAGAGAATGGTCCAGGAGCAAGAGAACAAATAGATGTTTTTAGCAGTTTGAGCTTTTTGGAGAATCACAAAGTTCTTCTTTTTAATGTCCTCAGGAAAACAAATAATCTTTTTTAAATATGAAGAGTCAAACATTTCCCAAGCAATTAGTTTATTATTTATTTGATGGATTTCACAAAGAGTCGGACACGACTGAGCTACTGAACTGAACTGATAGATCACTTTATTGATTACTACGTTTTCTTTCTGGACTGCAAGTAAAATGTGAAGAATTCTTTGTAGTCTTTTATATGCAATAGCCTAATTGGTAATTCTTAACTGAAGTTCTATCCTTCTTTTCTTCTTTCCTTCAGTTCAGTTCAGTTCAGTTGCTCAGTCATGTCTGACTCTTTGCGACCCCATGAACTGCAGCATGCCAGGCCTCCCTGTCCATCACCGACTCCCAGAGTTCACTCAGATTTACATCCATCGAGTCAGTGATGCCATCCAGCCATCTCATCCTCTGTCGTCCCCTTCTCCCCCTGACCCCAATACCTGCCAGCATCAAAGTCTTTTCCAATGAGTCAATTCTTTACATGAGGTGGCCAAAGTACTGGAGTTTCAGCTTTAGTATCATTCCTTCCAAAGAACACCTAGGACTGATATCCTGTTTCATTTATATGCAAACTTTTGTTACACTGTATACACTGTATAGTGCATAGCTATTTGGTATACAAGATATGACTTAGAAATTATCCTTTAATCTTGTTTGATATGTTTCATCTGAGTAAGTTAAGTAGAGAAAATCATGGTCTGATGATAAATAAACTAATCATTAAAAATTAAATAGATCTTCAAATATCCCAGACATACATCAAAGCATATTCTGTGTATCATAATAATTTCAATAAACATAATAGATTTTTGTGTTGTATAGTCATATTTATTACCAAAATAAATGAAAGTTATGATTCTAAAGACAAAATGACATTGTAATAAACATAAAAGACTACTCAAACACAAAGTCCTAAGTCCGTAATATGTAGAAAGTAATTTAAAATCAGAATTTACTGTTCAGTGTCTTTATCATGATTACAGGGAATGTTATATTTAATTTTATAAGTATTTTCATAATTTACATATATATGTGACTTATTTCACATATTTCTCATACTATAAGCTACATGTATTGCCAACATTGGTTTATGAAGCATTTTCTGTGACTTTCTTAATTTAAATAAAAAGACACTTGCTCCTTGGAAGTAAAGCTATAACAAA
>SJYV01034996.1:6429-21441 GCA_006410875.1 Neotragus pygmaeus | reverse complement strand
TGTGTATATATATATATATATATATATATACATATATGTATAATGATTGTGATTTTTTCTTAAAGTTTTAGAACTGTAATCATTCTGTAGAAGATAGGAGAAAATGTGCTTAACTGGAAATTCTAGATCAAGCTTTAAAAGTAAGAAAATAAGTGTCAAGAAAATCTACTGTGATTGTTCATAAATCAGTGTGTGTAGAATTAAAAACGTGACAGTGTTTTACGTTAGACTTCATGAAAAGCCTGTATAGTCTTGAGAGCATGTCTTGACATTTCAAGTATATGCAGCAACTCATTCTATAAAAATGCCCTACTTCTCAAGACAGCAGCTCAAATATGTTGTATATCTGGAAAACATCTGCAAGGCTGCTTGCTTTCTGCAAAATTCTGTATTTGCCAATGAAACACAGATCAAATTATTCAAAACAGAAGATAGCCCTAAAAGACAGAAGTAAAATTGGGATAAAACATCTTAATGATTACATGCTATTCAAAGGTCACATATTATGTTAACATCTTTAATAAAAATATGCTTTAGCAATGGATGTTTATTTTTTTTTGCAAGGATTCTGATTTTATAGTGTATAAAAGGCAATCCAGTGATGTATAGTTTCTATTTGCACCTAACAATGTGAGAGGATGGTATAACATTTATGTTTATACAGGTGCATGGTGATGTCTCATATAGTATTTAATTAATTGTTAATTCACTTATTAAATAATTAATGTTAGTGTTTTAATATTTGACATGAATTATTACTTTTTAATAAAAATATCATGAATTCATATTTATAGATATCTTATTTTCAAATGAGAAATTTATACAAATAAAATTTACATTATATATTTAACTACTAAGTTGCAGACTTAGGGCTAAAACTGACCTGTCTTGGTCAGTGTTCTTTGATTGAGACATAGTGCATTGAAGAAAATCCTTTGTTAAAAGTTGAACCTTTGAGATTCTCTTTACTGTTTGTCTTTCTAATAGACATCATTCTGTTTAACAAAACTTATAAGCAAACGTACCATCTACTAAGTACAGTCATCTTCTAGACTGCAAGTTATTTCTTCCTGTTTTCTCTGAGATTTTAGTCAACTATTATCCTTTCTCTGGATAACAATCATGTCTAAAACTGAAGGAATCATGTATTCTCAGAGCTGAGAACCCTGTTTCTTCTGTCCTACCTCCTACCCTTCAGTCACTCCTAACACATTCCCTTTTTTCTGGTTAAAATTTTATTTTCCTTTGTGTGTGACTTTTACTTTGAAACATTACATTTAGAGAAAATTTGCAGAAATACAAGAAATTCCTGTATAGTCCTTACACAATTCAGAAGTTGTTTCCATTTCACTTTATTTTCTTTATTATTCTCTCTTATACACAAATATATTCTTCTTGAGCATGTAACTTGATGTTGATCCCTTTTGGCCTAAATATTTCAATCTATAGTTTTTAAGAATAAGGAAATTCTCTGACACATTTGTGTTACATTATCAAAACGTGGATAATTGTCACTATTGCATTATACCAGTCTATGCTCATTTTGTCAGTTGTCCCAATAATGTATTTTATATCTATTTTACCCTGTTCCAAAAATGAATTCAAGGCACTGCATTCATTGTATTTAGTTGTCTTAGGTCTTTAGGCAAGGACAAGGATGTCGCTGGAACATATGATAGCTCACTCTTCGTCTTTCTTGATATTGATATTTTTGAAGACTACAGTGGACCAGTGATTTTGTAGAATGCACCTTAGTTAAGGATATCAGATATTTCCTTATGATTTGATCCAGACTAGGCATAGAGTGTTGTATTTGATACCCATGTAAAATTACAGAACAATTATTTCACTCCAAAAAAGTTCTTTCATGGCTCTTGCTAGAGGGCTGCCTCAATTCCTTATCTAGAGGAGAAAAGAAAATTATGATTTTTTCCAAAGTATCCTTTTTCTGCATGTTCTTGAGCTTTCCATTTAAAATTTTCTAATAAGTTGTTAAGATGTCTTTACTTTTCTTCTGTTTTTTCTCCCAGGTTTTGGTCTATTTTCTTTAAATACATATATTTAAAGAAAAAAATATATATATTTGCCACATGGAATGTAGAATCTTAGGTCCCAGACCAGGGATCAAACCCAAGTTGCCTATAGTGGAAGCAGAGTACTAACCACTGAGCCATGAGGCAAGTCCCTAAAAGTATCTTTAATGGGCAGAAATATTTTGTTTCAGTGAAATTTAATTGATTTTTATTTTCTTCTTTAATTATTTTTTCTATGTCTGATCTAAGGATACTTAGCTTAACCCAAAGTTGCAAAATTGAGTCTAGATTTCCCTGTTCCACTGCATATTTAGTTTTTCTAGCAACATTAAAAAAACACACAAAAAACATACTTATTGAATTGCTTGGTTGCGATTGTATAAAATCAGTGTATGAGTCTGTTGGCTTTTTTAAAATATATATATGTACCAATTGTTATTTAGTTAACCTTATTTGGTTTTACCTTAACTTTACACTGAATCTTGAAGTCAAGTTCCCCAAATTTGTTCTCTGTCAAGATTTGTCTATACTTACTAGGTTCTTAATATTTCCATATAAATTTTATGATTTACTCATCACTTGCTATTATGTTATACAAAACCCCAAAACCCCATAATTTACTGGTAGTAAGATTGAGACTGAGGTGAACTTGCAGATCATTTTGGAGACAGTGACGTTTCAAACATACTCAGCCTTCCCATCCACGAATGTGATATATCTCTCCATCTTTTAGGTCTCTTTAAATTCATCTTAGTAGTACTTTGTAGATTTTAAAATAGATAACTTTTACATCTAAAACATAACTTTTTTCAAGATATTCATGTTTGCAATATTTATAAGTTCATTTTAAGTTAATTTTGTATTACATATTTGTATAATTATAGAAATTATATGGATTCTTATATATTGACTTGTATCCCACAAACTTGCAGAACTCAAAGTTCTAGTTGTTGTTTTTCTGGATCTCTTAGGATTTCTATATTAGGATTTCCTATAAATAATGTCTGTCTATGAGTATGATAGTTATATTTCTTTCACTTTCATCTTTATTCCCCTTTATTTATTTGAAATTGTTTTTCTTGTCCTTTCTCATGTTAACTGAATCCTTAGTAAAAATTTTAAAAAAAAAGTGTTGAAGAGTATTTCTTTTTCTTGTTTACAATAATTGAGAGGAAAAACACTGAATCATCAGGACTAACTATGTTTTATATAGCTTGTTAAGGATGGCTTTTGTTTCATTTTTTATTTTGCTGAATTTTTAAATTATATGCATGTTTGCAATTTTTGCATGTGACTTCTTTATATATATTGAGGAGATCATATAATTATATTCATTTTTTCTTCTGTTAATGTCATGACATTATTTTTACATTCCTTGGATAAACATAATTTGAATATTCTGTACTATATTTTATTATGTATTGATGAAATTATGTATTTATATTTTCAATTTTTTCTCATTTATACTTATGATGAATATTTATAATTTTTTGGATGATGTTTTTCATCATATTTTGATATTAAGTACATGCTGATATCATAATAGGAACTAGGACATAGTCTCACTTCCTCTATACATCTATTATACCTCACTATACGTCTACTAAATTTAGGTAAATTTGATTTTATTTCTTTTTTGATAGATTTCATCAGTGAAGTCTGTGTCTGGGTGCAAAAAAGCAAAATGGCTGTCTGAAGAGGCCTTATCAATAGCTCTGAAAAGAAGAGAAGCAAAAAACAAAGGAAAAAAGGAAAGATACACCCATTTGAGTGTGGAGTTCTAGAGAATAGAAAGGAAAGATAAGAAAGCCTTCCTCAGCAAGCAATGCAAAGAAATAGAGGAAAACAATAGAATGGGAAAGACTAGAGATCTCTTCAAGAAAATTAGAGATACCAAGGGAACATTTCATGCAAAGATGGGCACAATAAAGGACAGAAATGGTATGGACCTAACAGAGGCAGAAGATATTAAGAAGAAGTGGCAAGAAAACACAGAACTGTACAAAAAGGATCTTCCCGACCCAGATAATCACGATGGTGTGATCACTCACCTAGAGCCAAACATTCTATATGTGAAGTCAAGTGGACCTTAGAGAGCATCACTATGAACAAAGCTAGTGGAGGTGATGCAATTCCAGTTGAGTTATTTCAGATCCTAAAAGATGATGCTGTGAAAGTGCTGCACTCAATATGCCAGCAAATTTGGAAAACTCAGCAGTGGCCACAGGACTGGCAAAGGTCAGTTTTCTTTCTAATCCCAAAAGAATGTAATGCCAAAGAATGCTCAAGATACTGCACAATTACACTCATCTCATATGCTTGGAAAGTAGTGCTCAAAATTCTCCAAGCCAGGCTTCAGGAATACGTGAACTGAGAACTTCCAGGTGTTCATGCTGGTTTTAGAAAAGGCGGAGGAACCAGAGATCAAGTTGCTAACATCTGCTGGATCATGGAAAAAGCAAGAGTGTTCCAGAAAAGCATCTATTTCTGCTTGATTGACTATGCCAAAGCCTTTGACTGTGTGGATCAAAATAAACTGTGGAAAATTCTGAAAGAGATGGGAATACCAGACCACCTGACCTGCCTCTTGAGAAATCTGTATGCAGGTCAGGAAGCAACAGTTTGAACTGGACGTGGAACAACAAAGTGGTTCCAAATAGGAAAAAGAGTACATTAAGGCTGTATATGTTGTCACCCTGCTTATTTAACTTATGTGCAGAGTACATCATGGGAAATGCCAGGCTGGAAGAAACAGAAACTGGAATCAAGGTTGCCAGGAGAAATATCAATAACTTCAGATATGCAGATGACACCACCTTATGGCAGAAAGTGAAGAACTAAAGAGCCTCTTGATGAAAGTGAAAGAGGAGAGTGAAAAAGCTGGCTTAAAGCTCAACATTCAGAAAGCTAAGATCATGCATCTAGTCCCATCACTTCATGGGAAATAGATGGGGAAATGGTGGAAACATTGTCAGACTTTGCTTTTTTGGGATCCAAAATCACTGTAGATGGTGATTGCAGCCATGATATTAAAAGATGCTTATTCCTTGGAAGGAAAGTTATAACCAGGATAGACAGCATTTTAAAAAGCAGAGACATTACTTTGTCAATAAAGGCCCATCTAGTCAAACCTATGGTTTTTCCAGGAGTCAGGTATGGATGTGAGAGTTGGACTATAAAGAAAGCTGAGCACTAAAGAATTAATGCTTTTGAACTGTGGTGTTGGAGAAAACTCTTGAAAGTCCCTTGGACTGCAGGGAGATCCAACCAATCCATCCTTGATCCTTCCTTTAGGAAATCATTCCTGGGTCTTCATTGGAAGGATTGATGTTGAAGCTGAAACTCCAATACTTTGGCCACATGATGTGAAGAGCTGACTCATTTGAAAAAACCCTGACGCTGAGAAAGATTGAGGGCAGGAGGAGAAGGGGACAACAGCATATTAAATGGTTAGATGGCATAACCAACTCAATGGACTTGAGTTTGGGTAGACTCCGGGAGTTGGTGATGGACAGGGAGGCCTTGGAGTGCTGTGATTCACGCGGTTGCAGTCGATCACGACTGAGCGACTGAATTGAACTGAACTGAACTGAGAGCTTTGGTGTAGGATAATGAAATCACTTGAAAGTAAATAGGAATAAATGTTTCTGCCATCAGACTGGTGTTAATTTAGTTTATCTGTCTATTTTTTGTATTCCAAGCTTGTTATAATTACTAAGTTTGGAGACTGTGTAGATTTTAATGTTCCCTGAACCTGGAAAAATTTCCTGTTCTTGTCATCTACTGTTTGTTAACAGCACTTTAATCATCTTTAGCTTTTGTGTTCTGGAGCTATTCCTATTAAAGCATGATCATGTCATGTGTAAATGAGAAGAGTTGATATCCATTTGCTGTTACACATTTATTCTTTTATAAAAAATTTCATTAGAGTTATTCAGAAAGATATTTATGTAGTTCTTTTACATAGAGAAGTAGTTATTTTGGAAATGAGAAAATGTAAAATTTTCCATGTAGAACTGATTATAAATGAATAAGTTTTAAGAAAGAACTAAGCTGAAATAGTCTTACTTTTGACCTCACCTTACATTGTACAATTTTATGAGGCATGAATAATACATTGATCAGCTTATTTTTAAGAGTGTGGTGTTTTAAAATCTGCTATAATAATAGGATTCCTATCAAGCCAATATAAAATTTTGAACAAGCAAAAGAATACAATTAACCCATTTTATAGCTTTCCATGTTTAGATAGAAATGAAAAAAATTTGGCTGGGAATAAGACACACTATTTTGTTGGTTTATGTAATAAAACAAAAATTATTGGTACTTGCCAATTATTGTTAACAAGTAGTCAATGGCACTAGAAGAGTCAAAATGTGGGAAGGCATATGTGAAATTGTGACATACGTAAAGACTAAGATATTTGATAACAAGGTGTCTGTAAGCATGCAAAATCAGAAATAGTTTACCTTTTGTCAATTTGCTACTTATTGAATCTTAGAAATAAATGTAGATTAATCTTTTTTCAAGGTTGCATGCTGTTTTAAAAATTGTTATATTTTAATTTCATAAAATATCAAAAATCTCTCGTATTATCTCCACCCAGGATTGTTCACAGTTTTAGAGATAATGTTATGCATTATTCATTTTTATACTTCTGGCTCTTTCTCAAGTAGTGCTCATTAAATATGCTCTTTGGAAATATTTAAACTGAAAGAATTCAAATAGTTTAGAAATATGAAAGTTATTGCTCATCCATTAATGGATATACATTTCTCAAAAAACCCAAAATAATCTACCTTTGGAAAGTTATGTTGCCTTCCAATTTGAGTAACTTCTGGTGCTTCCATCAAGCAGTCTCTAGTTTATGAAGAATTAATAGAGACTGTATAATCGCAACAAAAATGTTTTACTCATATGTGAGCACAGAAGATCTAAATTTATCTCTGTGATTTGTCTGATCTCTTTCTGAACAGTGATGGAAAAGCAGCCCATTTCAAAATGTCTGAAACATGACATTCCAGGCCTTACAAGATTTTGTCCCTTTGCATTGCTGTATCATTATTTGTCAAGATTGGAATTATTTTCTAAACAGAAAAATTTTCTTATTTATCAATATTTTTCTTGAAATCACTTTGATTTTTTTCAAAAAAAAACAAACAAACATGGTTTCTTCTTTTCTTAGCATTACAGTGTATTTGAAGCAGATTGAATAACATCCCCAGAAACAAATATATTGGATTCTATTTTTCTTTTCTTTTCTTTTCAGGATATTGAGTAGAAAGTTCACTCTACTCTTTCTGATAGTGACTCTTTCATTTAGAGGTGCAGACAAAACAAAATTTACTAGGCTTTTAGCATCTGAGTTAGTATTGCTATAATTGTGTTCCCAGTGTTTGTCTTCAGATAATTTTTCCAGTAAGATGCCACAAATGGAAGAGACCTGGATCTTATTCACTTGTGATATTAGATTGTCTTCATGATATTTGTCCACAAAATTTGGGATCAAAAATCTTTTTTATATAAATGTCAGAGATTATACTCTTACTAGATAGCCAAATATGATCAGAAGATCTGTTTTTTAACAAATAAGGAAAAATATTTTTAGGCAATGATCTAAGGTTGGGTTTTTGGCATAAATGATATGAAATATTTTATAATTGATGAATTACCCTCTATTACCTGTAATACTGCTGACACATTTTTGAAAGGAAAAGTGGCACTTAGTTTTAAGGGAAATGTAGAAAAATGATAGCTCTAATTTAATTGGTCTTGATACATAATCATATGAAGGTAACTAACATATTGAACTAGCATTTTGTCACTTCTGGTGAAGTATAACCAGGCAAGTCTGTTGTGATAATTACTTTTAATAAATTATTGACATTATTAAAGCATACTGAACACACAACTCTGAGCTTGCCCCAGTTTATCTACCTTTATGTTACGGATGCCATAATTTTCTCTTTTACTTGGGATGGCTTTCTCTACAGAGAAACTCTAAATCTTTCCCATCCCATAAATACGTGAACATAAATCCATGATTTATTGCAATTTAGCTTCTGTTTCTGAGGAGGATTTTTACTGTGCTGAGAAAGCTCATTAATCTCATTCACTGCTCATAGTATAAATATAACCTTTAGAATATATAACAGAACAAATTATGTTTTTGTGTGATTTACTGTATTTTGGAAAATTTTTTGTTGTTTTTTCTACTACTAGCTTCAATATTCATTTATAAATTTGCACTATTAACACAAAGCACGTATAAAACACATTATTTTTACTGTGATATTTACTTTTACATTTACTCACTATAAAAAGAAATATCAAAATGTGATTTTACATAAAGCAAATTTCAAAGCAGAACTGTCTGCTGTTGTGTTTGTATATTATAAAATTGGCTTGCAGTATTCACTCTGATTTTGGACATGAGTTTATGTCTACAGGTTGATATATTTTTAAACTCCATTTCATATTAACTTGCTACGGACTTTCTTTAAATGAATTTCAAAACATTTCACCATTTTATTTTGTGCTCTAAACTATTCTGCTATATCATTACAGATTTCTATGAGAACTATTAGATGAATTTTAAAGGTATAACTATGTAATGTGAAAAAAAGTTCTGCTACTATCTTATGAGCTTTTTATAAATTATTTCTCATTTGCTGCATTTGTGTTGCAATTTTCTGAAAATGTGTAATTTTTTTCTCTTTGCAAGCAATTTGAATTAAAAAGATTGTTCTCAACTTCTTAAATTGGACTGGATTTCTCAATTGCAAAATCATTCTAGAATCATTTACTGGTATACTGAATGATAATTTCAACAATTAGTGGATGAGAATACTTTTTTGGAGGTTCATAATCTTCAGTATAAATGTTATTTTTATGTAGTTAAGATCTTAAAGCAATGATTTGTTAACTTATCAATGTTAGCTCATCATCAACTAAAGAATTATTTTAACTTCTTGAAAATATTTTTGTTAATAAATCAATTATTACAAAATTAAAGTATACTTCTTTTCATTTACTTGAATAGAATATTCTAAGATGTATTCATGGGGGATATTTGATCTGGGGTTGAAGATGAAATACTGCTTATAAGAACTTAGAATGGCTTTAAAATATATCTTTTGATATAAAAATCATATAGCAAAGGAAATCTCATTATTTTTCCTTCTTGTTGGTCTCAAATATACGAAAGCACATCCTTTAGCTGTCAACCAACCTGTCATCTCCAAGCCTACCTGAAAGGCAGCAGAGGGCACTATGAGAATGTGACAGTAAAGCAAAGATAATGACTACCTCCAGAGTGATACTACGAAACCCTGCACAGAGAAGGGAAGCCTTTTTTCAATCTTAAATGAGCCTTGATTTACTGATTCTTGATAGTGACCTGTCAAAATCTGGTGCATACCAAATGAATGTTTGATGTTCACTTGATGCAGATCTCAACCTCTTGGCTGCTGACTGATGTCTCCCTTCTGAATCAAACTTGGATAGCAGGTCTGTGTGTGTCAACATATGGCTCAGTTTTTACTATCCAAGGGTTTTAACCATAGTGCTCTAATAAAGTGTGATTATTTCCATCTGTCTTTTTTTTTGCCCTTCCGATACTCATATAGATAGAGCATATGGGGACTTATAAGAAATTACTAAGGCCTTTACTCTGATTGCCAACAACAAATTACTCTTGGAAAATCAAAGTCTCAAAATTCAATACATCACTATCATTTGCTTATCACCAAAGTATCCTGCCCATTGTGATAAGGCAATGGTAGTTTCCGAGTGGAGTTGAGCTGACTAAAGCACCATGTTCAGCACCATGGTTAGATACCTGATTATTTAGTGGGTTTTTCCTTCTGCTTATAAACCAGGGAATAAAGAAAAAGGAGCGGTAAAATAGCTTCTAGCTAATTTCCCCTAATGACATTATTTAATCCAGTTTTATAGATCTTGTCTTTTTTGAAAATATGTCCTAGATTATAAGAGGTTGGTTTTCAGCCTTACTATTCTATATTCAAACAATCTCTTATTTTTTGGCTTTCCATGAATATTTAGTAAAAATTGGACAATACTCTACCAATAACTATTAGCCAAATTCTATTTATTATCAAAGTGTCTTCTGAGAGAGTTTGTACCCAGTCTTCTTTGCACAAAATTAGTACAAACATTATAACTTACACTTTTTAAAGCCTGTTATTAATATATTTAATATTTCCTTGACTTATTTTTAATATTTCCTTGACTCATTGTGACTGGGAAAAATCCCCAAGGAACTGAGGCTACGTTTCCCTCTGAATGCTTTACAACATACACTTAAATGCTGTTTTAGATAGAGAGTGAAAGTTGTTTAGTCCTGTCCAACTCTCGGCGACCCCATGGACTGTACAGTCCATGGAATTTTCCAGACCAGAATACTGGAATGGGTGGCTGGTCCCTTTTCCAGAATATCTTCCCAACCCAATGATCAAATCCAGGTCTTCTGCATTGCAGGCAGATTCTTTACCTTCTGAGCCACCAAGAAAGTCCAAAAATACTGAAGTGGGTAGCCTATCCCTTCTCCAGTGCATCTTCCTGACCTATGAATGGAACTAGGTTCTTCTGCATTGCAGGTGAATTCTTTACCAGCTGAGCTACCAGAGCAGCAGGTCATTGTGGACAGTGCACTTACATTTTTACTATTTATGTATTGTCCAAGTTATTGCTATTTCAGGAAAGCAGGTTGAATGAAAGGGAAAGTTTAAGAATTCCACGTTGTATTATTTGGAAAGGCTTTATATTTGTCAACAAAGCCTTAAAATGTAACAAGAGTGAGATCATTCTGCAAAAATCTTCTATTAACTATTCTAAGACATATGGAAAGAGCAGATCTTCATCTCTTGGGACAGAAGTAGTTTAGTCATTCAGAGTTAAAGATATGTGATCTAAAATCACTTAGAAAGCTCACAAGGGATGTTGTGATATAACATGGTTGTTTCTTATATATTTGTTTCATATGATTAACATATAATTGCATAAATATAGGGCTTCCCAGGTGGCACTAGTGGTAAAGGACCCACCTGCTAATGCAGGAGATGTAAGAGACCTTAGTTCAATCCCTATGTTGGGAAGATCCCCTGGAGGAGGGCATAGCAATCCATTCCAGTATTGTTGTCTGGAGAATCNAAATGGCCTTACCCCTTCCGATCTGCAGCATGCAAACCTTTGGATAGCCATTCTAAAACCTTACTTAAGTTAAGAATATAAGTGGCAAGGTATAGTATCGTCTAACAATTTCAGCAACAACAAATACTGCAAAGTCTCAGAGTTTATATTGAAAGTTATATTATTATATTACCATTATATTATTTTCATGATATATTTAACACAAAAAGTAAATTTTAAATCACATAATTAACAATGTATGTGAAACACACAAAATGGACAAGATAAATTGAATATATATATATATATATATATTATTTAAGGGAGCAAATATTTTAGTAACATTTTGCTCAGAATTAAAGTAACTGACACCTTTTTCCAGATTGTAGATGCTCTGTTTTTCTTCCTACCATCTAGCAATGGCAAATAAATCTCTTGTGCACTTTTTGGAGCTCCTGAAATTTCTGAGAGCTTAAATTAGCTTTAAGAATTTACAGAATAAAAATAATAACGTGGAAATAAGATAGATTATTTGGAAAATATATCATTCTATATTGTAAAGGAAATTTCAGGGAAGACAATGAATTATTTGTTATTGATACATCTTATACATACAAGAATATAGGCTTGCTTCCCTGGTGGCTCAGAGGTTAAAGCGTCTGCCTGGAATGAGGGAGACCCGGATTCGATCCCTGGGTTGGGAAGATCCCCTGGAGAAGGAAATGGCAACCCACTCCGGTACTCTTGCCTGGAGAATCCCATGGAGGGAGGAAACTGGTAGGCTACAGTCCATGGGGTCACAAAGAGTTGGACACGACTGAGCAACTTCACTTTCATACAAGTGTATACACTATATATGCAAGTGTTCATCTCCCAAGTAATATACTTCCACAGGACACAAATTTGCTTTCAAAATTGTTAAGACTTGAAGAAATTGATTCCTTTTAACAATTTAAGCATGGTTTTCAAATTTCCTGTCCTGTGCTGTGCTGGTTTGTTCTGTCTGACTCTTTGTAACCCATGGAATGTACCAGCCAGACTCTTCTGTCTATGGGATTTTCCAGGCAAGAATACTGGAGTGAGGTGCCATGGCCTCCTCCAGGAGATCTTCCTGATCCAGAGATGGAACCTGTGTCTCTTGCAGTGCAGGAGGATTCTTTAGCACTGAGTGACCTATTTGGCATAGCCTAAAATAATAAAAATATTTCTGCATACAATATAGCTTTCTTCTTACATTTATTTTTACCTTGAATTTAGGGAAATCGGATTTACTTGCCCTTTTCCTATGTGCTTTCTAACTGACTAAACACAAATATAATCAAACTTTCAATCATATTATGATTTATTATTTCAAAAATCATTATATAACCTAGTCAGTCATCTGAACATTGTGTTAATATGTAGTCAAAGACATTTTAATATTGTTGAGCCCCCATAAGTATATATTTGCAAATGATGAAAAGTTCCTTATGACCTTTGTGAAATTATAAAAATAATTATGAAAGTCTGAACAGCCTAGACAAAACCAACAGCACCAGGAATTCCAGGAGTGTGATGCATAAGCCACAGAACATCTGTGCTAAGAATGTTCAAATTCCATATGAAATCTGATGTCGTGCAGCAAAGACTTAGTAAGACTAAACAGATAATGATAGTTTTTGTGGAATATGTTAGTCCTAATGCAAGGAAATTCTATCTTCATATATAGAAATCATGACAGATTTATAAAGCCCTGATTGGTATATAATGTCATTTGGGGATGGTATAACTTGTTTATGTCTCTGAATAGAGATAATTGTATTTAAGCAAATAAAAATAATCAATATAGTTTTTTCAATTTGTTTTTAATTGGAGAGTAATTGCTTTACAATATTGTGATGGTTTCTGCCACACCAACATGAAACAGTCACAAGCTATTTTAAGTTGATCTCAAGTACCTTATGATATATCATATGAAAGAATCTTAAATATATACATATACATATATATGTTGTGTGATTGAAAACATACATTAGTTCAGTTCAGTCACTCAGTCATGTCCAACTCTGCAATGCCATGTACTGTAGCACACCAGTCCTCCCTGTCCATAATCACCTCCCAGAGTTTACTCAAACTCATGTCCATTGAGTTGGTGATGCCATCCAACCATCTCATCCTCTGTCATCCCCTTCTCCTCCCGGCTTCAATGTTTCCCAGCATCAGGGTCTTTTCTAATGACTCAGTTCTTCACAACAGGTCACCAAAATATTGGAGTTTCAGCTTCAACATCAGTTCTTTCAGTGAATATTTAGGACTGATTTCTTTTAGGATGAACTGGTTGGATCTCCTTGCAGTCCAAGGGACTCTCAAGAGTCTTCTCCAACACCACACTTCAAAAGCATCAATTCTTCAGTGCTCAGCTTTCTTTATAGTCCAACTCTCATATCCATACATGACTACTAGAAAAAACATAGCCTTGACTAGATGGCCATTTTTGGCAAAATAATGTCTCTGCTTTTTAATATGCTGTCTAGGTTGGTCATAGCTTTTCTTCCAGGGAGTAAGCGTCTTTTAATTTCATGGCTGTAGTCACCATCTGCAGTGATTTTGAAGCCCTCCCGCCCCCAAAAGTCTGATACTGTTTCCACTGTTTCCCCATCTAATTCCCATGAAGTGATGGGGCCAGATGCCATGATCTTCGTTTTCTGAATGTTGAGCTTTAAGCCAACTTTTTCACTCTCCTCTTTCACTCTCATCAAGAGGCTTTTTAGTTCCTCTTCACTTTCTGCCATAAGGGTGGTGGTCTCTCTCTCCCCTCGCCCTACTTCTGTCTGTCTCTCTTCATGTCTCTGTCCGTTTCTCTCTGTGTCTCAGTTTCTCTGTCTCTAGAGCACTTCTCCCGTCTTCACCACCCCACCCTCCTTTCTCTTGGAGAGAAGTTCACAGGTACAGTTTCTCAGCACCACGCCTCTGCACCACCAGCACTGGGTCTTCTGCATGTCCTGTTTTAATTATGCAAAGCCCCATTTCCTTCCCCAGACCGCCCATGCTTGGCCACCAATGGGCTGGCAGGTAATCTTGCCCTGTTCCTTCCCGTGGCAGCAAGGTGAACTCAGACTGGATGTCAGTGCTGAGTTCTCGGCTCTGGGACATGACCCTGCACCACCTCTCCATCTCAGGTGAGGCCCNGGCTGTTATTATAGAAGGGGAGCTATTACTGTAGAGGGGAGAGTATGACAATAGAAGGGGAGTATTACTATGGGGGGGACTATGACAACAGAAAGGAACTATTACTGTAGAGTATAGAACTATTACTATTACTATATTATTACTAGAGACTTTAAGAATGAGACAACGCCTCTCCGTGGAGAGCAGTAAACACAAAAATAAAGGTCCAGGCATGTGTTTGCCATGAAAGGTGACCTGATGGCATGCAGACCAGCAGGACACCCACCCATAACAAGAGAGAGGGGACACTCAGACCCTGACTGGAGACATTCCCAGCTTCTTAGCTGCTCAAGTAGGTGCTTCATCCTGGGAGCCTGTCCAGTCACTTTTACTGCAGCAACATCCACCAGATAGAGAGACTGCCTCTGGGGAGTGAAGGGCGTGTGACCTAGGCTCCATCGCCCCTAGGATGGAAGCCCCATACTTGGAGCCCACAGGCTCAGTTGGGCCCCTCTCAGGGCCAAGAGGAGGTGGCTGGTGCACAGTAGGAGGAAGGGGGGCCCTCTAGAAGGGG
This sequence comes from Neotragus pygmaeus, assembly GCA_006410875.1. NCBI lineage: Eukaryota > Metazoa > Chordata > Mammalia > Artiodactyla > Bovidae > Neotragus > Neotragus pygmaeus. Next base: position 6,537 of record SJYV01034996.1, on the reverse strand, counting down.
TCGCAAGCTCTAGCCTAAGGGAGAACAGACTTCAGTTGCTGGGGTCTGTCTGTTGGTCCCTGTCTCCCCCCTCCTTTGTCCCCACTCAAACCCTCACTTCACCTCCTG
>SJYV01034992.1:0-11014 GCA_006410875.1 Neotragus pygmaeus | reverse complement strand
AAGACTCTTGAGAGTCCCTTGGACTGCAAGGAGATCCAACCAGTCCATTCTGAAGGAGGTCAGTCCTGGGATTTCTTTGGAAGGAATGATGCTGAAGCTGAAACTCCAGTACTTTGGCCACCTCATGAGAAGACTTGACTCATTGGAAAAGACTGATGCTGGGAGGGATTGGGGGCAGGAGGAGAAGGGGACGACTGAGGATGAGATGGCTATCACGGACTTGATGGATGTGAGTCTGAGTGAACTCCGGGAGTTGATGATGGACAGGGATGCCTGGCGTGCTGCGATTCATGGGGTCGCAGAGTCGGACACGACTGAGCAACTGAACTGAACTGACTGCTATCATTTAACACTATTTTGGATGAGCAAATCAATGAGATAAGACAAAGAAATGTGGTGTAAATATTAAAGATACACTAAACACTGTCATTACTTTTAGGTTATATAATTAACCATATCAGTTATGTAATTAAGGAAAATCCACTAAAAATATTACAACTAAATAACAGTTAAGTTCAAAGTAGATATACATAAATCAGTAATATTCTTGTATCAGCAATCATCAGCTAGAAAATGTAAAAAAAAAAAAAAGTGATTTTTAAGACCAATATGAATAAAACTTATCTGATAGAAAAACTAGGTAACATTTAAGGACAGAAATGGTAAGGACCTAATAGAAGCAAAAGAGATTAAGAAGAGGTGGCATGAATACACAGAAAAACTGTATGAAAAAGGTCTTAATGACTCAGATAACCACAGTGGTGTGGTCAATCACCTACGGCTGGACATCCGGAGTGTGAAGTCAAGAGGGCCTTAGGAAGCATTATTACAAACAAAGCTAGCGGAGGCAACAGAATTCCAGCTGAACTATTTCAAATCCTAAAAGATGATGCTGTTAAAATGCTTCACTCAATATGCTTGCAAATTTGGAAAACTCAGCAGTGGTCATAGGATTGGAAAAGGTCAGTTTTCATTCCAATCCCAAAGAACAAGGCCAAAGAATGTTCAAATTACCGTATCATTGCACTTATTTCACATGCTAGCAAAGTAATGCTCAAAATCCTTCAAGCCAAGCTTCAGCAGTACATGAACCGAGAACTTCCAGACATATAAGCTGGGTTTAGAAAAGGCAGAAGAACCAGAGATGAATTTGCCAATATACACTGGTTCATAGAAAAGGCAAGGGAATTACAGAAAAACATCTACTTCTGCTTCAATGACTACACTAAACCTTTGACTGTACGGCTCACAGCAAACTGGAAAATTCTTCAAGAGATGGGAATACTAGACCACCTCACCTGCCTCCTGAGAAACCTCTATGCAGGTCAAGAAGCAATAGTTAAAACTGGACATGGAATAACAAACTGGTTCCAAATTGGGAAAGAAGTATGTCAAGGCTGTATATTGTCACCCTGCTTATTTAACTTATATGCAGCATACATCATGCAAAAAGCCAGGCTGGATGAATCACAAGCTGGAATCAAGATTGTCAGGAGAAATACCAACAACCTTAGATGTGCAGATGAAACCACTCTAATGGCAGAAAGTGAAGAGGAACTAAAGAGCCTCATGATAAAGGTGAAAGGAGAGAGTGAAAAAGCTGGCTTAAAACTCAACATTCAAAAAACTAAAATCATGGCACCTGGTCCCATCACTTCATGGCAAATAGAGGAGAAAAAGTGGAAACAGTGACAGATTTTCTTTTCTTGGGCTCTAAAATCACTGCAGACAGTGACTGTAGCCATGAAATTTAAAAGATGCTGCTTCTTGGAAGGAAAATTGTGACAAACCTAGACAATGAATTAAAAAGCAGAGTCATCACTTTTCCAACAAAGGTTCATATAGTCAAAGCTATGGTTTTTCCAGTAGCCATGTATGGATCTGAGAGTTGGACCATAAAGAAGGCTGAGCACTGAAGAATGGATGCTTTCAAGTTGTGGTGATGGAGAAGACTCTTGAGAGTCCCTTGGATGGCAAAGAGATCAAACCAGTCAGTTCTACAGGAAATCAACCCTGGATATTCATTGGAAGGACTGACGCTGAAGTTGAAGCTGAAATACTTTCACCACCTGATGTGAAGAACTGACTCATTAGAAAAAAGTCTCATGCTGGGAAAGATTGAAGGCAAGAGGACAAGGGGACAACAGAGGATGAGATGATCAGATGGCGTTACCGACTCAATGGACACGAGTTTGAGCAAAATTAGGGAAATAGTGAAGGACAGGGAAGCCTGGCACATTGCAGTCCACGAGGTCACAAAGACTCAGACACAACTTAAGTGACTGAACAACAAACATATTAAGTCAATAGGGAAAGGATGGGTCCTTTGATAAATGGTACTAGGACAATTGATTATCCATTTAGGAAAATATAAAGCTGGATGTCTACCTCATTTCTTAAAATATAATAAATTCCAGATGAATTAGGATTGAAATCTAAATAGTTAAGAAGAGTGCTAAAACGAAAGAGAATTTTTTTATAATCTTGGGGTATACAAAGGCTTAAGTGTGCATGCAATCCAAAAGCCATAAAAGACTGACATATTGTACTACATTAAACACACACACACACACACACACTTGGGATGATCAAAAAACCAGACCCTACGCAAAGCTGAAAGTAGGCAAGATATTTTCAATTTATAAGACAGTCAATAGTCAAAATATAAAGAGCTCTCACAATAAAGGAAAACAACATTATAGAAGATGGTTAATAAAGACGTGAGAGATGCTCAGGCCTCATTAGTGATTGAGGAAGTATACATTAAAACAAGAACTTTTCCCCTCCATTTATCCGGGCGAAAGATTGGTAATACTTAATGCGGGCCAGAGTGCATGGAAATAGTCACTCTTCAATAAGGTTGTAATGTAAAGTGATAGAAACTTTGGGGAGGAGAATTTGGCAGTATTTATCAAAAATTTTAAATATGTATTTTCCAGGATATAGTAATTCCACTTCTGGAAATTTATTCTATACCAATACTCCTACAAGTTGGCAAATATAAACAAGGAATAGTCACTGCACCATTGTTTGTTATTTATAATTATAAAAGATTTCATGGTTTAGATGAATGAATGAATATATGTGTACATATATAACTACATATCCAAACAGGGGAATAATATGTAGCTATTAAAAAGATTAAATATCTATTTCTAAGCACTGACATGTAATGATATCCATGTGTTTTTAAGTGAAAAAAAAAATGGTATGAGTGACTATACATACACACACATATGAAAGAGAGAATATTTTGTCCTATCTGTTAATGGCAACCATCTTCAGGGATCGAATTTTAGGGTTATTTTCTGTTTTATACAATTGTATATTTTTTTGGTCTTTAGCTATGAAAATGTACTGCTTTTGGAAGTAGAAAAGATCAAGATCAATGTCTCTTTCTTTCCTCAAAAAAGCAAACACATTTTTGGCCAGGAGAAGGGATGTAATAGTAGACCCAAAGGTTTCTCGAGCATTCTAGGCTCCTGTTGAAGACCCAGTCTTCAGTTTTCGATGTAAAGGCCACAAACCTTTACTGACTGCTGGCGATCTGTCTCTAGGCCATTGCTCACACTTTGTTATCACCACTGGTCTCCACCTCCAATCCATTCTGCCCTGTGATTTTCTAAAACCCCATTAACCATGCCCTTCTCCAAGTTAAAATTACCCAAGGACTCTCCTGCTACAGTGGGTAGGTGTTCATGGCTCCTGAGGTCCATCCCTCGCCTGTGTCTCTGGCCTCCCCTTCCACCCTATGCTCACGGGATCCTCCAGCTGGGCACCGGCCCCTTGCAATTCCCAGGACCAGCCCTCTGCCTCGTGCCTCTGAGTTTGGCAGAGCCCTGGACTCCCCTGGCCCACTCGGCCTCCTTTCCTGGCTGTTAGCGGGCTCCTCTTGGACTCTCAGACTCAGCGCCCTTCCCGCCATTACGGCATCTATCACACCCTCTTCAAGGGCCAGGGTCCTGTCTTTCCCATCTCTGCCTTCTTAGGGTGCAGCACAGAGTAAGGGATGACCAAACAGGACGCCAAGTCTTTATCTGCACACACGTGGCTCTTCATTCCGGGCACCACCATCCCACTGCTCGGTGGACGGGAGCAGCCGTGGCTGCCAAGCACCCACTCCACAGCCACCCCGTTAAGGTCAGCCCTGTAGTTCTGGTGTCTCCAAGCTAAATACCCGTATTTCTCAGGGCTGGAAANGGGCACCACCATCCCACTGCTCGGTGGACGGGAGCAGCCGTGGCTGCCAAGCACCCACTCCACAGCCACCCCGTTAAGGTCAGCCCTGTAGTTCTGGTGTCTCCAAGCTAAATACCCGTATTTCTCAGGGCTGGAAAGGGTTTCCAGAGTAGCTAACGTCACCAAAAGGAAATGCAAGATGATTCCCCCAGTGAAAGCCTCGGAAACCTGCCTCATGTTGGGTAGAACCGAGGCTGCCCACGTGCCAAGCAAAACACTCTCCAGCTTGTCTTTCCAATCCTGGCTCAGGGACTTGCGCTACTGTGCACGGAAAAGCTCCCTGGACGTCCGAGGCCGCCAGGATCCCGGCCAGAGAGTGAGCTCACAGACGGCTGCTTCAATCACCAAAGTATTTTCCACTTCCCCAAATGCGCTCACTGCATCTGTGACCACACTTCACCTAGTCTTTAAGTATAATGAAACAAAACAAAAAAATCATGGAGGCAGAGGCAAAGCTGTCAGATTCAGTCATTACTCAATGGAAACTGTGTAACAAAACACGACATTCTAAACCTCAGTCACCAATCCCTGCATTCTCTGGGAAAGGAGCAACAGATTTGTAGAGGGCTGGCTAGATCCAAACTGATTTTCGCTCTCTGAAAGCAAATTCTTTTCTGATTCTGCTGAAATGAAATACTGAAAGACTCTCCTTGGGCCCCTTGGGAAGAAAGGAAGGATCTGACTAAAAACTGATTTGGGGTTTTCAAGCTCAGGTGTTTGGATCTCTCCCTGCCTTTCATGATGATGGAGACGTGAGGATGTGAGTCCTGTAGGCCCGTCCTGGGAAACAGCATTCAGGGAGCAGGGGTTCCTGCAGCTCCACCTTGGGGGCTGTCTCCATGGTGCCTTTCTCCAGGTCACGCCGTGTATAAGGTCCACCTCGGCCCAGCCAGGTCCAGGGCCAGCCAGGCCTTTCCCAGTCCTGGGCCACGTATGTGTCTGTAGGGGGCGCTACCCCAACGAAGCCTGGGAGCCAGTCCTACCCGGGCAGGCGAAGCACTTGCCCTCACCAGCAGGGGGCGCCAGAAGTAGCCATGCCCTTGCTAGTTCTGGCATTGCCTGCTGGGTGGGAAGGGAGGTTGGAGGGGAAGCCGGTTGCCCCTGGCTGGCGTCAGGCGTCAGGCTGGAAGGCCCACCCACACCTACTCTCTGTGTGCTGCCTCTCCCCTGCCTGCCGTACTCGACACCCTTGGGCAGTGATTCGAAAAATCCGACCCCCATGACTCTGGGCTCTTGGTCACCTCCATGAGACCCAGACTTCTACTCTGGTTGGTTCTGCAGCACCAGCTTTCCTCAGTCTTGCCTTTTCCTCTTCTTTACAGGGCATTGCCGTTCCACCAGGGTTTGGGGCCAACTGCTGTCCTTACATACTCAGTTGCTCAGTCGCGCCTGACTCTTCGCGACCCCATGGACTGGAGTCTGCCAGGCTCCTCTGTCCATGGGATTCTCCAGCAAGAATACTAGAGTGGGTTGCCATTTTCTCCTCGAGGGGTTCTTCTCAACCCAGGAGTCAAACTGGCATCTTCTGCACCTCCTGCATTGGCAGGCNGGGCTCTTGGTCACCTCCATGAGACCCAGACTTCTACTCTGGTTGGTTCTGCAGCACCAGCTTTCCTCAGTCTTGCCTTTTCCTCTTCTTTACAGGGCATTGCCGTTCCACCAGGGTTTGGGGCCAACTGCTGTCCTTACATACTCAGTTGCTCAGTCGCGCCTGACTCTTCGCGACCCCATGGACTGGAGTCTGCCAGGCTCCTCTGTCCATGGGATTCTCCAGCAAGAATACTAGAGTGGGTTGCCATTTTCTCCTCGAGGGGTTCTTCTCAACCCAGGAGTCAAACTGGCATCTTCTGCACCTCCTGCATTGGCAGGCGGGTTCTTCTACCACCGAGCCACCTGGGAACACCACCCTTACTGAGACATTCATTCCTGGCTACATCATCAGAGGGTTAGCACCCTCTGGGAAGAGAGAAGCCGAAGGGGCCCAGAAGCACATCTGCTGATGGATCGGAAGTGGTGGGGAGCAAGAAGGAAGGTGGCAGGTAGCCGTGGGGAGAGGACGCTGTGAGCGCACAGGGTGACGCGCTTTAGAGATCAGCCCACTCAGTGACGTCCAGCATGAAAGGGCATTCGTGCTACAAATATTTACTGAGCGCTTCCCACAGTCTGGGTTTCCCTGATAGCTCAGTTGGTAAAGAATGCTGCAATTGGTAAAGAATCCGCTTGCAATGTGGGAGACCTGGGGTCAATCCCTGGGTTGGGAAGATCCCCTGGAGAAGGGAAAGGCTACCCACTCCAGTATTCTGGCCTGGAGAGTTCCATGGACGGTATAGTCCATGGGGTAGCAAAGAGTCGGACATGACTGAGTGACTTTCACACATCCCACATTCTAGACACAGGCATATAGTCAGGCATGGTCCCCGATATCATGATGCATACAAGTCGGCAGAAACATTCAACAGAGGCATTAGTCATACAAATAATTAAGGGCAAAAAACTGCTTTAAAAAAATAATACTCTAGTACAGGCTTACTTTGTAATTATCAATTATCCTTGGGGTCCCATGGGAGACCCCAGCGGACCCAGTGGTATATGAGATAGAAACAGGAAAGTCCCTGCCTTAGCCACTCTCCTCAGTTCTAAAAGATAGAAAGGACATACGGATGTGGGGGCCTGAGAACAGAGAGCTGACCTAGGGAAGGGCATCTTCCCAAGGAGTGTGTCCCAGGTCCCAGGAAAGAGATCCCTCCCTAGACATACCCTGAATAAATATTTGAACAAACAAACAAATTCCTGCAAAAAGCAAAAACAGAACGCCCCCAAAGGAAGAAAAAAAACCATAGAAGTGACCCTGACCCTTTAAGTGAGTCGTAGGGGCCCCTTTAGCTTGGGTCTAGTTGAACCCAACCTTCCACCACAATGACTAACAATGATGTATGCTAACTGCCTGCCCAACTGCTTCCCTGGGGGAGGAGGAGCTTCTCAAAGCAGGAGGGACTGTTTATTCATGAAATGTCAGAACATCTGGTGTTCTTTCATTTTTTTAAGAAGAAAAATATTTTCTCCTAGTTAATTATGGTACTTAAGTATAAAGACTCAAAAAGAGGATATATGATTTTGGATGCCATGACATTTTGGTCAATGCACATTTTTTCCATAAGTTGATGGGAATGTTTCACCATCACAGACTGAGGGTAGGAGGAAAAGACGAAGACTTTTGGATGAAGTGTTATTAGCAGATCACATGTGCTCTGACCACACTCCCTCGTCAGCAGTCTGTGAAGCCCAGAAACCCCTTCTGCCGACGCCGCCCAGGGGCTGGGACAGAAAGCAGGCACCCGCTTGGCAACTTGTACAGTTGGGTCAGATGTGGAGGGTGCAGGTGAGCTCCACGGAGGATAGCCTTTCTGTGGGGCCCCAGGGGAGAGGTCACCCGGGCAGAGACTGTAACAGCACAGGAAGAGGTGCCTCTGTCAAGTCCAGAGTGGGTTATGGGGAGGGTGCTTCCTGCCGACGACTCCCGGAGCACCTGGCACCCAGGAAGCAGGAGCCTGCGCTCACTGGAGGTGGGCTGGGTGGGAGGTGAGGGTCCCTGGGGACACCAGTAAGAAGGAGGCTGAAAAAAGCTTATCTCAGTTAAAGCAGAAAGCCCGCCTCATGGCAACACTGAAGGAAGAATATATTGCAAACTTCCTATTTCCTGGGAGGCAGTGGGCATGGCTCTGGGTGAAGGCCCACTCCTCTCCCTCCATCAGGGTTTCCTGACAGCAATCTGGCCTGGCTCTCACTCTCAGCAAGACCCTCAGGTATCCTGCTGACGCACAGGGACCCAGGAGTGGGGAGCTCAAAGAGGCTCCTGGGACAGGAGGCTGCCTCAGGGCACGGGGTGGGAGATGGGGGCCTCAGGCAAGCGGGAGCTGGGAACACCGACGGTGGTCATGAGCTCCTACTGTGCGCCAGGCTCTGGGCTAAGAGCTGCTGCATCTGCGGAATCTCAAGGAGTCCTTATTTAACAGAAGAGGAAGTGAGGCTCGGAGAGGCCAATGGGTTTGTCCAAGGTCGCACAGCACGTGCATGGCAGAGCCAAGGACGCAGCCCAGGCCTCACTTTGGAGTCTGGCTCTGACACTCACCCTTCTTCGTCCTGGCCCCAAAGGACAACGCGTGAATGTGTGAAGCTTGCCAAGGTGGGGCGGGGATGCTGGCATTTGTGGGGTAATCCTGAGCCAGGCCCTGTGCTCTGGGGCTTAGGCATCTCCTCAGTTCATCGACCAACAGGGTTCCCAGGAAAGCATCATCACCCCTGTCACCCGGATGGGGAAACTGAGACGCAGGATGGTAGAGTGACTCTCCAGAGGTGTCTTGGACAGTAGATAGAGAAGCCACAATTGGGATCCAGGTTTGGCTGGTCCCAATCTGTGTTCAGTAGGAGGATGGGGGGATCCTCCCGTTCTGTTTCATGTCAGGAGCTGAGCCCTGTGGTCACTGCCCTCTGCGATTCTTAGCCCAGGACTGGAGGGCTGAGTCATGGGCCCTGTCCTCAAAGGGGGCAGCTGTCCTTCTGCAGAATGGAAACATCTCCAGGCCAGAACAGGACTTAGTTCCAAGTGGATTAGCAAGGGCTCAGGCAGGAGAGTTTGATTTGTGGCCCACCAACACATTCCAAATGGCGCCTGGACCTGGGCTCTGGGGATTAGTGGTCCCCTGGAGGCCAGCCTGGGAAGGTAGCCTGGGGTGCCACACAGGGCGGGGGCTCTGGAGCCAGGCAGTCTGTGGGGAGGGCCAACTCTGCCACCGACTTGCTCTCGGTTGTCTCAGAAAAGCTCCTTGGTCTTTCAGCCACTGAGTTCCAGCCTCTGCAGCAGGGGACAGGGCTCTAATGGTCCCCTCCTCAAGCGGAGGGCTTCCCTGGTGCCTGAGACAGTTAAGATTCTGCCTTCAATGCAGGAGACCCGGGTTCGATTCCTGGGTCGGGGAAAATCCTCTGGAGAAAGGAATGGCTATCCACTCCAGTATTCTTGCCTGGAGAATGCCACAGATGGAGGAGCCTGGTGGGCTACACTTCATGGGGTTGCAAAGAATTGGACATGACTGAGACTAACTTTCCTCAAGTGGAGGTGGGATGAATCAGGTGAGGGATGTTTATCCCCCGAAGGTCACTGCCCAATCACGGCTGGGGTGATGTGATGACATCAGCAGAAATGACTCTGGCAGATCCAGTCTACAGAGAGAGGAGGATCTAGGTTGCACCTTCCACCCTTTTACATTGTCTGCCAGCGCCCCCCCCACCCCCTGCCCCATATCCTGTCACCTCCACAGCAAGGGCTGAACAAGGATGGGGCCACCTTGAGAACATCTCGTTCCTGGCTCCTGCCTCCTCTCTGGCCTCCACCTCCACCACAGGGCTGTGAGGGGTGCTCTTGTTTAGGGAAAGGGAACCCTCTCTACCCTTCAGAGTGGCACATGGAGTAGGGAGACCCAGGTTTGAACACCCAGCCCATCGGATGACCCCAGGTGAACAGCCTGGCCCCTGGATCTCTCATCTCAATTGCCCTGGCCTCACAGGTCCACCCGAGCATCGCACGAGAGAACGTAAGCAAGCCGACACAGCGCCCGACACACAGCGGGTGGTGCATCTGTCTGTTCACTTGCTCCATCATTCGTTCAGTCAGGCATGTATTCGTTTTTTCATTCGCTGGAAAGCTGCTGAGCACTGTTTCCACCAGCCTCTGCACCGGGCTCCAGGGTAACTGCAGTGAGAAAAACCAGACGTGCCGCCTGCCTGCCCTCCTGGGCCTGATGACCAAGCGCTGAGTGGATGCTGGGGCTCCCTCTCATTCGCTGAGACCCTGGATCCAGCAGGGAGCTGGCCACTACTGGACCGGCAGAGAGAACCCCGGGTCAGTGGTCCACAGTGGGAGAGCTCTTCTGTACTCAGGGATAGGACCCTAGGATGGCTGAGGAACTGTAACTTCTGAGGACTCCCTGCTTCCCATAGAACTTCATTTCTTTACTTCATGTCTGCTTTATTTCTGACAAGTGTGCTCGAACAGGTATAACTGTGCATCACATACACTGTTCTCAGCTTGTACAAAATGACTCGGCATTTTGTAGCTACTGACAAGGAATACAGGGAAGCGGCAGGCTGTGGGCTTCGTGGTCGGGTCAACAGTTCTAGGGTACTTGGGCAAATTATTTACTTTATCTGAGTCTTGATTTCCAGTTTTGCAAGAGGAGCATATTCCAATCTTGTTTTGAGGATCAGAGTATGAAAGCATATGTCACCCAGAACAACAATGATAAAAAGTGAAAGTGAAAGTGAAGTTGCTCAGTCATGCCCGTCTCTCTGCGACCCCATGGACTGTAGCCTACCAGACTCCTCCGTCCAGAGAGTTCTCCAGGCAAAAGTACTGGAGTGGGTTGCTGTTTGCTTTTCCAGGGGATCTTCCCAACCCAGGGATCGAACCCAGGTCTCCTGCATTGCATGCAGACACATTAACATCTGAGCCATCAGGTAAGTACACAATAAAATTCTGAGAGAGATGGGAATCCCAGACCACCTGCCCTGCCTCTTGAGAAATCTGTATGCAGGTCAGGAAGCAACAGTTAGTACTGGACATGGAACAACAGACTGGTTCCAAATAGGAAAAGGAGTACGTCAAGGCTGTATATTGTCACCCTGCTTATTTAACTTATATGCAGAGTACATCATGAGAAACGCTGGACTGGAAGAAGCACAAGCTGGAATCAAGATTGCTGGGAGACATATCAATAACCTC
>SJYV01034990.1:30745-50513 GCA_006410875.1 Neotragus pygmaeus | reverse complement strand
GCTCATCTTTGGAAGGCTGACCATTGTTACGTGAAACTTCTGCACTTGGACAGGAAGCCCTGAGGTCCGGCCTTACCTCTACCCGCTGGATGCCCAGCAACCTCTCCTTGCAGGAGACCAGCCTCTTGTCTTTGTCTTTTTCCCTAGTGAGGGCTCGTAGGACAAGCAAGAAGACGGCAGTGGTCCGACTCCCTAGTAGACCAGCTTCTCTTTGCCTTACTCTGTGTTTGCCAGCCTATCTTCAGGGGAAGGAAAGCTCTGATTACAGAGCACGTGCCTGAGCCCTTTCCCAGCTGCTGAGCAGTGTCAGACTGACAAACGGCTGCTAGTGACTATTTCGGGGGGGAAAAATAGATTTTTAAAGTCTTTGCTGGTGGACAGTTTTCTCTCTCTGTTGGTTTTTGTTACTGTGCCACCACTTGAAAGGATGTTTTGGACCATTTTGACCAGTTTTCAGTACATTTATGGAGTACCTACTGGGTTGCATTAGTTTTACATGGTAGGTCATTTAATCTTCTTTTTAATGAAAAAAATCAGTATTCTTTCTTATTATTGGGCTGCACTGGGTCCTAATTGCAGCATGTAAGATCCAATTCCCCAACCAGGGACCGAACCCAGGCCCCCTGCATTGAAGACGTGGAGTCCCAGCCCCTGGACTACCAGGGAAGTTCCTCATTTAATCTTTTTAGCCACCCTATGAGATGTGTGTTATCACCTTGACGTACCCCGTGAGGAAACTGAGGCACTGGAGGTGAGGTAGCCTGCCCTTGATCACACAGCGGGTGGCAGAGTTGGGGCGCTGTCCCCCTCTGCTCACTCCCCGGGCCACTGCCTGTGTTCCTCTCTTGGCGTCAGCCCCTTTCTCACACCCACGATGAGCATAAGCTTCTATGGAGACTGAGATCATCCAAGTAAAAGCGAGGTCTATAAGTCCGTTGGTTGATCATTCAACCTAAACTGTAAAACAGCTCTTATTCTTACAAGTGAGAGATCCTGAAGTTTTGCAAAGATAGAAACTCCTAGCGTGCCCTGTCGAAGCAAAGAGAATGAAAAGTTGAGAACTGCTGGTCCACTTCTTAGTGGATGGGAATCCCCAGTCCGTCTTCGTGGGGCTTGAAATAAGTGACTCACCCCAGGAAGCTTGGCTTGCCTCACTGGGTGCACGTGGCTGGCCTGGTCCTTGGGGTCCTCCTGCCTGTGTGTTGCCTTCCACTGTGTGTGTGGGGGGGTGAACATGCTCNAGTCCGTCTTCGTGGGGCTTGAAATAAGTGACTCACCCCAGGAAGCTTGGCTTGCCTCACTGGGTGCACGTGGCTGGCCTGGTCCTTGGGGTCCTCCTGCCTGTGTGTTGCCTTCCACTGTGTGTGTGGGGGGGTGAACATGCTCAGTACTGGGAGTAAGGTGATCACCTCCTTCCTTAGATAGAATTCATCTTGCTTGCTTGCTTTTTTTTTTTAGAATTCATCTTTCAAAGGATCCAGTTATTCACTCTGGGCAATATTAAGCTGATAGAGTCTTGATCCTTTTTGTAACAAATATGTATCCTAGAATTATCTTAGAGTGATTAAATGTTAGCAAGAAAGTTTTAAATAGCAGTTTGGTAGTCTTGGCTGGTAAGAATTAAGTTAGTAAGGAGAGAGACAGGAAGCTTCTGGATGCCTCGGGCCTACCTGGGTTGCCTCATAGTAACAAACAGTAAAAGGGGGCCAACATTTCCTGGGTCAGGAGTTTTTCTCTAGTTCAGGGGATAACTTCATCCAAAGCTGAAGTTCCAAGGAGAACAGAGTTTGAAAACAGAAAAGGCTGATTATTTAGCCTTCACTTCCTGGTATACCTAACGTTACTTCGTACAGTGTTCTTTATACTCCTTTTCCAACTCTGAAATTTATTCATGTAATTCTTTTTTCGTTTCCCTTTAGAGAAACCAACTTAAAGTTCAAAATGGCACTTGAAATCACACACCAATATCTCCAAGAAGAAAGCTCACTGGCAACATTTGATGGTTTGTGCAAATATGTCTTTTTGCTGTTGATTAGTCACTAAGCTGTGTCCGACCCTTTGCAACCCCATGGACTGTAGCCTACCAGGCTTCCCTGTCCACGTGATTCTCTAGGCAACGACGCGGGCGTGGGTTGCCATTTCCTTCTCCAGGGGATTTTCCCGACCCAGGGTCAAGCCTGTGTCTCCTACATCGGCAGGGGGGTTCTTTACCACTAAGCCCCCAGGAAAGCCCTAACATGTCTTACTTTGTATTAAATTTCCGTTGCTTGGTTCAGTCTGTTTATTAATTAAAACCAGAAAATCTTTCATATGTGAGTACTTATATGAATCATATCTCTTTTAAAAGGTTTTATTGAATGTGAGGAACCGAATAACCGACTAGATAAGTTTACAGGAACACTATTTTGGAAAAACACAAGTTTTCCTTTGGATGCTGATAAAATTTTATTACGTGGTTGTGTCATGAGGAACACCGATTTCTGCCATGGATTGGTCATTTTTGCAGGTACTTTTGAAGTCTCTTGGGAAATTGATCTGTAGGCTCATTAAAGATGTAAATAAGGAAACTGATTGTCCTTTCTCTATTGAAACCCAAGAGAGTTATTTTATTGACATGCTAGTGAATTGATTTTCCCAACTGTTGATCAGATTGAATTTTCCATTTCTAGGTGCTGACTCTAAAATAATGAAGAATAGTGGGAAAACCAGATTTAAAAGAACTAAAATTGATTACTTGATGAACTACATGGTTTATACGGTATTTACTTTCTGTTTTGGTAGATTACTATCCTTTGCTCTAGTTTTCCTGTATGTTTTTCTAATGCAAAGAAATTTTACCTCTGTGGGCCAAGTAGGAAAATTCACAAGGTGGGGGAGAAGAGATTCCCTCACCTTTTCTCACAAATGCCACATTTCTAATAGGAGACTCTCTCTGGGAATGTGAATCCCAGTTGTAGGGTACCCTGAGTTGATACCTGAGTTGATCACCCTATAGAGTCATCAGCTGGGAAACCAGGGAGTCTTAGATAAGTTCATAGAACTATGCCCCTGAAGTCAATGTAGGATTGATTTTACTGCTGTTAATTTCCCGCAGGGATAGCTCTCTAAAAGCAAACCTTTATCCCCCCAAATATACTGTGTAAGTCCAAATATAAGGCAAGTTTATGTGTAAAGTAAGTCACAGCTCTATCTCCAAGACCACTCCCAGTATTGATGATTCATGAGGAAGACTTGAATTCAGTCTATAATTGTTCTCATAGTTAGGACTTACTAAGATAAATATTGCTTATTACATAGCAAAGGAGGAAGGTTCATGGGGCAAAGTGCAGAGAAAACAAGGGATGAGCTTGCAAGAGTCCTCTCCCAGTCGGGTCACTCACAACAGACTCACCGAATCCTCCCGGTGACTTGGGTGTCAGCCCATGTGGAGTGCTGGCTCTCCAGGAAAGTTCATGAGAGACGCATTGCCTGGGTTTTATTGGGGTCTGGCCATGTAGGCACTGTCTGCCTGGCGTGTACCAAAATTCCGGACTCCCTAAAGGAATCTGGGTAGTCAGTATAAACCATATTGTTTTACACAAACAGCTAGGCACAATGAGTCATTCTTATCAGAGAATAAGAAATAAGGAACCAGGAAGCCCTTCCAAAATCTGTTTCCTGTTGCCAGCCAATGGCCCACTGTGTAAACAGACCTCCAAGGATGGCAGTCTTAAGCCTGCTGTGTCCACTCTTTTGCACATAAAGTGGCCCCAAACATTAGACAGTCCTCCAACTTGCCAGTAAGGGTTTGTTTTCAAGTATTTAGTTTTGATGTGTTCACGAGAGAGGTGACGTCCCTGTCCCTCTACTCCAGCATCTTATCTGATCCAGTTTAATTTGAACACAAAACATTTTAGGGACTTATAATACTTCTAATACTTTATATGGTCAAAAGCGTGTAATAGTAATGTGTTAATTTAAGAAAAAATTCTTTTTTCCCTGCTCTCACATTTCATGAAATCTTCATTTGAACTTTTCTGGAGCATCCTCCATGTCACTGTCTTGCTTATGGCTGGAGCCCTCCCAAGGAATTTGCCATCTCTCCTCTGTGCCAAGTTCTTTTGAAATACAGCACTTTGGGAATCTGTGTCCAGAAATTTAAATTTGCCTTGGAAATTTTCTTCCTCCTCACAGATACCCAGTGTTTGCAGTTACCTTAAATACCCAAATAGCCCTAGGGCTATTGACTTTTTTATTCATTCCTTAGGTATATACTCAGTTTTCACAATAGAATTATTGTGGTATTGCTTCTTAAAGGATCTTAAATGCTAAGTGGTCATTAAACCTTCAGGAATAATTACCCAAATTTGCATAAAATTTCCTTGCCTTCTTTTTTTTTTTTTTAAATCATTTCCATCAAACATTTTCTATAAGAATCTCAATTTTGCCTTCTTTGAAATTGTTCATGCTAAAGTTAGGTTATCTTCCCCAAACATTATGTTATTGCTCAAAGGAAAAGTTGTTAAGATAATGTTCCATATTATGAGAATGTTTAAGGATTTGAATATAAAACACCACCTTCTCTTCTGAACGATAATTTTAGGAATGAAACCTTACCTTGTATATGGTAAGTAGGATAAATTAATCAACCACAGAAATGAATAGGCTTTCAAAGCATTCTTTCTGTTTGTTTATTTACCTTTTGGCCTTGCCACAGGGGGCATATGGGAGCTTAGTTCCCTGAGCAGGGATCGAACTTGCGCACCCTGCAGTGGAAGCACAGAGTCTTAACCACTGGACCACCAGAAATGTCCCCTCAAGGTGTCCTTACGGCATTGTCTCTATTTTAAGTGAGTTTGTTGTTGCTGTTCAAGTCACTAAGTTGTGAACAACTCTGCAACCCCATGGACTCTGTCCTCCCCTGCCTCCCAGAGTTTGCTCATATTCGTGTCCAATGAGTCAGTGATACTATCTAACCATTTCATCCTCTGCCGTCCCCTTCTCCTCTGCTTCCAAAGTTTGTAGCATCAGCATCTTTTGTGTCGCTTTTACAGCGTGCTGAATTATCCTACACATGTAAAGTATTGAGTAAGGCAAATCAGAGTCCACACAATGCATGGGATTGGGGGTGTGTCCTTAGCGTTAAACCTAACTGCTGTGTGTCTTTCAGATCTTTGTTGTTCTCATCTTGCTTTCTGCGGGTCTTGCCATCGGCCATGCTTACTGGGAAGCTCAAGTTGGCAATTTTTCCTGGTACCTCTATGATGGAGAAGACTCTACACCCTCCTACCGTGGATTTCTAAATTTCTGGGGCTACATCATTGTTCTCAACACCCTGGTGCCCATCTCTCTCTATGTCAGGTAAGGCTGACTTCTCTTTGGCCTTCTGCTTTAAAAGAAGAACTTGGTACACCTTGCCAATTCAGCACGTTCAATTTTAGCAATACTTGTTTTAAAGGTCATAAGGAACAAATAAGAAAAGAGCTTTCACTTCAGAATTGAGGGCGATCTGGGCAAAGGAGATTAACACTGCATGTCTGCTCTGTGCTAGGCATAGCATCTTGTATCTTGACCTCTTGACAGATAAAGCTACTGGAGTTCAGAGGTCAAACTCCACTCCTGCAGTCACTTTCTTGGCAGGATTCCTTCTGACTGGGTTCCAAAGCTCAAGCTCAAGCATCAGAAAGAGCTGGATGAAGATTTAGATGTCATGGAATAACCTAGTTCTTCTCCATTTCAGGAGCCATCCTAACCTCCTTTCTGCATCTTCTGTATTACTACCTGGTATATCTCCAGCTTGTAAAACTCACTGGGCTTCCTGAATGCTGCCTCCCACATTTCGCCTCTCAAAATGTTCTCTTTCTCATCTCAACCCCAACTGTGATAAAAGACTAATAAAAGAGGGTCGTCTGTCTGATAGATGGTCATCACCTTGTTTTCTGATACTTTTTCCTTTTTAACTTTTTCAATATCAAGTTTCACTGTCTCTGGTTAGTTGAACTTTAAACCACTGGGAGAAAAATTGTGTCTTGAAATATACCCAGCAGCCAGAGTCTGCTCTTGGTTCCAGTAAGTAATAGCCCAGAGGCATATAAGACTACATGCACACCTGTAATTAGAAGTGTTTGTTTTATTTTAATTTTATTACACGTACATTAGTTTTAGTTTTAATTTTATTAGCTGTAGTTACTATCGCTCTTTTCATGTGAAGTAAAGCCCTGGGGAGCCATGTGTTTGCAGTTACTTAAAAAAAAAAAAACTGAGATGACTTTTACCTTTGTTAGGGGAACTGTTCTACAGACTATTTTGTCTGTATTTGTACATATGTATGAGGGCTTCTCTGGTGGCTCAGATGGTGAAGAATCTGCCTGCAGCGCAGGAGACCTGGTTTTGATCCCTGGGTCGAGAAGATCCCCTGGAGAAGGGAAAGGCAACCCACTCCAGTGTTCTTAAATGTAAAAGTGTTAGTTGCTCAGTCCTGTCTGACTCTGTGACCCCAGGGACTGTATCCCACCAGGCTCCTCTGTCCATGGAATTCTCTAGACAAGAATAGTGGAGTGAGTTCCATTCCCTTCTCCAGGGGATCTTCCCAACCTGGGGATCGAACCTGGGTCTCCCGCATTGCAGGCACATTCTTTACCATCTGAGCCACCAGGGGAGCCCCCCGTGTTGTTGCCTGGAGAATTCCATGATCAGAGGAGCCTGGCAACCACGGGGCCACAAATGTTGGACATGACTGAGCGGCTGACACTCTCACACATGTGTATTATGCATGAACCGTATATGGAGTTTTAGGTTTTAAAAAGCCATGTCATGTGATTAATGTGATTTTTTTTGTTGGTTTGTTTCTCTTGGAAGCGAAGGTCCTTTTGAAGCATACGTCAGCCAGGTCATTTCAGATCGTATCTCTGTTCTGCTTTTAGCTCCACAGTAGCTTTCTTTCCCATTCAGAATAGACCCACCGCAGTCACACTGCGCCCACAGGCCCATGGGACCCACGGCACTGCCCTGCATACCCAGCCATGACCTCCTGCACCTCCGCCCACTCCCAGGCTCCCTCACCTCGAGCCTCCTTGACCATCTCAGTGGTATCAGCACCTGCCCCAGGGCCTTAGCACTTGCTCTGACCTCTCCCTGGAATATCCTTCCCTTCCAGATCTACATGCTTGCTCTTTCATTTCCGTGAGAGCTCTGCTCAAAGCTCACCTTATACCCCTGGCTATTCCTGACCTTTTCTGTCTTAAACATCACTTCCTCTGCCTGTCGGTCTCTGCCTGTCTTTACGGTGCTTTGATTTTCTACAGATGATTCTCATTATCTAATATAGCACATGTTTACTTGAGGGCAGGGATTTTCGTCTCTTTTGTTTATCGACGTATCCCCCGTACCTAGGATGATGTCTGGTAATACTAGGCACTCATGAAGCATATAAGGGAGCAGAGAAGAAGGGAGTTATTTTTCCATCTGTTTAGTTCCATCCTTTACAGACATCCTTTGCCCACTGAACAGTGGCTGGATGTGTAAGTACCTTCCTTAAAACTGAGATAGATTTAATCAGTTACAGTTTTCAAGTAGGAATGATCCTTTCAGAGTCCTGTATTTTGGACAGCCTATAATCTTATAAGAATTCAGGGCTATGTAAGAAATGAGCTGCTCTGGTGGCTCAGATGGTGAAGAATCTGCCTGCAATTCAGGAGACCGAGGTTTGATCCCTGGGTTGGGAATATCCCCTGAAAACGGACATGGCAACCCACTCCAGTATTCTTGTCTGGAGAATTAGAGGAGCCTGATGGGCTTCATTCAATGGGGTCCCAAAGAGTCGGGCACAACTGAGTGACTAACAGTTTCATTCACAAAATGGGTAAATGACAAGGACCTACTGTTTAGCACAGGAAACTATATTCCATGTCTTGTAGTAACCTCTAATGGAAAAGAATCTGAAAAAGAATATATATATATATATATATATATATGTACATGTTCCTCAAAAAATGTATATTGCTGAATCACTTTGCTATATATGAGAAACTAACACAGCACTGCAAATTAACTGTACTTCAATTAAAAAAGTTAAAAAAATAATTTTTAACAGTGTGCAGTTACAACTTGTGGGTTATCTGCTAAAAGTCCTTTGTGTGACTCGAGAGCACACAGGGGTGTGTGACCTAGTGGATTCTCAGTCCTTTTGCCTCCAATTGAGGGCAGGGTTGAACATACCTTTCCATCGTCCCTGGGTGCGATGGGGACTGAGAGAAGAGAGCAGATATTGTCCCGTGGGGGGTGCCCCCCGCAGTGTTAGTTACCACGACACCCATATGGGCTGTGTGTTCTGAACAGAGGCTTCCATGGCTGGATGTGCTCAGGAGTTCGTAGGAAATCACCTCGAGAGGACACTTTGACCTTGAAGCTGGAGAAAGATGTGTTTGGTCAGGAGAACCCAGCGGCTGGACACAGGAGTCACTGCAGGCCTGGTCTCCTTGTAGATGAGTAGCTTGCTCCTATCGTAAAGCAAGGACAAGATCCACTGCCTGCTGCTCATATCTGAGAGCTCGATTGAAAGTAATCTTTTATCTTGCTAGTGTGGAGGCGATTCGTCTTGGCCAGAGTTACTTCATCAACTGGGACCTGCAGATGTACTATCCTGAGAAGGACACGCCCGCAAAGGCGAGAACCACCACGCTGAATGAGCAGCTCGGGCAGATCCACTACATCTTCTCAGACAAGACGGGGACCCTCACGCAGAACATCATGACCTTTAAGAAGTGCTGCATCAACGGGCAAATTTACGGTGAGCAGAAGCTGTTACTCCGTCTCTGGACGTGTGCCACCAGCGGCTGCCTCCCTGGAGTGGTCCCCTCCCAGTGCAGAGCTCTGGTGGTTATTCTGGTGATGCTTCTCAAGCAGCATCACTGGAGCATTGAGACCACACATGTGGGGAGGTGAGGAGTCAGAATTAGGTATATATTCCTCAAAAAGTTAGCTTGCCATGTGATCCAGCAAGTTTGCTCCTGGTTACACACCTGAAAGAACCAAAAGCAGGGACTTGAACAGGTATTTGTACCTCCATGTCCGTAGTAACATTATTCATAATAGGGACGGTGTAGTAGTAACTTAAAGTGTCCATCAGTGGATGAATGGACAGGAAAATGTGATGTATACACACAGTGGAATATTATACAGTCTTGAAAAGGAAGGAGAATGTGACACATTACAACAAGGATGGACTCTGAAGTTATTATGCTATGTGAAATAAGCCAGACACAAAAGGAAACATACAGTATGATTCCATTTCTTTGAGGTGCTTGGAGAAGTCAAGTTCAGAGAGCTAGAGAGTAGAATGGTGATTGCCAGGGTTTAAGGGAAGAAGGGAATGAGGAATTCGTGTTTAATGAAAACGGCATTTCCTTTCAATGAAGGAGCCATCGAGATGCATGGTGGTGAAGGCTGCACAGCAGTGTGATTGTAGTTAGTGCCACTGAACTGTTCATTTAAAAATAGTTGAGATGAAATTCCCTGGTGGTCCAGTGCTTAGGACTCCGTACTTCCACTGCTGGGGGCCTGGATTCGATCCCTTATCAGGAAACTAAGATCCCACAAGCCTCGAGCCATGGCCAGAAAACCAACAGCGAAATAGCTGAGATGGTAAACTTTGTTTTTCATCACAATTATATTTTAAAAATTGATTTTCATTCTAACATTCTGAAATGTGCTATAACAAGGCCAGTGCTGCATTCAAAGTGGATGCCCATAACATTTAAATATTTAAAAACAATATGATTATTTTAAAAGCTATGAGAACATCATAAATTTCCTCTTGGAGGAAACGTTTTGCTGTGAGCTGCAGATTCACAGAATGTCAGTGAGGAAGGCGGGATGCTGAGGGCTTGAGGAAGGGGCTCTGCCGATGGGCTCCCAGATAGGCTATGAGACCCGTTGATTCAATTTGTTTTGTCCTGTTTGTTCCCAGGAGACCATCGAGATGCTTCTCAGAATAGTCATAGCAAAATAGAGGTGAGTCCTTTCACAGACGGAGTCGTTTGGGGTGTGTATGACTTCCCTGGGCTGTAACAAGCTCCCATGGAATAAGTGTCTTACAGCAATAGGAATGTATTCCCGCAGAGCTCTGGAGGCCAGAAGTTTGAATGGAGGAGTCAGCAGGCGCACACTCCCTCTGGAATCTCTGGGGCAGAATCTGTCATTGCCTCTTCCTCGGCCCTGGTGGTTGCCTGCAGTCCTGGGCCCTTGGCTGGCAGAGACATTACTCAGAAGTCTGCCTCTGTCGTCACATGGCCTTCATTCTCCATGTGTGTCTGTGTCCAGATCTCCCGTTTATAAAGACACCAGTCATTGGGTTGTGTGCGTCTCTGCTCAGTTGCTCAGTCATGTCTGACTCTTTGCAACCCTATGGACTATAGCTTTCCAGGCTCCTCTATCCATGGGATTCTTCAAGCAAGAAGACTGGAGTGGGTTGCCATGCCCTCCTCCAGGAGATCTTCCTGACCCAGAGATCAAGCCCACATTTCTTGCATTTCCTGCATTGCAGGTGGACTTGTTATCATTGAGCTGCCAGACCAGTCCCTAGTCACTAGATTAGTGTCTCTCTAATCCATTTAACCTCATCTTTGTTTTTCATTTTTTACATTGGGGTGTAGTTGATTAATAATGTGTCAGTTTCAGGTATACAGCAAAGACATTCAGTTATTTAATATAGACATGTATCTATTCTTTTTCAAAATCTTTTCCCATTTAGGTTATTACAGAGTATTGAGTATAGTTCCTTGTGCTCAGTATAAACTTCCTCTTGATTACATCTAACAAGGCCTTATTTCCAAAGAAGGCCCTATTCCCAGGTACCAGGGGATAGGACTGCAACATATCTTTTTTTGGGGGAGGACACAATTCGACTCACACCAGGCTATGTTAAAACAGATATGAGCCACTTGACACTTCAGAACATATTAAAATCCTAAGGGGATGTTTGCATGAAGACACAGCTTCTGAGAAAAGTTCCTATCGTTTGTGAAGCCCGAGTCGTCTGTTTTAAATGCCTATTTTTCCTTCTCCGTTTCTTTCAGCCAGTAGATTTTAGCTGGAACACGTTCGCCGATGGGAAGCTCGCGTTTTACGACCATTATCTCATCGAGCAGATCCAGTCGGGGAAGGAGCCGGAGGCACGGCAGTTCTTCTTCCTGCTGGCAGTGTGTCACACGGTCATGGTGGACAGGCTCGACGGTGAGTGTGGCTGTCGCGTCTGGGACACTGGAGACCAGGTTTTGTTTGTTTGTTTTTAGTTGACAGTGAACTCATGCTTGAGACTCGAATGCATATGAAGAGTTGTGTGAACTAGAGGTGTTTCAGTGAGGTTTCAGTTACTGACACGTCTTCATCTTATATCCCAGAGAAGTACGTGGCTTACGTGGCATCCTCAGGGAGACTTGCCTTCTAGATCCTGGGTTCTGTTTCCTATGGATAGGTTTTTGCCATAGATATCCTGCAGAAGGCTTTTTGGATGTAAGGCTTCTTCTTCCTAGCAAATGTCATTGGTCTGTTTACCCAGAAGCCAGCGGACAAACCACTAGACCAGATCACCAACTCCTTTCTCCCTGCACCTGGAGAAAAGGACCAAATGGATAGCAGTCCAACTGTCATGAAGTCCTCTCCAGGACCCAGATACCTCCAAATGAAATGACTTTTGAAAATTAAGTGAATTCTGAAAAGCAGAATTCTTTTTTGTGTTTGTTAATTTTTAAAGAAAATTATAGTTGGTTTATAGTGTTGTGTTAATTTCTGCTATATAGCAAAGTGATTCAGTTACACAGGTATATACATTTTTATGTTTCACAGTGTTTTCCATTATAGTTTATCATAGGATATTGAATATAGTTTCCGGTGCTATGCAATCAGACCTTGTTGTGTATCCATCCTATAGAACAATTTGTACCTGCTGACCCCAAACCCCAATCCATCCTCCCCTACACTCCCTCTCCCTCGGCAACCGCAAGTCGGTTCTCTCTCTGGGTCTGCTCCTGCTTCCAAAAATCAGTCCACGCTGTACTTTAGATCCCGCATGTGAGTGATACCACATGGTATTTGTCTTTCTCTTTCCGACTTACTTCACTTAGTATGATAACCTCTGGGTTCACCCGTGTTGCTGCAAATGGCATTGTTTTGTGCTTTTTTGTGGCGGAGCGGCATTCCAGGGCGTGTGTACACACACACCACGTCTTTATCCGCTCATCTGTCAGCGGACATTCATGTTGTTGCCATGTCTGCAGAATTCTTAAGTGCAGCTTGTGCCAGCTTTGTTACCGCAGATGGTCCAGTATCAATGAAAGCTAGGTATCTTATCCCCTATTCACACTGATACATTACATAAATGCGTATGTGCGTTCTGGAAAGGGCCAGAAGCACCCCTTTGTTGTGTGCATTCTTCACTTTTGGGCTTCCCTGGTGGCTCAGGTGGTAAAAAAGCGGCCTGCAATGCAGGAGATCAAGATTTGACCCTTGAGTCAGGAAGATCTCCTGGTGGAGAGAATGGCAACCCACTCTAGTATTCTTCCCTGGAGAATTCCACAGACAGAGGAGCCTGGCTACAGTCTGCTGCTGCTGCTCCCAAGTCACTTCAGTCGTGTCCGACTCTGTGTGACCCCATAGACGGCAGCCCACCAGGCTCCACCGTCCCTGGGATTCTCCAGGCAAGAACCCAGGAGTGGGTTACCATTTCCTTCTCCAATGCATGAAAGTGAAAAGTGAAAGTGAAGTTGCTCAGTCATGTCCTACTTAGCGACCCCATGGACTGCAGCCCACCAGGCTCCTCCATCCATGGGATTCTCCAGGCAAGAGTACTGGAGTGGGGTGCCATTGCCTTCTCCAAGGCTACTGTCTATGGGGTCACAAAAAGTCAAATCCAACTGAGTGACTGAGACTTACTTATTCTCCACTTTAATCAACCCAGCATAGGAACGGATGTCCTTTCTTGTTTTCTGATTCTGAGGTTTCATATGTAGATGATGAAATCTTCAGAGGAGACATAAAAAACTAAATGTATAGAAGCTATGTGTATCTTGCAGCAAGTTTCAAAGACACTTATTCTCCAAGGATGAATCTAATTGTGCAATAAAGCTGAGATAACAGCAGAATTCAGGTTGGGTAAATACATGGAAGGGGCTATTAACAGGCGAAACCAGGGAGATAGAAAAAGGTAAGATCAGGTCACGAATAACTGAAGCAGAGGTCAAAATCTGTTTGACTAGCTAAGCACATTTTACCCGTATGATAAGAATCGAGTATGATATTTTTAAGCAACTGGTTTCTCTTAGTTTTTGGCTCATTTGTAAGTTTATTCTACTTTTTTTTTTTTTTTGGAGTATTATTTTGAAAGTTAACCTGCCAGCTTAAGCAAGTGTGTATACATCTGAGGTATCCATTTCCTTCTTTCTGCGCTGGGATTTCATGGAAAGAGTCCTGGCCTCTGTGCTGGAGGTGGGCGGTCCCTGTCTGGGTTCTTGCAGTAACACGCAATGCAGACCAGCGTTTTCTGCTGGGCAGTGGTTTCCTGCATGTCACGGGAGGAAGGCTGGAGTTCAAAGTCCTTTCCAGCCTGATAGTGTGCAGCTCTTTGTCCCACTGTCCACCGAGGCAGAATTGTACACCCTGAGGCATCTTGCCCCATGCAGCACATCACAGGCAAATTGTTCTGGACGCTGAAAGTGGAGGCAATTTGGATTTCTCAGCACAGGAAGTAAAGGAGAGTCTGATTTTGTCTTCGACCAATAAAAGCACCTTGAAAGGGTCCATGGGAAGGGACCTTGGGGATAACAACTCCCAATGTTACAGCTGAGAAATTCAGCCCCAGAAAGCACCCAGTACCTCCTTGAGCTTGGACAACAGGTTAAACCCATTTTAGCCGAGTCCTCGCTCTGCTGTGCTGATGCGCCTTTGTTCTTTCACTCTCATTTTCCTGCTTTTACAGCAGTGGAGATTGGCTCTTCGGTCATTATGCATAATATGAGCAACGAGGGGACAGAATTCTTTCAGGCACGCTCAGCAGACGGGGTGTGGCCCACGTGTTGAGTATGCGTAGGAGGGCACCCGGCGGCTGAGTGTGGAGCAGCTCTGTTGATTTTCTATGGCTCTACACTAGATGCCCATAACACAGTGGCTTGGATCGTCCATTCCTTCACCCACAGCTCTTTAGATGAGAGGTCTGCGCAGGGCATGATGGGGTTCTCTGCCAAGGACCTCCCTAAAATCCAGGTCCGGCCACTCTGTCGTCTGGAGATCAGCATCCTCTTCCAAGCTGAGAGCAGGATCCAGTGCTCTGGGGTTGCAGGACTGAGGTCTCCATTTCCTCGCTGGCTGTCAGCTGGGGCTGCCCTCTGCTCCCACAGGCCTCTCTCTCTTTCCTTGCCTCTTGGTTTCCCCCGTCTTCAAAACCAGCAACCGAGAATCTCCCTCTCATCCACACCTTTCATGCTTCAATCTCTCTCTCCCTGGGAAGAAGCCAGTCCCTTTGGAGGACTAGGGCTTCCCTGGAGGCTCAGCTGATAAGTAATCCACTGGCAATGTGGGAGACCTAGGTTCGACCCCTGGGTTGGGAAGATGCCCTGGAGAAGGGAAAGGCGACCCATTCCAGTATTCTGGCCTGGAGAATGGGGTCTCTGTGGACTATAGTCCATGGGATCTCAAAGAGTCGGACATAACTGAGCGACTTTCACTTCACTTTGAAATTAAAAGACACTTGCTCCTTGGAAGAAAAGCTATGACCATCCTAGACAGCATATTAAAAACCAGAGCCATTACTTTGCCAACAAAGTATAGCTATGGTCAAAGTATAGCTATGGTCAAAGCTATGATTTTTCCAGTAATCATGTATGGATGTGAGAGTTGGACTATAAAGAAAGCTGAGCACCCAAGAATTGATGCTTTTGAACTGTGGTGTTGGAGAAGACTCTTGAGAGTCCCTTGGACTGCAAGGAGATCCAACCAGTCCATCCTGAAGGAGATCAGCCCTGGGTGTTCATTGCAAGGACTGATGTTGAAGCTGAAACTCCAATACTTTGGCCACCTCATGCGAAGAGTTGACTCACTGGAAAAGACCCTGATGCTGGAAAAGATTGAAGGCGGGAGGAGAAGGGGACGACAGAGGATGAGATGGCTGGATGGCATCACCGACTCAATGGACATGAGTTTGAGCAAGCTCTGGGAGTTGGTGATGGACAGGGAGGCCTAGCGTGCTGCAGTCCGTGGGGTCACAAAGAGTCGGACAGGACTTAGCACTGAAAGGAACTGAACTGACTGGACTTGAGACTAACCCAATTAGTTTAGGAACACTCAGATAATCTCCTTATCTTACAGTCAACAGATTTGGACCTTAATTATATCTGTAAAATCCCTTCCCAGCAGTACTGTGATTAGAGTTTGCTTGAATAACTGGAAGAAAGTGTATGTACACAGGGCCGGGGTGGGGGCCATCATAGACTCCTGCCCTTGCAGAGGCTGAGAACAGAGTTTGAAAAGAAAGTGATGTCGCTCAGTCGTGTCTGACTCTGCAACCCCATCGACTGTGGCCTGCCAGGCTCCTCCGTCCATGGGATTTTCCAGGCAAGAATACTGGAGTGGGGTGCCATCTCCAGAGTCTGAAAGGCTTGGAGATATTGTCTTCACCTGAAGGCCCGAAGTATGGATGCACTATGAGATTGTGATTAGACAGATGAGTTTTAGAAATTTGGAGCCAAGACACATCAGATCATAAGGAAACTTAGGACCTGGATTAGTGGGAGTCTTTAGGAAGGACGAGCAAGTTACAAATGAGCAGGATATTCAGTCTGAGAGGTAACTTGTTTTAAGACTGGTATCTCAGCCAGAGAAAGCTATGGAATCAGGATAATGAGAGGTGAGATTTGTTGTTTGAGCATCTTTTTTATTTGAATCCGTTCCGTGAACCACAAATTAGCTTGTACAAGAAAAGAGGGTCTCTTTGGTTGTGCCTCGGTGTGGGGTAAATAAGGAATTTTCTTATAGGAAAGGTTTCAGGGGGTTAATTTTTAGTCCAGATTTCCTCCTGCAAACATCAGGTTGGAGTTTGGACCAGATCTCTGAAGTTCCTCCCATCTCTGTTAGTTGGCAATCTTGTGATTCCATTACTAGAACAAAATGGAAGGGTTTTCTTTTAATGATAAAAATATCAGTGTTTGCTCCAGATAGGATTGTCTTTACTCATGGGAACTTTACCACCTTTTATCATTTTGTTTCTTTTTTTCTGTTGGAATAAGTTTGCCTTCAGTATGATGTAATATATCCTCGCCAGTGAAACCTGCTGATGGGAGGGGACTGATCTCACTGCTGCTTGTTTAGCTCTGGTTAAATATTTTACCGTCTGGCATGTGTGTGTGTTTGTAGAATGACTGGATTTAGCAAGTACATTTGTAACTTCTGGTGTGTGTCTTTCTGGGTGAACAAACAGATACCAGCCTCATCTTTAGTTAGTATTTGGGAGTGATGAATATCGGCTTAGAGTGAACCATCTGAGTATGTCTGTCAAGGGAGGAGAGTGTGGGGGTGGGGCATTTAGCTCTACCAATAGCCTGCTTCCCTGGTGGCTCAGACGGTAAAGAATCCGCCTGCAATGAAGGAGACCTGGGTTCGACCCCTGGGTTGGGAAGATCCTCTGGAGAAGGAAATGGCAGCCCACTCCAGTGGAGAATACCTGGAGAATCCCCATGGACAGAGGAGCCTGGTGGGCTACAGTCCACAGGGTTGCCAAGAGTCAGACACGACTGAGCGATTAAGCACACAGCCCTTCACCCTGGAGCATCCGCCCTCCCCTATGAACAAACGGGATAAAGAGATGCCTGTCTGTGGGCTGCAGCCTGGTCAGACCATGGTGGAAAATGAAATGCCTTTTCCTGTGAAAATTTGTCTGACCATAGACATGCTTTTCATTCTACTTGGAGGTGGAAAAATGAAGAGTTCAAAAACACAAATTCTTGGACAGGGAGAGCTTTTTAAAAAAAATGTTATTTTTTTTTACTGACATACAAAGATAAGCATATAGCTCGGTGAATCTTCACTAGCCGAATACTCCCTTGTCACACGCGCCCAGATTTTTATGAACACAACATCATGCATCCTTTAGACACCCTTCCCTGTTCCCTCTCTGTCCTTGCCCCTCCAGAGGTGACTGCTGTCCTGCCTTTGAAGAGTGCGGGCTAGCTTTGTCTGCAGGGGGCTCGTGTGGATGGAGTTACGTGGCTACGTGCTTGTTCTCTCTGGCTTCACTCAGCATTGAGAGGTTTGCTTCTGTTGGGAAACAAGTTTGCAAGTTGTGAAATAAATGTGGTTTCCCATTATTTAACTTTCAATCAAGATATTGAACAGATTGATACATTTTGAGGTTTTTGTTTTTAAATTAGGAGACTGTAGCTAAGGTGAAGAAGGTGCTAGAGAGATGATAACCTGGTACAATCCTTTTAGAGAGCAAGTGAGTAATGCATGTGACAGCAGGCTTAAAAATGATCACTGATGTTTACCTCAGTGTTTTCATTCCTAGGAAGCTACCCTTAGAAAATAGGAAAACCTTTACACACGTATAGAATACTTATTACAGTGTTATTTTGGGGAGTAAAAATATTATGGAAAGGCGGTCACACATTACATTCACAGGTTACATTTCTTTAAAATAATGCATAGAAAGAATTTTTAAAGCTGTGATAACATGCTCAAAATACAGTGTTAAAATCATCAGGATGTAAATGTATACTTAGCATGCCAGAAACTATTAGAGAAACAAGCATTTCCAGAAGGACAGGAAGAAATTATAAAAAGCTAGCAATAGCGTTGTTCTTCCTCTGGTTGGTGGGGTTATGAGATTTTCTTTTTTCCCCTATTCTTGGCCAGAATTTTTTTTTCACTTCTAGTTTACATTACTGTTTATAATTAGAAATAAAAGTTTAAAAACTGTGACCGTTGGCACACTCCTTAAGAATCAGCAATGTGTTTTCTTGGGGATGTTTTGGGCTTTGCAACAGAGTTGGCCCTCTGCGTCCATGATGGAGGGCGCCAACTGTATCTACTGTAGTCTGCCACTTTCTAGAAGGGACCAGAGCATCCATGCCATTTGTTATCTGCGGACACTCCTGGAAACAATCCCCCGTAGGTCTCAAGGGATCACTGGATGTCCTCACCCCCTGTGTGAACCGCAGTGGTGAACGCTCGCTGGCCAACTCAGCTTTTCCGGTTTTCTCTCTTGCCTCTTCCGTTAGGTCAGCTCAACTACCAGGCGGCCTCTCCTGATGAGGGCGCTCTCGTAAGCGCCGCCAGGAACTTCGGCTTTGTCTTCCTCGCCAGGACTCAGAACACGATCACCATCAATGAGCTGGGCACGGAGAGGACCTACCATGTTCTTGCCCTTTTAGACTTTAACAGTGACCGGAAGCGGATGTCTATAATTGGTAGGTCTCCCTCAGAGTATGTCTGTCAATCATTGGCTGAGATGCTTCCCCTTGCACAGTTTCCTTAGCAACACCAGGATAAAGTAGGCAATGAATGAGCCCCTCAGCTCCTGGAGGACTTCTGCAGACTTGTTGAAACTAGTGTTTCCTCGCTTCATTCTACACGATGTCCATCACTCAAGAGACAAACCGCAGTAGATCTGAACCTTGCATCACGTCCTCAGCGACGTGGGCTGTCAGCTGTGAAACCTGGGTGGCAGCTCCGTGGCTAGTGGACCCACAGCACGAGCTTTTCTATCGTGAGTGGCTCCACGCATTTCTGCAGGAAAATTGTAGCAGAAGAGTGAGGCTGTGCATACGAATGAAGATTCTCTCTCCAGCTCAGGCACAACATAACAGGAACCCAGGAAGAAGCAATGATCACTTCCTGATACTGAAATGTTTTCAGTTCATAGTGTGAAATCATTGCAAACTTACAGAAAGCTTGCAAGCGCGCTTTAAAGAATCCTACAGTTTCTTCCGTGTCCAGTTGTCAGCATTGGTCCCAAGTTCTTTGTCATTTTTATAGGTTCTTGTTTTCTGAACCATTTGAGAGTTGATTAGGGCATTGAGGTCTAATGTCCTTTTCCCCAAATACTTAAGTAGGTATTTCTTAAGATCAAGAAACTTCACTTATTGTTATGTCCAATATGGTGATCAGAATCAGAAAACTCAACATTGCAGTGTTATTATCTAATCTACAGAGTGCTTTCAAATTTCACCAGGGGTTTTCTTTCTGATTCAGGACTCCAGCCAAGATGCCACACTGCATTCAGTGATCATTACTCTGGCCTCCTTTATTCTGTGAGAGTTCCACAGCCTGATTTTGATTTTCTGCACATTGACATTTTTGAAAAGCACAGCACTGTTACCTTGCAGAAAGTCCCCCAGTCTGGGTTTGTCTGATGTTCCCTCGTGACTAGATGCAGATGGTACCCTGGCGGCAGGAAGGGTACCTAGGTCGGTGCCGTGTCCTTCCCAGCACAGCATGTCAGAAGGCACATGGTTGCAGGTCACATCAGCTTGGATCACTTGGTTAATTGACATCTGTAAGATTTTCCACCATGAGACTGACTTTTTTAATTGGAGTATAAGCGGTTTACCAGGCTGTGTTAGTTTCTGCTGTTACAGCAGTGTGACTCAGCCGTAAGCGCACACATTTCCCTCCTCTGGGCCTGCTGTCCTGTCGAGGGCTGCGCAGAGCTGAGCCCCCTGTGCTGTGCAGCAGGTTCCCACGAGCTGCTCATTGCACACGCGGCCATGCGTGTGCGCCTGTGGTGCCCCACCCAACCGCTTCC
>SJYV01034990.1:0-30514 GCA_006410875.1 Neotragus pygmaeus | reverse complement strand
CCCTCCTCTCCCCGCCTCCCCTCCTCCATCATGCCCACAAGCCCCTTCTGTTTGCACCGCAGGAATAGAGATTGACTTTTTAACCAATATAAAGGTTTAGCTGCTTCCTGATTTAGTCTCATCTTACTGATACTATTACTGAGTTAAATGATTAGTCTCATTTTTACTGAGTGCTTCCTGTGGGCCTAACACTGATCTGGGCTGATGATCATGCCTGGCATCTACCTGAAGAGAACTTAAAATCTAGTTAGTGGCGAGACACATAATGCAATTAAAGTACTTCAGAGATCAAAAAGCCAAGAAAATGGTCATAAGGAGTCATGTTAATGGTCTGAGAATTAAAGGCAATGAGTGTTGTGGATTTATAGATAAGAAGGATTTCTTCTGGCTAGCATGGACAAAGAAGTCTATATGGAAAAAACCAACACACAGTAGGGAGCCAATAAATATTTGCTGAAAGAATAAGCAAGCATATGGAAAACTGAGATAACTAAAGGAATCTTTTCATATTTATTTCACTATTACATTCTATGTAGGCTTACCAATTGTTGAGAGCAACGTTTTTCTAGGTCCATTGCTTATTTTAAACTAATTAGGAATGATTAGCACTGTAACCATTCAGAAGATTAACTGTATAGTTTTCTTTGAAGAAATAAACATTAACTTGATTATTGGCTTTTCCTTCTCTCGCTACTAGTAAGAACCCCAGAAGGCAATATCAGGCTTTACTGTAAGGGTGCCGACACTGTGATTTATGAACGGTTACATCAAACGAATCCTACGAAACAAGAAACGCAGGATGCCCTGGACGTAAGTCTCACTTCCACTCTTTATGCCACGGATTCCAAACTTTCTTTCTGGTGCTATCTCTGAGGCTGGAGTGAAAGCTTCGTGCTACCTGTTGACCCCTCTGTTGTCTTGGTGTAGTTGAGTGGAAAGAGCACCCAAGTAGGAATATGGCAGGCTGATTCTGATTCTGCCACAGAGGGTGACTTCCTAGGAAACGAGCTCAGTACATCTAGGTTGGCAGGACCTGCAGGAATGACCCAGGAGAAAGGCTGGTCTTTCTTCCAGGGACCCTAAGCGAGTTACATAACCATCCTGCGCTTTCGTCTCAGTATCTGTGTGGCCTCCAAGAATTCCAGTGTCCTATGTACAGTCCTATGTCCTATGTACAGTCCTATGTACAGAGAACATTCCTGTAGGATGGGACATGAGAAAGCAGTCCACTGGATAATTGATGTCTTTGTTAGAGAATCAGTTTGGTCTTCATTACTTCAAACTCGCTATTTTAGGGGATGATGTGATCTCAAGAGTCAGACACGGGTGAGCGACTAAGCACGCACATGTGCTTGGCTCAGGGATGCCGCCATTTTTCAGAATGCTTCTGCAAATCTGAGAATTGTATACTCACCCTCATATTGTTTTGCTTTTATATAATGATGGCAGTGAAGCCTGGAGGGTGAATCATTAATTGCCTGTATGAACTATCCCTGGTCGCATCACTTCATGGCAAATAGATGGGGAAACAGTGAAAACAGTGGCTGACTTTATTTTGGGGGGGCTCCAAAATCACTGCAGGTGGTGACTGCAGCCATGAAATTGAAAGACACTTACTCCTTGGATGGAAAGTTATGACCAACCTAGACAGCATATTAAAAAGCAGAGACATTACTTTGTCAACAAAGGTCCATCTAGTCAAGGCTTTGGTTTTTCCAGTGGTCATGTATGGATGTGAGAGTTGTACTATAAAGAAAGCTGAGCGCCCAAGAATTGATGCTTTTGAACTGTGGTGTTGGAGAAGACTCTTGAGAGTCCCTTGGACTGCAATGAGATCCAACCAGTCCATCCTGAAGGAGATCAGTCCTGGGTGTTCATTGGAAGGANCTCCTTGGATGGAAAGTTATGACCAACCTAGACAGCATATTAAAAAGCAGAGACATTACTTTGTCAACAAAGGTCCATCTAGTCAAGGCTTTGGTTTTTCCAGTGGTCATGTATGGATGTGAGAGTTGTACTATAAAGAAAGCTGAGCGCCCAAGAATTGATGCTTTTGAACTGTGGTGTTGGAGAAGACTCTTGAGAGTCCCTTGGACTGCAATGAGATCCAACCAGTCCATCCTGAAGGAGATCAGTCCTGGGTGTTCATTGGAAGGACTGATGTTGAAGTTGAAGCTCCAATACTTTGGCCACCTGATGCAGAGAGTTGACTCATTGGAAAAGACCCTGATGCTGAGAAAGATTGAGGGCAGGAGGAGAAGGGGATGACAGAGGATGAGATGGCTGGATGGCATCGCTGACACAATGGACATGAGCTTGGGTGGACTCCAGGAGCTGGTGATGGACAGGGAGGCCTGGAGTGCTGCAGTTCATGGGGTCGCAGAGTTGGACACGACTGAGCAACTGAACTGAACTATCCCTGCATGGGGATAGTTCATACATGGAGAGTTCGTGCAAGGGAAAGCAACTTGCACAGTCCCCAGCCCTTAGTCGGTGCTCAATAAAGGGGTCTTTTTTCCCTCCTCTTGAAGGGTCTGAGTTTGGGGGCCAAAGATCCTTCAGAAAAAGTCCAATGAATATGTTGTTTCCTGGGTGGGGTCACATCTTAAGGTTATATGTGTGTTGCTGAAGCAGTTACAGTGGCTAATTCCTCATGAGAATGTGAACGAGGGCGGTCTAATCAAATACGTGCAGAACTTGCCAGAGTCTTTGAAAGCAAGCCCTCACTTGGGTGAACCCGTTCTGCTATTTTGACTAGACAAGATGCGATTGTGAAGTAATGGACCATTTTTACTGGTTCACATTTAAGCTATTTTAAAATGGCTCAAATCTGTTTGCCATGATTAAACTTTACAGACTCTCTTTCATGAAAATGTTTTATCTCAGCTTTAACCATGGCTCGTGTCTTTCAGAATTGGTTTGAGGGACTAATACTTGGTTGAGAGGTCATAGTCTCTGAACTTGTAACTGTGGGAACAAATTGTCAACTTGTCAGGTCTGGTTTATAAAACCTTTATACCACAAGGCACCATCCTTGGTCTCTCATTTTCTTAGTTAAGGGTTTTTTGTTCATTCTCATGATTTGATTTACAAGAGAGTTATACTATTCCCTTTAATTAGGGAACTACAAATAAACAGTCCTAAGATTTTGAGAATTCTTAGGAAAACAAAGTATTAATATTTGTTTACTCTCCTCTATGGAATGCATGTGTCCAGAATCATTTCACAGTCTCTTTTAAAATCATCTTATTGTATTACTGCAAAATGAGATTTCAAACTTACATAAAAATAACTGTTCTTTGGGTGGTTGGATTGTCTTTTAAATTAAACAGATCTTTGCCAGTGAGACTCTTAGAACACTGTGCCTTTGCTATAAGGAAATTGAAGAAAAAGAATTTGAAGAATGGAATAAAAAGTTTATGGCTGCCAGTATAGCCTCAACCAACCGGGATGAAGCTCTGGATAAAGTATATGAGGAGATTGAAAAAGATTTAATTGTGAGTTTCAACCTTTATAACTTTCCCCTTGATATTCTGAACAGAATTGGAGATATTAAGCTTTATTACATTTTTAATCTTACTCTTAAAATACGATTCAAACTGCAGCATTTGTAACTGGTACAGTGGAACTCAGTCATTTGAATTTTTTTCAGCAAGCAAAATAGCAGTTGCCATTATGAGAAAACAGAAGACAGAAAACACTATGAGATTCTGATTCCATTATTTTTATATAACTTATTAAAATTCATTTTATACAATAAGAAGCCGGCATATACTTATTACACTATGAGAATTACTGAAATGATTTGTGTTGTGCAAAATCTTGAAATAAAAATACACCATTCATAGAGACTTTCCAAAGTTTAATACTTATTGCTTGTAGAGTTTTGATGAAAAGGAAATGTTCAACAGATAGTAAGCACTGACCTTTAGCAAAAGAAATTGGTTTGTATCCATGTAAAGTAGTATACACACGACAAAATTATACATTTTTAATGTTAATTGGTACTTAGATTTTTGTCTTGGTGAATCACTGTAAGGAAAAAGACTTTGGCTGCTTGGTTTTGGGTGAATGTAGAACACAGCAGCCTTGCCAGTTAATGCTGGCCGCTGGCCCCTGTAGTGCAGCAGCTGGGGTTTATTTAGCTCATCTGCTTTTTACAGGTTGGCCGACTGCAAATACAGAACATTTTTGGCTTATTTGCTAATTCCTTTCTGTGAATGTACATTCCAGCTATTAGGAGCAACAGCTATTGAAGATAAGCTACAAGATGGAGTCCCAGAAACCATTTCAAAACTTTCAAAAGCTGACATTAAGATCTGGGTGCTCACTGGAGACAAAAAGGGTAAGTCAGTTTGCAGGGAAGCCTGTTGTTTCACAAATATCCATAGCGCCTATCTCCCCTGCCCAAGGTCCTTCTCAGACTCCTCATCCTGCACAAGCACCGTCTGCTTCTCTGGGGCAGAGATGCTTTCCGTAAGAAATCCTCCTGTGTTGCCCCAGCCTGCCCTGGCCACCTCCTTCCCGAAACTCCCTCGGCAGCAGAGTCTCTTTCTCGTAACTGAGCTCCTGCTCGTGTCCTGCTGGCTGTCTTCAGCCTTCTCTCTCTGCCTGACATGGGCTCCTGTCCTCAAAGGACCAGCCCTCCAGGCCCTTGTGTCCTTCTGCAGAGAGCAGAAGAGCGTAACATGCTGAACAGCAGCTTTGGTTTTCTTCCCTTTTATTGCTTGAAAATTGTAATTTTATCCCCATGGGAAGATTCTAATTTTTAAATTCAGAGCTCAACAAGGAGTTGATTGTTGTGTTATCGTTTCTGTTGATTTTTTTTTACTCCAGAAGCTTTCCATGGGAAACTAGATCATTTGTCTTACCCTGACATTGTTGATGGATTACACACACTGATAAGCTAAGGAATTAAGTCCCGACCTCAAACAAGTGGTGGTGGGGGTGGAAAAGGGGAGAAAATGTCCAGTAGGAGCCACATGTGAGGGTTTGTGGAAATGGTTACCCTTCCCACCTTGTGTGTGTTAGTCACTCAGTCCTGTCCAACTCTGCGACCCCCTGGACTGTAACCCACCAGAGTCCTCGCTCCATGGAATTCTCCAGGCGAGAATACTGGAGTGGGTTGCCATTCCTTTCTCCAGGGGATCTTTCCGACCCAGATTAAACCACATGAACTAGATGTGTTCAGTATTTCAATGAACATTTATTCTATTACATAACCAGCTTACACATTTGATATTATAGCATATTTCATTATTAAAAACATCTTGACCAGACTTTGGCTTATTAGACTTATTACAGAGAAAAGGATTTTTTTACCTTTAGTGATGTGTAGACATTGCTACCAAAAAAATAATCAAAAAGTGTATTTGATTGAATCTGGTTGTTTTATTAATTGAAAAAACTGTTACTAGATGAAGCCCATTATTAAATTAATCAGTAGGAATGACATTTGGCTTCATTGTTTTCTGTTGTAGAAACTGCTGAAAATATAGGATTTGCCTGTGAACTTCTTACTGAAGATACCACTATCTGCTACGGGGAAGATATCAGGTGAGTAAAGGGCCTGCAGTGAGAATATGTAACATCTCATTTTTATAAAAGCAAGACTGGGCAGTAGACACAGATTCAGAGAGATGGAGCTAGAACGTGTCACTTGCGACAGTTTCCTCAAGTTTAAGTGAAACAGGAGACAACAGGCAGCTCCAAGTCACCACTCTTCAACCTTCTGTTGTAGTGAAACTTGAGGCCTTATTTGCCCCTTTAGGCGCTGTTTTTCTATATTTCTTGCAAGCCCTCAGCACTTGCCTGCTGAAAAAGGAAGTGGGCTTGAGATATCACTAATTTTGAATTAGATTTCATATTTTTTCTCTTTCAGCCTTTAGTGATTTGTCTTGATCGCTCCTTATTTTCAGCTTGAAAATGAGAAGTTAATGTGGAAAAAGGACGATAGCTACCTCATCTCCTAGAGCCGTGGTTCTCAGGCGGGATGGGGGGGGGCAGGGACTGCCCTCGAGAGCATCTGGCGATGTCTCAGACATCTTTGGTGGTGTGGTGGGGAAGGAGGGGTGCTCCTGGCTTCTAGTGGGGTGGTGGCCAGGGGTGCTACAAAACATCCTATGGCACCTATAACAGCCACTTACAACAAAGAATCAGTAGTGCCAAGGCTGAGAAACCCGTTCTTGAAGGGGAAGACTGAAGGCTCTATGTGTGTGAGACGGAAAATCCTGGCTGAGACTTAGGAGAGCTGAGTCCTCACTGCATTCGTCCCATCAACTTGTTGCAGGCAAATCACAATATCTCTCAGACTTAATTTCCTTGTTTGTTAACATGAAGAGATTGGGTACTTACAGTCCCTTTTACTCCAGGATTCCATGCCTCAATTTCATATCACATGAGTGAGCTGTATGTGGTCTTCTTTATAACTTGTTGATAGAAAGCACAGAGAATAACTCGAAGGCAGACGTAACTTTATGTGGAAATAAGGTTTTTTTCCTGCCCAACAGTGGTCACTGTTGATAGCACACTAGGGTTCACCCCAGTATGTTATAATTCTGATCAAGGTTGCCTTCTTTCTGTTGCTTATGTACACATTTTCAACTGTATCTTCTTTTAGACACCTTTGGCAAATAATTAAGTACCCAGAACATGGTGCCTCCGTGGCAGAGAAATTAAGACTTAGTAACATTATATGTCACTTGATTTAAAAAATGGGCAAAAGACTTGAATAGCTATTTCTCCAAAGAGACATATAAATGGCCAATAAGCATATGAAATAATGCTCAACATCACTAATCACTAAAGAAATGCAAATGAAAACCACGGTTTCACCTAACATTGATTTAGGATGACTACTATTTTAAAAACACAGAAAATAGTGTTTCTACAACTATATGGAAAATTGGAAACTTTGCGCACTGCTGGTGAATCTAAAATGGTGCAGTCACTGTGGAAAACAGTATGATGATTCCTCAAAGCATTTTAAAATAGAATTATCATGACCCAGCAGTCCCACTTCTACATACATATCCCAGCGAATGAAGAGCAGGGACTTGAAGAGACATCTGCACAGCCGTGTTCACAGCGGCATTGATCACAATAGCCAAGAGGTGGGAGCAACTCAAGGGTTCGCTGATGGATGAATGGACAAACAAAATGTGGTATATCCATACTGTGGAACAGTGGGCTTCCCTAGTGGCTCAGACGGTAAAGGGTCTGCCTGCAATGCAGGATGTTATTCAGCTTTAAAAAGGAAGAACGTTTTGACATATGCTACAACATGAATGAACCCTGAGAACAGTGAAATGAGCCACTACTGACTGAAATAAACCAATTACAAAACGGCATGTACTGTATGATTCCATTGTGTGAGTTATCTGGGGTGGTCGTATTCATAGGAACGGAAAGTCAAGTGGTGGTTACCAGGAGCTGGGAGAAGGGGAAGTAGGGAGTTGTTATTTAATGAGTATGGAGTTTCATTTTGAAAGATGAAAATGTTCTGGAGATTAGCAATGTGAATATACATAATACTGCTGAACTGTATACCCATATAGTTAAAGATGATAACTTTTATGCTAATGTGTTTTTTATTATTTTTAAAAGTTTATATGTCAAAATTATCTCCCAATCAAGGTCGTGTTCATGGTCTTATATACACTTAAATTTCCCTCCAGTGCTCTTCTTCATACAAGGATGGAAAACCAGAGGAATAGAGGGGGAGTCTATGCAAAATTCGTACCCCAAGTGTATGAGCCTTTTTTCCCATCTGGTGGAAACCGTGCCTTAATAATCACTGGTTCTTGGTTGGTATGTATCATTAGCCTCTCCCTTTGGCTCAAACTAAAGCAGGTCATCCTGAACCAATTTTAGATGGTTTCGTATTAATTACCAATGTTAAAATCTGTTAGCCTATAAATGAAAGGGCAATTTCCTGAGAGTTAATATTATATGACACATAAAGTAAGCCTGAGAGTTAATATTATCTGAAACATAAAATAAGTGATACATACATTATATGTAATATTATTATTATATGATATAAACTGGTAGCAATGGTTACTACTAGTTTGTCAACAGAACATTTCAATTTTCTCCATTGTACATTTAAAATTTTTCTATAATTTTATAGTAAATATTTTATAATCAGGACAATATCATCAATGACATAGGCCCAGAAATATCCCTCAGAGGATTAAGATCTTGGGAATGGCACTCTTGATCTAAAACCCCAAACAGACTGTAATCCTTTCCCCTCCTTAATTTCACAGAATGAAATCCTTCTGGAGAAAAAGTCCAAGAGAAGTAAGATTCTGAAGCTGAAGTTCCCCAGGACGGAGGAAGAGCGGCGGCTGCGGACGCAGA
The DNA here is from genome assembly GCA_006410875.1 of Neotragus pygmaeus. Lineage (NCBI taxonomy): Eukaryota > Metazoa > Chordata > Mammalia > Artiodactyla > Bovidae > Neotragus > Neotragus pygmaeus. The sequence continues at coordinate 22,150 of SJYV01034990.1, read as the reverse complement.
GCCTGCGGCAGCTGGAGCTCAGAAAGGAGCAGCAGCAGCAGAGCTTCGTGGACCTGGCCTGCGAGTGCAGCGCCGTCATCTGCTGCCGCGTCACCCCCAAGCAGAAGGCCATGGTGGTGGAGCTGGTGAAGCGGTACAAGAAGGCCATCACGCTGGCCATCGGCGACGGCGCCAACGACGTCAACATGATCAAAAGTGAGTCCCGCCCACAGGCCAGGGCCCCCCGACCCGCCAGAAACGGCAGGACCCCTCGTTTGGGCCTTCATAAAGCAGACCTTTGACAAAGGCACTCACCTGTGACCGTGCCCTCAGGAAACTTAGTCCATCTAGGAGGAGAGTGCAGCAGGCATGGCCATGCTGTACACAGCGCCAAGTTTCAGGCTGGCCAAATGGGCCAAAAAGCTCGATCAGATTTTTTCCGCAACGTCTAATGGAAAAACCCACACAAACTTTTTAGCTAATCCAGTAGGAGATGAGTTTCATGTGGGTGACCTTATCCTTGTTTCCTTATATTGCATATGTTTGGATTTGGTGTTTTGTTTTCTCTTCCTGCTTCCCCTCCTGTATTTCTTTAGGGTTTATTGAAAACCCTACTATATAATAAGTTTTGCAAAAATCTCTGCTGAGCTTGGCGTAAATTGTTGAATTCTGTTATTTGTTTGGGGAATATTACTCTCCCACACCTAAGCATTGTTTTCTGGGGCTTTCCTCTTGCTGTTGGTAAATTGTTGAACTTCACCATTGGGTGACCTCATGTGAGCTCAGAGTAACACACTTGGCATTGAAGCAAAGTCCCAATATGGCCACAACATTCTCCCGACCTCCCAAGGTCTTTTTAACTGTTGGAGGCCCCTAGGTATCCACAAATGAAAGGATTGACTCCTATCTTGTGGAAATAGTTTTGCTGGTATTAAAGCATTCGGAACCAAATCCACATCAATATGTCTGAATCCTGGTCCTTTTGTTTCCCTGTAGAACTTGTACAGGGTGTCTTGTAATGAAAATGCCTGAATGAGATCTGAATACTTGCCTTCATCCTAATACCAACAGGCTGTGTCACCCTGGGTTCACGCTCAGGCGTCAGCTTTCTCATTTGAGAACAAAAAAATTGTCTCTGATGTCACCTCTAGGTTTGTGATATTATTAAGGTGAACAATCCATGGCATGTATGCACATGTCCTGTAATGCTGGGTGGCTTAAATGGATTATGTATATAACTAGATTTGTATTCAGCCTATTTTGTAACTCATGTGTCTCTTTCTTTCCTTAGAGTCTCTTCCTCCTCCTCCTTGATATATACTAAGAATATTCCAGCTTTATCTTCCTCAGCAGAAGTCGGCTCTTTGATGTACGTCTTCTTGCTTCTTTACCTTCTGCATGTCTGTGGCCTCTACCAGTTTAATTTCTCTGCACTGTTTTCAACATGCTCATCCTGCCATGCGAATGGCATTTTTTGCTCTGAATTAGATGTTTCTTTCCTCTGCAGCTAGTTCTAGTTTATTTTCCATTACGTACCTTAACATAAATGCCTCTGCCAAAAAAGTAAGTAACTCAAACAGTTACTCACTTCAGTTCTTCAGTTATAACGAAGACTTATAGATACTGGGGAAAGGGGATCCCCTTACAGACTTACCATCTTATTATGTGAGAGACTTGAAAACTCTTTTGTTCCTCTGGGTTCACTAGTTGATAACAAAAGGGATCACAGAGAATCAGCATAGATGAATCTCCTAGAGACTGTTTTTTCTTAAGTGGTTTTAAGCATTTTATTAAGCTGTTTTATGTGGTAGATGCTTCTATATATAATGTAGGAGGCATCCTTTGGGGATGAAAGTCAGAAAATCTCAGGTATCCTTGGAAGTCCATAGCTTGATCCAAGTATTGTTATTGTACCTCTTTCAACTTTGTGAAAACTCTTATCTCTTTTACCTGCATCAGGAACAAGGTACAGAAAGAAATTCTTTATAAAAGTACAGTGGAATTTAAGTGTCTAAAAAAATCTGACCATTTCCTAGTATGTTTCATGGTTAGTGGTGTAGTCCAGTAGAAGTAGAGGGAATTGCAGTCTTCCAGTGCTAAAGCTGAAACTCCAGTACTTTGGCCACCTCATGCGAAGAGTTGACTCACTGGAAAACACTCTGATGCTGGGAGGGATTGGGGGCAGGAGGAGAAGGGGATGACAAGAGGATGAGATGGCTGGATGGCATCACTGACTCAATGGACGTGAGTCTGAGTGAACTCCGGGAGTTGGTGATGGACAGGGAGGCCTGGCATGCTGCAGTTCATGGGGTTGCAAAGAGTCAGACACGACTCAGCGACTGAACTGAACTGAGCTGAGTTTGCCCCTAGCAAGGACCCAGGGACCCTCAGAGGCTGCCCGCTCCCTCCTTTGTGCCTGAAGATGGCTGGTAGGTGGTGTTTTACTTGGCTGAAACCCTGAGAATGAACAAGAGGCATTAAAGAGGCAGGAAGAAACTATCAGTTTGCTAGGGAATTATGAAGCAATCTACTCAGAAGGCATTTAAAACCACATCTGAAACTTCCAGAAAATCTAGGTGTCTATATTTAGTTTTCAGGAAGACACAAGCAGTGTGGCCTTATAAAGTCCACCTGCTTAGTTGCCTTGAGTCACCCTGTGAACTGTGGCAATGCTCACTTCATATACTGTCCTTGTTCTGCACTGCAGAGGCCGGCTGGGATGGCACGGCCTACACAGGGGCTCCTTGTCCTTGGCTCTGAAAGAATCGCAACATTTCCCTGTTACTTGTTCAGGAAAGAAGGCCATGGTTTGGTAGGAAAGAGCAATCTGGCAACCATGACTGGTCATTAAGAACTATTTGTGTGTTTAGAAAGAGGTCATAAATATTGATTGAAATGCAGTTTATTCTATTTTTTTCTTTTTTTTTTTTTAGAATTGCAGAGTGTTATTAAAAAACGGAGGTTTTGGACCAGTCACTGTGTTCATGTCTCGAATTTGTCAGACCTTGTATTCTGCAACTGGGGCAGGGGTTTGGGAGCATCTTTTATTTGGAAACTGCTGAACTGGCAGACACTTCTCAGGGTCTGAGCAACAGTGACTGTTCTCCAACGCATGTTTTCAAAATGATCTCACTATTTGTCTTCCATGACTTTTAAGACCTAGATCAAACTCATAATTCTCTAAGTGGAACATATAATTTAGTGACTATTGGAAAGATGGATAAAACTGGGACTATTATTTTTATCCACTCTGGAAACCTTCCTCCCCTTAAAATGGCTGGCTGTCCTAAGGTCTCAGTGGGCCATGAATAAGCCTTTGAAAGTTTAATAGTATCTAAGTTAAAAACACTTTGATTGCAAGTCTTGGAGAACAATTAAAGTTAGCATAAGAGAAAAATAAACCTAAGTTAAAAGCTACAAATATGTGCGGCTCGAGGAGCCAGGCCTCTGGATAACGCTAGAACCAAGAAGCAGTACCAAGAACCCAGAGTCTGGCTCTCGCATCCTCTCTCAATCCAGTTCAGTTGCTCAGCCGTGTCCGACTCTTTGTGACCCCATGAACCACAGCACACCAGGCCTCCCTGTCCATCACCAACTCCTGGAGTCCATCCAAATCCATGTCCATCGAGTTGATGATGCCATCCAGCCATCTCATCCTCTGTCGTCCCCTTCTCCTCCTGCCCTCAATCTTTCCCAGCAGCACCAACCTTTTTCTACATTACTTTATTTCTCAGCGCCTCGGAAAGAAGTATATCCATCCCACAGCTCAAGAATTTACATGCTAATGTTCCAGACAAACACACCCAAATCCTAATTCCAAAACATCGAGAGAGACTGAGGGAAACAAATCCCTGTAGGTACTCAAAGTAGGAAGGGATTAATACAGGGGACCGGGTGCTCATAGAAGTTCTGGATGGACTGAGGAAGGTTGGTTCCAGGTGGGGTCTCCAAGTCTGGGTCACTTGCCAGAGGAGTTTTTAAGAGCTGAGGCTCCTCTGAAGAGCTGTCCAGTTGAGAAGGCCTTGCAGCTGTTTACCAGCATCCAGGAGGCTGGGGAATGGCTATATGGAGTCTGCTGCAGGAATGCCAAACAGGGAAGGGATGCTGGCTCCCATCTGCTTCTGCTTCCAAGTCACAAGTGGGGCCAAACAAGTGGAACCTAATTCACTGAAGAGGACCTAGCTGCAAGGGAGTCTGAGCAATGTAGGGGTTTCATTTGCTTTCCCACCTCTCTAATTAAAGTAAAATCTTAGAATGAAGAATGAGAGCCAAATCATAGTAACTAACACAGATTACATATCTGCCCAAGGCTGCCTCAGCTGTGGCCGGGGAGGCAGAGAGACATGGTATACACATGGTGCCTGGGGCTCGCCCCATGGTTGGGAAGGATGGCTTATGAGCTGGGCAGATAATCCCAATGGAATTCCTCACCCACTGAGATCTTTACACAAATATTTATGGAGGCCCAACCATGTGCTCTGCGTAGCAACCTGCACCTGTAACTTTGAGTTCAGAAGCTGGGTGTAGAGGATTGTGAGCAATAGCTTTCACATTTATTGTTTCATAAATGTCAGGATTTTTTTGTGTGTATTGCCATAGAAACAGTTCTATCATCTCAATGTTTTGCTTTAAAATAAGCTTATGATTCACAGTATCTGCTTCCTCACTCCATAGCTGCGCACATCGGTGTTGGAATAAGTGGACAAGAAGGCATGCAAGCGGTCATGTCCAGTGACTATTCCTTTGCACAGTTCAGATACCTGCAGAGACTGCTGTTGGTGCATGGCCGGTGGTCTTACATAAGGATGTGCAAGTTCCTACGATACTTCTTCTATAAAAATTTTGCATTTACTTTGGTTCATTTCTGGTACTCCTTCTTCAATGGGTACTCTGCACAGGTAATATACCACTATTATCTTTATTATTAAATGAGTAATGCTTTTCTCTTACATGAATAAAACTACTCTGAAAAAAATTTTTCTTTCCATGTTCACAGTTTTGATGCTGTATCTCTTAATAATTGAGATATAAATCAATTAAGTTTATGAATTTTCTAAAATGTTTCTGGTGCTTTGAACTTACTTTGCCTTTAAAAAAGGCAGGATTTGTTCCTGGCCTGTTGACTTGTGTGTGTCTTTGCCTTCACATTAGTTTTTTTTTTTTTCAAGTCATCTTACCTTTAAGAATAGTGGTAACAAATTGTTCAGCTTTGAACAAACTCTTCAGATTTAAAAATAAAATTATATTGTAACTAAAGGGATTATATAAATTTCAGGTGATCATAGACTCATTATGTCTCCATTGCTGTTGGTTCTAAAATTTTTATCTTTTGCTGAAATAGGAGTGGGAACATATCTAAAATGTTAAATTGGTGATATGGCAGAAAAATACCATTAGTAAAATATAAACCTAAGCCAGTGCCTATGGTTGTCCAAACCTCTTTGATGCTATGCCACAGACAACTGGCATAAGAGGAGGGCCGATGTAGAAACTGGGCCAGGAGGTCTTGAGAAAGACTGGGCCTTCTTCCTGCTTCTGTGCAGGACTGTGTATCAGTGTTGGTGCTGACCAGCCTGTTTCCTCTACCCATTCTCATCCTCCCCCCACGCCCCAAGGGCTGGTGTGTGCACAGTCTTGCTTATCCCTTTCAGAAGCCTCTTCCTTATATTCAAAATGTTTTAGATAATGTTTAACTGGAAATGCTGAACCAGCAAGATAAAAGCAAATTTGAATGGTAGATATGTACTTTTGAACCAGCTGGATGTAATCTAGTTCATTAATAAAAGAGGATGAACACGGATTTATTTTCCGGCATTTTTCAAATAGACCAGATTCTTTTCCCCACTTATTTGAGGAGGGAGATGATTGTGAGAAGCCCTTTGATTCTGCCCACTCCATCCCATCTCATGCCTACTGCGGGCATGGCTGGCTGGGGCGGGGGAGCGGGCGTCCTCTCCTTGGGGATGTCCCTGCTTTGAGAGGGCAGGTACATGTGTTGACTAGCCTGGCAACATTTCTTGGTCGGTGACACACAGACCCTGTCATCCCCGCACAGACCGCGTACGAAGACTGGTTCATCACCCTCTACAACGTGCTCTACTCCAGCCTGCCCGTGCTCCTCATGGGGCTGCTCGACCAGGTAGGATCCCAGTGCAGACAGGTATGCTCTGCACAGACNCTCTTTGCCACCCCATGGACTGTAGCCTATCAGGCTCCTCCGTCCATGGGATTTTCCAGGCAAGAGTGCTAGAATGGATTCCCATTTCTTTCACCAGGGGATCTTCCCGACCTAGGAATCGAACCCACATTCCCCACATTGCAGGCAGACTCTTTACCGTCTGAGCCAGCAGGGAAGCCCCCTGGTAGGCTTGCACTGAACATAACAAAACATTAACTAATCTTACCTCAGGACCTTATATTTCAGTAGCAAAATCAGTCAAAAAGTTATTACTGATTTGAATCTTACACTGTTGTGTTGCCCAATCAAGCTCAAAGAAAACTGTCTGATACTCCAGCTTTGATTCAATGGAATTTAGAAATATAAAACATCACTAATAGTCAGTTGTTTTATACAGAAAAAAAATGTATCTCCAGAAAATATTTCTTTCAATAGAATTTCCTGGGTTATTCTAAAACTTTTTTTTTTTAATCCAGCAGCCACAGAAAATACTAGTCTCTCATGTCCCATTCTGGAGTAGGCAATGGCACCCCACTCCAGTACTCTTGCCTGGAAACTCCCATGGATGGAGGAGCCTGGTAGGCTACAGTCCATGGGGTTGCTAAGAGTGGGACACAACTGAGCAACTTCACTTTGACTTTTCACTTTCATCCATTGGAGAAGGAAATGGCAACCCACTCCAATGTTCTTGTCTGGAGTATCCCAGGGACGGGGGAGCCTGGTGGGCTGCTGTCTATGGGGTCTTACAGAGTCGAACACGACTGAAGTGACTTAGCAGCAGCATGTCCCATTTGAATGGCTGAATCACAATTCTTCAATCCCATTTTTATTTATCTTTTTACCATTTTTAAATGGTAAGCTATTGAGATTGCTTCTAACTGCCCGGCTAGATTTTATATATATATGAAATATATAGGAAACACAAACTCTGACAATATAGTGGCTGTAAGAATGCTAATGATGGTAGATGATTTCCAAGCCACTCTATATTTCTCAGATTAGCTTAAATTGTGCCCTCTTTTTTTTTTCCCCAATGCTAGATGTAAGCCTAAGTAAGAGTCTTATTTAATCTATATTTCTAAAATCATAGACTTTTACAATTTTAATATCCACCTCCAAAGAAAAGATAGATACAAAGAAGATAACTACATAAGAGAAAAGTTCTACATAAATCTTAGGACAAAGCTATTTTTGTTGTTGATTTGTAGTGGTTGTTACTTTCCCTGTTCACACAATTTCATAGTAAGGAAGGTTTGACTAAGAAGGATTGTTACCCTGCCCCATATTATGACTGTGCAGGGAGTTGTTGAGAGACTGAGAGAAAGGTCTTAGAAATCAAACACCAAAAAAGAAAAGAAAAAGCCTCCACTACTAGAATCCGATGAAGACTCATTTATTGAATGCTCTGCAGCCATGTTCATGCATGCATCGGAGAGGAACAGTCATATAAGGCTTGCTTTCATTTCACTGGTCTTTCTTCCATGGAGACCTAATAATGCTTTTAAAAAGTGAACATTCCATTGACTATTTCTGAGGCCTTTATCAAGATTACTGAAAAGCTTTCTTCTGCTTCAAAATTCTGTTCATTATTTGTTGAAAAGTATTATTTTATATCCTGGATGGCTCATCTCTTTCATGCTTTTTGTCTTGATCCCCCTAGAGAGCTTCTGAAATGTATCAGCAAGTGTAGTAATTCAATTACAATTACCCCAGGACCATACTAATCCAAAAAAAGAAGTCATCTGCCTCCCATTTCTCATTTCTAATGATTTAGTTACCTTATGCAACCTACTTATAATAGTTATATAATAAGCATCAGTTAAAACATAGCTGGAATTAATTCCATGCCTATAAATGCCTTGTTAAAAAATGGACTATATATGTCATTATCAAGCTAATTTCTTTAACTGAGGTAATATATAGAGTCCCGAGGCAGTTTGTTCTTTTTTCNGAAGGGGATGACCGAGGATGAGATGGTTGGATGGCATCACCAACTCAATGGACATGAGTTTGAGCAAGCTCGGTGAGATGGTGAAGGACAGGGAAGCCTGTAGTGCTGCAATCCATGGGATCACAAAGAATTAGTTAGACATGACTGATGACTGAACAATAACAAAGGAGTGTAATAAATATAACTTCTAATTCTCATCTTTTTGAGCTGTAGAAACTGGGTTCAAAAAGTTTATTTGCAACTAAGTCCGATTATGACACTAGGCCGGGTATTGGTAAACTTTTTCTGCAATGAGTCAAAGAGTAAATATCTTAGGCTTTGTGGGCTACATACCGCATGTCACATATTATATTTTTTGACTTTTTGTTTATAAAGGTGGCGCTAGTGGTAAAGGACCTGCCTGCCAATGCTTGCAACATAAGAGATGCAGATTCGATCCCTGGGTCTGGAGGAGGGCATGGTAACCTACTCCAATCTTCTTGTCTGGAAAATTCCATGGACAGAAGAGCCTGGTGGGCCACAGTCCATGGGGCCACAAAGAGTCAGATACAAATGAAGCAGCTTAGCACATTAAAAAATGTAAGAAAACATTCTTTGCTCATGGTCCATACAAAAATGGACCACCAGCTGAACTCGGCTCATGGGCTACAGTTTGCTTACCCCGTCCTAAGCATTGTTCTCCAATTGTTTACCAACTGTTACAGACTGAATTATATCTCTCAAACATTCATACATCAAAATCCTAACTTTTAATGTTACTACTGTATTTGAAGATCAAGGTTAAATGATATCATAAGGGTAGAGCTCTAATTCAATAGGCCTCGTGGCCTTTAAAGAAGAGGAAGGGAGGGATCTCTTGCTTTCAGATTCATATTTTATCTTCTTTCCCTCTCTTTCTCTGTCTCTGTCTCTCTTTCCCCCTCTATGCATATGTTTTCAAGAAAGGCTATATCAGCCCACAGCAAGATGAGACAGCTACATTCAAGTCAAGAGAAGAAGCCTCAGAATGAAAGCTCTCTCTCTCCAGCACCTTGATCTTGGACTTCTCAACCTCTAGAATTCTAAGAAATAAGAGTCTGTTGTTTAAGTCACTCAATCTATGGTATTTTGTTATGGCACCCAAGCAGACTGAAATACCCAGTAATCCCACTAGAAACTGACCACATACTAGTAGGTACCCACAGAAATCATGATTCTTCATTCAGTTTGAACAGCCACCCACTCTCAACATATGTGTCAGGAAATTAATGTAATAAGTTATTATTGGTTATAGTTATAAAACAGACTTGCATGCATGTGAGCTAAGTCACTTCAGTTGTGTTCAACTCTTTGTGACCCTATGAACTGTAGCCCTGCCAGGATCCTCTGTCCATGGGCATTCTCCAGGCAAGAATACTGGAGTGGGGTTGCCATGCCGTCCTCCAAGGGATTTTCCAAACACAGGGATCAAATCCACATCTCTTATGCCTTCTGCATTAGCAGATGGGGTCTTTACCATTAGCATTACCTGGCAAGGCCATAAAACGGGCTTAGGAGCCTGGTGGACTGCTGTCTATGGGGTCGCACAGAGTCAGACACGACTGAAGTGACTTAGCAGCAGTGAGATCCAGATTTCTCAAGGTCACTTCCTACTTCAGATTTGAAACTTACCAAAAAAATCTAATGTTTCTACCATCTCTTAAAAATAGTATAGAGAATTCTTTATCTTATTTTTGTAGAAACAGAGATGCGTTACCTACATCCCCTTTAAAGGAAAGACTTTATGCCCAGTTGTTGGAAATACAGTCAGCAGTCAGCCTCCTGGCATCAGTTCCTTCATGGTTGGCCTCAGCTGGGAAGAGATGCTTCTCTGCAGATCAGATCTTTGCAGGGCAATCTGCATCCAGCCGAGAAACATATATGTATTTTTCCCCTAATGTGAACAATCCTGCTGGGCTTCCCAGGTGCCTCAGCAGTAAAGAACCCTCCTGCCAATGCAAGGAGATACAGGATATGTGGGTTCAATCCCTAGGTCGGGAGATCCTATCTGCAGGGCAGCAGTGGAGATGCAGACACAGAGAACGGACTTGTGACAAGAGGAGTGTAAGGATAGTTGGATGAATGGAGAGAGTAGTATCGGAAACATATTCACTACCATTTGTAAAACAGATAGCCAGTGGGAATTTGCTGTATGACTCAGAGAGCTCAACGCCATGCTCTGTGACAGCCCAGATGGGTGAGATGGGGTNGGATGAATGGAGAGAGTAGTATCGGAAACATATTCACTACCATTTGTAAAACAGATAGCCAGTGGGAATTTGCTGTATGACTCAGAGAGCTCAACGCCATGCTCTGTGACAACCCAGATGGGTGAGATGGGGTGGGAGATGGAAGGAATTGGTTCGAGAGAGAAGGGCCATATGCATGCCTGTGGTTGATTCATGCTGATGTATGGCAGAAACCAACACAATACTGTAAAGCAATTACCCATCAACTAAAAATAAGGACATTTAAAAAAAAAAACTTTGGCAACCCCACTCCAGTATTCTCGCCTAGAGAATCTCATAGACAGGGGAGCCTGGAAGGCAAGAGTCCACGGGGTCACAAAGAATCAGACATGACTGAGCGACTTAGCACACATACATGAAACAATCCTGCTATGTTTCCATTCCTTTCCCATTTTACACCCAATCTCCATCTCAGTGTCTGCTTCTGGAGAGTCCAACCTCTGCCAGAGATTTAAACTCTGTGACAACTGAGTTATTCATATGCCATACCAAATTAATGAATATCCTTTTTCCCACTGCAAACCAAAAAGATCACTTACAATTTCATAAGTGTGTTCAACTTTTTATGTTATTCCATTCAACATCTTACATTTTGAATTTTTCACAGATCAAAATTTTTGAAAAATAGTAGAAACTGTGATCCTATTCCTGTGAGTGAGATTTCTTGCCCCCTTTAGAAGTCCTGAGTGAGTTTCAAGTTTATGCAAAACCCCAATCATTCTTTGATCCCTCTAAATTATTCTAAAGATGTTTCAGTACAAAAGAGAATTAAAGATTCTTCATTGTGCCAGTGTTCCTCCAGTAACCAATTCAGTTCACTCTTTACTTATGGGCTCTTTTACAACATTAAAGGCTTTCAATGACTTGTTTAATGCAAGGCCATAGACTCACATTGAGAGAGCACCATAATAAACAGCTCTATGAACCTTATCAGTGTGTCTGCTGTGAGGATATTGGTGAGGATGCTCATCATTAAATTAAGAAGTGTCACTTTCATGAGGCCATTCAGGAGAAATGGATTTCTTGTCTCAGCATCAAGAATCGCTGTGCCTATCTCAAGCAATTCATTTGTTTATATCATACATGACTCGCAGAGCTCATCCTGTGAGAAGGTCATCTAGTACAGTGGTTAGACTGAGCTAGACTGCTTCATAGCCTAGCCCTGCTGCTTTTCAGCTCTACAATCTTGAATGGGTAACTTCAATTTTCTGTACTTCAGTTTCTTCATTGGTAAAATTATGATAAAAGTAGTACCTTCCTCATGGGGTGAAATCAAGAACTAAATAGTACTTGAAGCAGTCTGAGCACGCAGAAAGAATTCAATAAGTCTTATATTAGGATTTTCTTTTTTAATCCAACTACTTAAGGCTACTACTTCATGGGGTATATTTTACGTACTCTGTTCATTTCCCAATGATTCTCACACTTGATTTTCACTTCGCTTCAACTTTCTGAACTTCTTTTTTAAATGCATAATATTCATCATCTGTTCCTAATTATGAAATAAACAAACATGCAATGTCTAAATACGACAACATGGATGGGGTTTGAGAGCGTTATGCTAAGTGAGAGACAGAAAAAGACAAATGCTGTATGATCTCATATGCAGAAAAAGCCAAATTACCAGGGGTCCAAACTTGTGGTTAGAAAATGAGTAAGTTCTGGGGATCTAATGCACAGCAATATGCTTCTAGTCAACAATACTGTATTACATACTTCAAAGTTACTAGGAGACTGTATCTTAAATGTTCTCACCGCAAAATTAAATGATAATTAGGTGACGTAATGGAGAGTTTACNCGGGTGGGAGCAGGCGGTATCAGTAGTAGTAGCAGGTGATGAGAGAGTTCTAGTTCTTGGGGTGTTTTGTAAGGTAGGAAATTAGGACCCCGCTCTCTGCTCTTCTATGTACCAGGTAGCCTGCTTCCGGAGCAGAACTTCATGTCTGCATCAGGGCAACCCACTGGAAGTGGGGCCAGGGGGAGGACACAGACCAGATTATTAGCCTCTGTAATAGAAATGGTATGAGAAAACCTGAGCAGACCTGGGGGATGGTCCCTTTAAAAAAAAAAGAAAGGCTACTTTTCTTTAGGATATGCCACTGTATTTAAACTGGTGAGGAATAAATGTTTCTAACAAGAGAGCACCACCTAAGGGTTCCTGCTGACACTCAGGACCAGAACTGTTGAGTAAAGACAACTGGTGGAGAGAAAATGCTTCCTAAGAGCCTCCGGCGTGATAGCAAAATGTACCCGGATGGAATCTCACTGTTTTAACAGCTGCTGCCCTCACATGATGTGAACGAAGCTTAGGAAAATTTTATGGCAGCTTCTAGAAGTCGTGTCAGAATCTGCTAGTAAGTTAGAGCTGCAATAAGACTCGTGGTGCCTTTATTATACACAGAGGCCTGGCAAGACACGGAGAGGGAAAGGAAGCGCTTGCAGGAAGCAGCAGATATTGGGGGGGGCCCTTAAAATAAACCCTGTAAACATAAATTTCTTGATCTGAACAGTCATTTTCCCAAAGATTATAAATGTCTTATAAGCATATGAAAACATCCTCAATATCATTAGTCGATAGAGAAGTACAAATCGAAACCATAATGAGATTCCACTTCACACCCACTAGAATGACTATTAAAATAACATGTTAACAAAAAAATGGAGAAATTGTAACCCCACCCCCTCCCATCTATTGCAGATGGAAATGTAAGACACCGAACCCACTCTGGAACACAGTTCGGCAGTTCCTCACAAGTTAAACAATTACTATATGACCCAGCAATTCGCCCAGGTGTGTGCAGTGTGTATACACATATATCCCCAAACACTGAAAATAGGTACTCAAATACTTAAACACCTGAATGTCCACAGAAGCACTATTTACAACAGCCAAAAAGGTAGAAACGGTCTTCCCTGGTGGTCCAGTGGTTAAGAAGCTGCCTGCTAATGCAGAAGACACAGGTTCAAACCCTGGTCCGGGATGATTCCACATGCCACGGGGCAGCAAAGGCCGTGTGTCACGGCTGAGCCCATTCGCCCTAGAGTCCACACTCTGCAACAAGATGAGCCACCACAACGAGAAGCTCGATCACCCTGACGGGAGTAAGCCAGCACACGGCAGCGAAGACCCCGTGCAACCAACAGTAACATCTTTATCTTTTTTTAAAGGTAGAAAGTGCACACGAAAACTTTCTAAAGGGGAGATCATTTGTTAAGCCACAAAACAAGTCTTCTTAATTTAAGATGACAAATCATACTAAGCATCTTTCTATCCACGGTGGTATGAAACTAGAAATCAATCACAAGAAGAAAACTGGAAAAAATCACAAATATATGAACTTTAAATAAAATACTACTCTACCACCAATGAGTTNTAAGCCACAAAACAAGTCTTCTTAATTTAAGATGACAAATCATACTAAGCATCTTTCTATCCACGGTGGTATGAAACTAGAAATCAATCACAAGAAGAAAACTGGAAAAAATCACAAATATATGAACTTTAAATAAAATACTACTCTACCACCAATGAGTTGACGCCAATGATGTGATATACACATAGAAAATTTCAAAGACTCCACCCACAAAACTGTAAAAACTAATAAAAAATAGTAAAGTTGCAGGATACAGTATCAATACAGTGGACTCTTGAACAGCAAAGGTTTGCACTGAATGAATCCACTTATATGTGACTTTTTTTTCAATAAACACACTATAGTACCATACGGTCTTGACAGCTGAATCTGTAGATGCAGAGGGCCAGCTGTAAAATTATACAGATTTTTGACGGTGTGTGTGTGTGTCGGGGCGGGGGCGGTACTGGGGGGTGTCGGTGCCCAACCCCCGTGGTATTCAAGAGTCTGCTGCTACTGCTTGGCCACACCTGACTCTTTCTGACCCCGTGCACTGCAGCCTGCCAGTGTTCACTTTCTCCACATCCTTGCCTACATCTGTTATTTGTTGTTTTTTTTGACAATGGCCATTCCAACAAGTGTGAGGTGGTATCTCATTGTGGCTGTGATTTACATTTTCCTGATAATTAGTGATGTGAAATATCTTTTCATGTACCTGTTGGCTATGTGTGTCTCTTTTGGAAAAATGTCTATTTTTAAATTGGTTTTTGGGTTTTTTTTTCCTGTTGAATTATAGGCATTCTTTATATATTTTGTATATTAACCCCATGTAGAAAATGACTAGCAAATATTTTCTCCCATTCAGTGATGTCTTTTGCTGTTCAGGAGCTTTTTAATTTGACATAGTCCCACTTGTTTACTTTCGCTTTTATTGCCTTTGTTTTTGATGTCAAATCCAAAAAAAAAAAAATTATCACCAATACTGATATCAAAGAACTTATCACTTACGTGTTCTTCTAGGAGTTTTATGGTTTCAGGTCTTATATTCAGATAGTTTGGTTCACTTTGAGTTAATTTCTCTGTATGATGTTAGATAGTGGGCGCAGCAGCCTACCCTAACTGACGTAAAATTAACCATCACGCTGTAAATGAGCAGTGAGCTAGCCCATCAGCAGTGTCCATCAAAGGCATCATCACTTCTTCATATTTATATGCAGAGAAGACATTTAAGCTGATCCCCAAATGAGCACATATAACCCTGAAATCTATGGTAGTTTTACCATTATTTTTGTTTTGTATAAAAAGAAAATCTGTTTTTCTGGTATTTTTTCAGTTGATGTGAAATTCATGTCACTTAAAAGTAACCATTTTAAAGTGTGCAACTCAGGCATTTAGGACATTAGCTCACAATACTGTGTAACTACGACATAGTTCAAGTTCCACGACATTTTCATTACAAAATGAAAATTCAGTGATGTCATACCTCATACCCATTGTTGTGCTGGTTAATTTTATGCATCAACTTGGGTTGACAGATGGCAGAGGGAAGATTAGATTACTGACAAGGCTGAACTGCTGACTGATTACCGACCTCCAGACTACTTCCGTATGAGAACAATAAATCCTTGTTTAAGCTGTGTTAGGGTTTCTGCTACTTGTGGCTGAAAGCAATTCTGAACAACACAATGCAAAAAATAACAGCAAATACATAAAAAGGAAGAAGTTTAAAGGAGAGAAAATGGTCTGAATACCATTAGATTAAAAAAATAAATTAGATGCATAATAATTGTGGGAAAGGAAATAAATCTACAATTGTTGAAGGTGATAATGGTTGTATTTTTGGAAAACACAGGAAGGTCAACTAAAGAAAGTATGACAGTAAAATTCAACAAGATAGTGGGAACAAAACAAATATAAGGATAACTTTCATTCATCAGCAACAACAAACAGAAGATATAATGGCGAAAAGATAGTACTGCTGACGTTTGAACAAGGCAGGGGTTGGAGAGGCTGGCCCCTGCACAGCTGAAAATCCGCATAAAACTTGACAGCTGGGTCTCCATATCTGTAGTTCCACATCCATGGATTTAACCAACCACAGACCATGAAGTACTGACTGCAATATTAAGTGAAAAAGCAATCTTATCTAAAAATCGGGCCTCTGCGGCTCCAGTCTGTGCCATCCAAGGCCGGATGTTTGCTGCTACCGTTGTTCAGTCATGTCCAGCTCTTTGCAACCCCATGACTGTGGCCTACCAGGCTTCTCCGTCCATGGGACTTCCGAGGCAAGAATACTAGAGTGGGTGGCCATTTCCTTCTCCACAACTATGTTTACAACTTAAAAAAAGAAAGGATAAAATACTGAGGAATAAAGTTGACAATTAAGACCTATATGAACAAAGCTTTAAAACAGTAGTGAATTCAGAATAGTAGTTAAGCAACTGAAACCCATGCTGGGTTCTTAGGTAAGTTATAGCACCGTAAAGAGTGGAGTCTCCCTAGTATATAAAAGGCATATGATCTCTATAAAAATGCCAGTAATTTTCTTTAATAGACTCAGGTTCACATGAAAATTATTACGATAAAAGCCAGGAAACTAAAAGAGAAAGCAGTGTGGAGAGACTACCCCACCATATGTTAAATCATATTATAATTTAAAAAGTAACTTAAACAGTGTGATTCTGATGCATGATTATACATTCTATGGAACAGTTCAGAAGGTCCAGAAAAAGCTCCAAACATACATGGAAATTTACAACACATAAAGGTGAGATCCAAGGTCACTGGGAGACAGACAGGCTTTTTAAGTAAGAGTACTGGCACAACAGGAAAACAAATTGAATACCTTACACTATAGTAGAATAAATTTCAAGTGAATAAAAGATTTAAACGTAAAAACAGTCATAAAAGCACTAGAAGAAAAACATGAGAAAGTTCCAATGCAGACTGAGCAGAGAAAGGCTTTCTAATTAAGGCTAGGGAATTCCCCGGTGGTACAGTGGGTAGGACTCTGCACATTCACTGAGGACCCAGTTTCAATCCCAGGTTGGGGAACTAAGACCCCACAAGCCCCTATGCACATCCAGAACAAAAAAGACTAAAAGTCCAGAGCCTCAAAAAAAAGACTCAGACTAGTAAGTTCAAATATAAAAATGTAAAAGCCTTCCTTATTTAAAAAAAGTACAAGAATTTAAATGGCAAAGTGGATAAAAATATATTTGCAACTCACGTCAAAAAGCTAATTATCCTAATAAACAAAGACTTCCTTGGATCTGAAAGACTCCAACAATCCAACAGGAAAAAAAGAAAATATGGGCAAAGCACACAAAGAAATCACAGCAAAAGAAATACAAATGGCTCTTACACACACCAAAAAAGATGTTTAATCTTATCTGTAATAAGAAAAATCCAAATCAAAATGATTTTAGTAGACCACCTTCACCTATCAACTTGGCAAAAAAGAAAAAGGTTGGCAGTGCAAAATTGATACTATGGCAAACCCACCCCCTATTTTATTACTGGTAGGAATATAAATTGATAAAACTCTTAGCAACTTAATCATATATATTAAAATTTCAAATGGATATACATTGTGACCTAGCAATCACATTTCTCAAATTTATCCTGCAGCTAAATTTTTCCCACAGGGGAAATGATATGTACAATTACTCTACTGCAGCACCGTTTGTAAAAAACACTGGCAGTGAACTAGAAATCCAGCACAGGGGACTGGTTAAATGAAGGACGGTACGTGCTGACGCTAGAACGCCATGAAACTACAGCAGAGACTACCAGACAAAAAGATCTCCACGATTCACTGTTCTGTGAGAAGAGCAGGTACAGAACTGTGTGTGGTGGCTACCTTTTATATACAAAACTACAGAGGAGAAGGAAATGAAATTGATCTACAGATTCACACACTCCCAATCAAAATTTCATAGGTTTCTTTATGGTAAGAACTGACAAACTGATTCTAAAATTCAAGGGGAAATGCCAAGGACCTAAGATAGCCAAAACGAGAAAGAAAAATAAAGTCAACCTAAGATAGCCAAAACGAGAAAGAAAAATAAAGTCAGAGAAGCTAGTATCACTTGATTTCAAGAATTATTATAAAGGTATATTCATGCGAAGATGGGCACAGTAAAGGACATAAATGGCAAGGACCTAATAGAAGCAGAAGAGACAAGAATACACAGAACCACACTAAACAAGCCTCAGTGCCCCAGATAACCGCAAGATGTGCTCACCCACCGAGGGCCAGACATCCCGCAGTGTGAGGTGGGCCTCAGGCAGCATGAACAAAGCCGGTGTGTGTGGGGGTGGGGATGGAATTCCACCTGAGCTATTTAAAATCCTAAAAGATGATGCTGTTAAAGTGCTGCACTCATAGTCAAAGGCTTAGTCCTTGGTTGTGTCTGACTCCTTGTGACCCCATGGACGGTAGCCCACCAGGCTTCTCTGTCCACGGACTTCTCCAGGCCAGTATACTGCAGTGGGTTGCATTTCCTTCTACAAGGGATCTTCCCAACAGAGGGATCAGAACCAGGTTTCCTGCACTGCAGGTGGATTCTTTACCATCTGAGCCACCAGGGAAGCCCCAGCAAATTTGTAAACCTCAGCAGTGACCACAGGACTTTGCTGACAAAGGTCTGTCTAGTCAAAGCTATGGCTTTTCCTGTAGTCATGTATGGATGTGAGAGTTGGACTATAAAGAAGGCTCAGCACCAAAGAATTGATGCTTTCAAACTGTGATGCTGAAGAAGACTCTTGAGAGTCTCTTGAACAGCACAGAGATCAAGCCAGTCCATCCTAAAGGAAATCAACCCTGAATATTCACTGGAAGGACTGAAGCTGAAGCTCCAATATTCTGGCCACCTGACTCGAAGAGCCGACTCATTGGAAAAGACCCTGATGGGGGGAAAGATTGAGGGCAGGAAGAGATGGGGGTGACAGAGAACGAGATGGTTGGGTGGCATCATCAACTCTATGAACAGAGTTTGGGCAAGCTCCAGGAGCTGGTGAAGGGCAGGGAAGCCTAGTATGCTGCAGTCCATGGGGTTGCAAAGAATCAGACATGACTGGGTTAAGTGAACAACAACTCCAAAAATTAAATAACAATGACAACAAAAGACTTTCCGAGCCCACATATTCCTCCCTAGACCAGCAGCCCTCCCAGGTTCACTGTGCCCCCTGAGGTGCCCGGGAATCTCAAGCCATGGTGGTTTCCTGTTCATGGTTACTGACTGAGAGCCGTGTTCTATCAGGCCATTTACACACACGTGTTTTCTTTGACCTGAAATGAGTCTAACATCTTAAGAAAAAGGAAAGTGAAAGTGAAATCGCTCAGTTGCATCTGACTCTCTGCGACCCCAGGGACCATAGCCCACCAGGCTCCTCCATCCATAGAATTTTCCAGGCAAGAGTACTGGAGTGGGTTGCCCTTTCCTTCTCCAGAGGATCTTCCCGACCCAGGGATCGAACCCAAGTCTCCTGCATTGCAGGCAGACGCTTTACCATCTGAGCCCCCAAGGAAGCCCCCAAGGTCATGTCAAATAAATGGTAGCATCAGTAAAAGTTGAGAGGATGTTCCGTATTCAAAGACGAGTACAGATTTACCATCCAATCAATTATCGGCTAAGATAAGCTCATTAGTAGGATGCATAGGAAGAAATAACTCTCAAAGTTCTTAAATTATCAGAAATTTGGCTTTGGGAATTCCCTGGCAGTCCAGTGGTTAGGACTCTTCGCTCTCTCTGCTGAAGGCCTGGGTTCAAT
This sequence comes from Neotragus pygmaeus, assembly GCA_006410875.1. Lineage (NCBI taxonomy): Eukaryota > Metazoa > Chordata > Mammalia > Artiodactyla > Bovidae > Neotragus > Neotragus pygmaeus. Next base: position 2,646 of record SJYV01034990.1, on the reverse strand, counting down.
TCCTGGTTGGAGAATTAACTTTCTATAAGGTGAATAGTGAAGCATAAAAAAGAGAAAGAAAAAAAATGGTCTCAAAACTTTTTGGGGAGCCATATGGCTTGCAGGATCTTAACTCCCCAACCAGAGATCAAACTTATGTCCCTTGAAATGGAAGTAAGGAGTTCTAATCACTGGACTGCCAGAGAATTCCCCAGCCTCAAAAGTTGAATCAAATTATAATGAAAGTGTTCACAATAAATATAAGAGGAAGGGAAATTCTAACATAGAAATCTAAACTTTCCAACCAAGTATGGTGGTGAAAAGGCCAGGGTACTCTTGCCAAATCCAGGATTATGTCACTCACTCCAGAATAACCTATGATCTCCACTTGAAGCTATGATCAATGTTCTGCATTCTCAAGGTGTTGTCACAAGCCCTGGAATGCTTGTTTCTTCCCACCAGGGATTAAAGATACTAGATCTGGATTGTAAAGCCAAGGAGGGAGGGCCCCATTAGCAGTTGGATCAGGAATCAATTCTTCCAAGTGATAAGAATCAAACTTTACGCTGGAGGTCAATTTGCCAAATGGGACTCTTCTTGCAGGTTCATTACAAAACCAGTGTGGAGCCAAGCTGCTTACGGAGTAGCTGGTCTATGGAAATCCTATAGGAGGCTTCTAGTAATCATTCACTTTCAAATTCTCACCTACCCTCCGCTTATTTTGCAAAACCAACAGAAAGTGTAGGCTTCTGGAAGAGTTTAATAGAGGTAACACTAAGGACTATTTCTAAAAATAGAGCTATGGTTCAAGTTTTTTGAATACTTGGCATCAGGATTTCATCATCGTAAACATCTTGAGTAAATATTGGGGGCTTCCTCCAAGGTTCAGCAGGTAAAGAATGAGCCTGCAACACAGGAGACTTGGGTTCAATCCCTGGATTGGGAAGATTCCCTGGAGGAGGGCATGGCAACTCCCTCCAGCACTCTTGCCAAGAAAATCTCATGGACAGAGGAGCCTGACGGGCTACAGTCCATGGGGGCGCAAAGAGGTGGACATGACTGAAGCGAATGAGGTAAATATGGACCCAGAAGAGCTCTTTTCAATTTACTGGGTTTGTCCAAGACTAGGATATTTAAGATTTTCTGACTTGGGGTGAAAATACCTTCACCTGGATCTGCTCCAACAGCAAACAATCCTCCTCAACCATGAAATTACCAGCTGGGCCTCTGGGACTCCCAGAGACCGCCCCCCACCCCTCCACCAAGAGCCTCAGCTCCTGCCAAACTGGCGCCATGACTGCTCTTCAAAATTACCTGGAGGAGGTCCACCTCCCTGCTCTCAAAGACCTGATTCACTGCCTTGAAAGCTTCTCTGGCTCTTCTTCCATCTGATTCTGTCTTCACCTTTCCTCAAGGCTACCCCAAATCCCATGTTATACCCAGGACAACTCAAAGAAACAGGGGTTGGAGGGTCACAGCACTAATCCTCACTTGGCAGAAAATCAAAAAATAACTTTATAATCAACCATATGCAAGTTCAACCACCCCGAGTGTAGTACTGTAGTATGCTATTGCTATTATCGGTTAGTCCATAAGTCGTGTCTGACTCTTTTGCAATCCCAAGAACTGCAGCCCATCAGATTCCCCTGTCTATGAGATTTCCCAGGCAAGAATACTTGAGTGGGTTGCCATTTCCTTCTCCAGGGGTTCTTCCTGACACAGGGATCGAACCTGTGTCTCCTGCATTGGCAGGCGGGTTCTTTATCACTGTGCCACCAGGGAAGCCAGCATTTTTTTGGGAGGACGACTCATATTGGTTCAAACTCGTTGTTCAAGAGTCAAGCGTTGTACTTCTTACATTGAACGATAAGGTAAGGAAAGGTGGACGACTCATCGGTTCAAACTCATGTTGTTCAAGAGTCAACTGTTGTACTTTTTACATTGAACTATAAGGTAAGGAAAGGTGTTGAGGCTGAAAAGTTGGAGTTTTGAGACTCAGAAAGCTCCTATTTAATGGCCTGAAGCAAGAGAGAGGGCATTTCCTGACAGTTGGGGCAGTGGAAAGGATCTGCAAAGTCTTTTCACTGGGTTAGGGTTGAGGATGGGACAGGGGATTGGGAGGGCCCACCATCAGCCCTCAGCAATTGAAGGCTTGAAGGTTTGGTTTTGCAGGATCGCCAAACAAAAGAATAATGATTAACTATCAATACTATTTATGTTCTGCTCTTCAGATGCAGAGCACACACTAGGCATTTCCGTGTAACTTGACCTCATGTTAACCTCACAAAGGGAACCTTTCCAGGGGGTTATTAGCATTTTATAGACGAAAACCCTGAGGCTCGGAGAAGTTAAGGAACGCAACCAGGGTCACCGAGGCACAGAGTAAGAGCCCCGCTTCTGGCTATCTGGCTTTAGAGCCCCATTATTCACCCTCCTTAAAGGACAGCAGAACTTCGAAATAATTTCATTCACTTTTAGGGAGACATGATAAGATAAAGGTAGCAGCTGACAACCACGAAGGAGTTCTGGGAATCACAGAAATAAATTAACGAGCAAATTGAAGTGCTTAAATTTAACTTTACAAGGAAAAGGAAAGTTGTTTTCAGTTCCTTAAATCAATAGCTTCGCCGTAATCATAACCCTACTTTTTTGTCTGCAATTTCAAAC
>SJYV01034985.1:0-36663 GCA_006410875.1 Neotragus pygmaeus | reverse complement strand
CAACCTAGATAGCATATTAAAAAGCAGAAACATTACTTTGCCAACAAAGTTCCATCTAGTCAAGGCTATGGTTTTTCCAGTGGTCATATATGGATGTGAGAGTTGGTCTGTGAAGAAAGCTGAGTGCTAAAGAATTGATGCTTTTGAACTGTGCTGTTGGAGAAGATTCTTGAGAGTCCCTTGGACTGCAAGGAGATCCAACCAGTCCATTCTAAAGGAGATCAGTCCTGGGATTTCTTTGGAAGGAATGATGCTAAAGCTGAAACTCCAATACTTCGGCCAATTCATGCGAAGAACTGACTCATTGGAAAAGATTCTGATGGTGGGAGGGATTGGGGAGAGGAGGAGAAGGGGACGACCGAGGATGAGATGGCTGGATGGCATCACCAGCTCGATAGGCGTGAGTTTGAGTGAACTCTGGGAGTTGGTGATGGACAAGGAGGCCTGGCATGCTGCAATTCATGAGGTCACAAAGAGTCAGACACCACTGAGTGACTGAACTAAACTGAATGGAAATATATTAAAGTCAAAAGCAACACAATAGAATTCAAGCAAATATTTCATTAGAAAAGGCCCTGATGCTGGGAAAGACTGAAGGCAGGGGGACAAGGGGATGGCAGAGAATAAGATGGTTGGATGGCATCACCAACTCAATGGACATGAGTTTGAGCAAGCTCCAGGAGATGGTGAAGAACAGGGAGGCCTGGTGTGCTCTAGTCCGTGGAGTCACAAAAAGCTGGACATGACTGAGCAACTGAACAACAGAAGAAATACTTATATTTCATTGGATGTTTTATAGAATTATAAGTACTTTTAAAGACACATTTCCTATTTTAAATATACATTTGCCCGATATTTATTTCCATTGTTGAAAAATGGTAATAGCCAAAACTTAACAAATTTGCTTTAAAAAAAAAGTCTTTGGATTTTAATTGGATCTGTTCCTCTCTCCTTCTCTTTCTCTTTTTCCAAATTTAATTAATACATATACATGTAGTCCTTATGAGGCACTGAGCTTGTGGTTTAGATAGCATAGATATTCTTTTTATATCAAAGTTTGTAAGCAAGAGAAAGTGTCTCTAAGTGTTTCAAGAAACATGCGTTTATGATGTAGAAATTTTTTTACATTTCTTTCAAAACTATTTTGATATTCTTCAAAATTCCTCCAAGAGTTAATAAATTTCACATCAGGATCTCTCCTTGAGAAGTAATTTCTTAGTTTTGTGAGAGCTTAGTCTACCGGACCAAGCACACATCAGATATATTAAAAAATTTATAAAAATATTTTAAAATTTGGATACAACTTTAAGAGACACTTTTAAGTAGAAAAATAAGTATAAGAATTCTGATGAATAACTGAATTTAAAGCTAGGAAAGAGGGCAAACATACAGTCATACCTAAGCTATTTCCTTAAATGTGTCATTCTGTCCTTTCCTTGCTCTGCACTTTTCCTCTTTCAACAAGTTATGAATGAATGTTGAAAGCCTCAGGTTTTTTTTTGTTTGTTTGTTTGTTTGTTTGTTTTGATATTTTTTGCTATTAATATGGGGTTTGAGTTTTCCTAAATCCATCTACATTTCTCTCATTTTTTGACTTCTTCAAGACAGAAATATGGGAAGTAAACAGCAGCCTGTTCTAGCAAGTAGTCTTATCTTTAAGATTTCTCACATTCCTCGTAAAATGTGTGTCTGTCTCATTCAATGCAAACTCTCAAAGGGTAGGACTCATATTTAACTGCATCGTACAATATACACTCCATGTTATATGTCATGTGTCTTTGGAAACTTTGTGGAATGAATTAATATTATGACTGCCTGGTGGAATAGCAAATACAAATGTTTAAATATATACAAAAAGTGCTGTATCTGAATATTGAGTGGAAATTGAATGATAAAATATGTGTAGTTTTGCTTTGTTATTTGTTATTTGTTACACGTATAGATGAAAATTACACAAGGCTTCTTAATTTCTGTGGAAAAATCTGGTCTTTATATGACTATAGTCAGATTCTCTGAATCCTAGATTCCTAGATAAATTACCTCCCTCTCTGTGTCCCTCTTCTTCTTTCTTTGTGACTCTTCATTTTTCTTGAAGTCAAATGAATGTTGCTCATTTTCATAGCTGGCTTTTGTTCCAAAGACATGCACAGTCCCCTATGTTTGTGAAACTGACTGGCTATTTGTGAGGCCCGATGACTTATTTAATGTGTATTAGACTGCAATTTAAGTTATTTCCCTTCTTTTTCCTTCCCTTATTGCTCATCTAATGTCCATTTCACATTATAGTTTATCTTTTTTTCAGGCCTTGGGATTGTGTGATAACTGTGTGAGAAAGCAAATGACAGGTCCCTGAGATTCCGGAGCTGGCTTGATATTATCAGCTGGACTGGACCTTAGTGTTGGTGTGAGTTTGTCTGGCCCTCACAACTTCACCTTGGTGTTCCTCTGATGGACATAAATGATTTCACAAAAGACCACTATGAGACAAGGCTATACTGGGGCTATGATACATTAAGACAAAGGCAAGATCACTTAATAGCCATGTGTTCATTCAGGAAAAACATGAACATTATCCAAATTGTAACACAAACACATAAGAACACATTTAGACAAATGACTAAACATTCCCCTAACTTGGCTAATATAGGTGACTGGTACTTCTTTATGGTCACAGTGTTAGGCTTGCTCTCATTTATCCTTCTTCTGGATAAAATCTCTGAAGAGTTTCAGTCTAGAATTGTTTTTACTTCATGAAAGCACTGTATCCAGAAAATGCCCTTCCTTTGGGGAATTATTTCCCAAAATTACTTAAAGCTCAGACATTCTTAAATCTTTTGTAACACTCACTTAGTAAAACTCCTACAGTTTCCTCTGGTGTGCATTCTCCTTTGCTAAAAGGTGACATACAAGCAACTTGCTGAAATACATGTGTGCTCCTAGTGGTTTAGGGTTAAAGGACATTGAAAAAAAAAAAAAAAGAGAGAGAGAGAGAAAGAGGGAAAGAAAACAAGCACAAATTAACTTAGAATCACTCAAAAATAGTCACAAGAAAGATACTAAAAATATTTTAAATTTTTATTATGTTCTGCTTAAGCCCAAGTACACTTTCTAAGGGAGTCTCTGAAACTCAGTTGTATCACATCAGAATTTATTTTCTCAGATAGAAACAGAGTACATGGTCAATACTGCTTTGGTGGGGAAGAAGTTCTTTTTAAACACACCAACTGCTCTGTGTTCCATTAAAAAAAAATTAACTGTGAATTAATTCAGAGAACATTGACCTCTGAAAAAATTAACTATGCCTCTTTACAGATATTTATGCCAAAAACACAAGGACTAGTGTTATATATTTTTCTGACTTTCTGTTACCCTTTCATGAATTTGTTAGTAAGTAAGCTCTCTGCTTAGCTGAGATGGTCTACCTAGAAAAATCATATAGGCAGCTACCAATGTTTTACTATTGAGAAACTCTGAGATCTGCTTTCATTTTGGTTCTTAATAAGTTTGACAATTCTTGGCATATCATTTTTTCTCATTGTCAAATTTCCCTGCTGTGAAACAGAGAGAACTGATCTGCCTGATGGGGGAAGTGTGAAGATGATTAATGTTGAAGAAAAATGGTAAGGAAAAGTGACATCCAAGTTCAATGCATTATTATTTCACTAAATCACAATTTTCTCGATGTTCATATCAGAGGCCTACTCTTTATGCAGCGATACAGATTTAGACTTCATTTATAAAAAAGAGGAAAAAGCAAGAAGATAAGCCAAAAGAATTCACAACACAAAGCAAAGAGAACTTATAGCAATATGAACTGTAACACTGTAGTGTTTTTTCACAGTCTGTTACTTTTAAATCTTGAATATAGATGGAAAAATAAAAGAAAAAAATTAAGGCACAACCATTGTACAGTAGGCAAAGAAAGTAAGATTGCTTGGATTGATTACTCTGAACTTCAGGAAATGGCTACAGAACGTCTAGAATCTACAAACGTGACGATTATAGTTTTGAGTGGAGGTTCAACAACCCTCATTTTCAGATAGGTAAACTTGGAGCAAAAATTTTCTGTCTCAAAACCTTCATTTTAGTATAAAATTAGAAATAATCATTGGCTATAGAGTTTATTTTTCTGCCTAATACCCCATAGATGATTTTGTTTCTGATAGTGCAACAACTTTTACTCAGCAAGTAAGAAATTGAAAAAAAAAGTAATTTCTATTAGCTGTTTCATTTCATAATTCTGGGTTCATATAATTCAGTCTATTTTTTTAATATCCCGGAAGTCAGATCAGTTCAGTTCGGTTCAGTCACTCAATTCAGTTCAGTTCAGTCGCTCAGTCGTGTCCAACTCTTTGCAGTCTCACGAATCGCAGCACGACAGGCCTCCCTGTCCATCACCATCTCTATGAGTTCACTCAGACTCATGGTCCATCGAGTCCGTGATGCCATCCAGCCATCTCATCCTCGGTCATCCATTTCTCCACTTGCCCCCATCCCTCCCAACTCTTTGCCAATGAGTCAACTCTTCACATGAGGTACACAAAGTACTGGAGTTTCAGCTTTAGCATCATTCCTTCCAAAGAACACCCAGGACCGATCTCCTTTAGAATGGACTGGTTGGATCTCCTTGCAGTCCAAGGGACTCTCAAGAGTCTTCTCCAACACCACAGTTCAAAAGCATTAATTCTTCGGTGCTCAGCCTTCTTCACGTCCAACTCTCACATCCATAAATGACCACAGGAAAAACCATAGCCTTGACTAGATGGACCTTAGTCGACAAAGTAATGTCTCTGCTTTTGAATATACTATCTAGGTTGGTCATAACTTTTCTTCCAAGGAGTAAGCGTCTTCTAATTTCATGGCTGCAGTCACCATCTGCAGTGATTTTGGAGCCCCCTAAAATAAAGTCTAACACTNAGTCCATTCTGAAGGAGATCAACCCTGGGATTTCTTTGGAAGGAATGATGCTAAAGCTGAAACTCTAGTACTTTGGCCACCTCATGAGAAGAGTTAACTCATTGGAAAAATCTCTGATGGTGGGAGGGATTGGGGGCAGGAGGAGAAGGGGATGACCGAGGATGAGACGGCTGGATGACATCACAGACTCGATAGACATGAGTCTGAGTGAACTCCGGGAGTTGGTGATGAACAGGGAGGCCTAGCGTGCTGTGATTCATGGGGTCGCCAAGAGTCAGACATGACTGAGCGACTGAACTGAACTGAAACAGACCTTAGTCTACAGAGAGGCTCAGTCTTGCCTTTTCAAAAATTGAAAAGAGAGAAAATTATCAATTGCTCAGCTCCTATAATAGTTCAGTCGGGATATAATAATATGAGTCCAAGTGAGAGAGTATTGAATAAATAAGCAAATGACAGAACTTTGAGGATGAGGAAAAAAGGGAAAAGGCAAAGGAAGATAAAAAGGTCAGCCATAAAGAATGAAAATAAACTAAGGGAACATGGTTCATGAAAGCCAATAATTCAGATAATTATAAGAACAAAGAAGAGATCATAAGTGATAATTTCCAGAATTTTTAAAGAATATGGATGCTGAAAGAAATTTTAGCCTTCAGTGACAAACACATCCTTGCTACCATCAAGAAAGGAGTTTAAAAAAGAAATGTGGTATCAGAAGACAGATTGCCAATATTTTGAGGCATATATTGTATAAAGGTTGTTTAGGGAATAATCTTGCTACTATAAAAATAATAAATGTGACAGTGTGATGTAGAGTGAGGCAGAGTTATATCTAAGCCCAATTCTACCATTTACTTGTGACATTGGGCAAATAAATCAACCCTTAACCCTCTAGACCTTAATTAATTCATCAGTAAAACTTGAAATATTATATCAGCTACAATGACTACTTAATGCTTTCAATAAATACTTATTGTTCTCCTTAAACAGTGTGACTGCAAGAAACTTCCGACCTTTTTCTTTTCTTTTAATAGAAGAAACTGGATCATTTTATAGCCAGATTTGGGGGGCAAAAACCTGTGAGAGAACAGAGTGAAGAGGAAAAAAATAAAATAGAAGAGAAAAAGGAGTGTGGTAATTGATGGAGTAAGGTAGGAGTAAAATTTTAGAAGCAATCAAAACTAACTAAGCCAATAGCTCTGTAAATAGAATAGAGATGTTTTTTCATGATGCAGTAAAGATGAACAATCTATTGATAAAGATAAAAATTTATAAAAGTAAGCTTAAGGAGTCTCAAATTAAATGGCTTCTGTCTCAAGTTTAAGAAATAATGCCAATTATATGTATGGAAATAGATTAATAGAATTACTGAAAATGCAATAAATGGTGTAGGGAATGAAAAAAAAAAGGAATAATGGTGAGGACAGAATCATTACAAAGAAAATGGTAAAATGTAGTAGTAGAATCAATGATCTTTCAAATAATGTTAAAGTATCTTTCAGTGTAGATTTATCTATCTCATGGCACAGTATTACAGAAACAGAATAAACTGGAAGCTGCAATACGTTTTTAGTGGTTCTAGCACACATTTGGATATTGATTTGTTGAATAAATTCTCAGTTGCAACCTTTATTTTAAAATTTAATTTTCTTTTGTTTAAGGTTAACTTTACAACATTCTGAAGGAGGATCTGAAAATGGAGGTTTGTATCAAAGTTTCTTAGACAGTAAAAATAAGTATTTTTCAAGATATACTTATGAATAAAATAAATAGAATTAGGAGTGTGAAATCAAGGGTTATTTTTTGCTTCATTTCCAGTTATAATATGCATTTTCAACCAGTAAGTTTCTGGAGAATCTGGATATTGAAAGAAAAATTTCAATTTGCCTAATTATCACATTAAATAGCATAAGCTATACTGATTTGCTATACACTTGTCTCTCTCAGATATTGTTGATAATCAACTTGATTACAAATGGAAAGAACAACGGAGCATTCTGAACCTAGTATCATGAGAACTTAATGAAAAAAAATGAAGAATGGGTTAATTGGGTTCAAACTCAGTTCTTATCCCTTTCTCTGCTTGTCTCTTCTTCATTTTCATCTCTTATCTTTATTTTTTCAGCTGAATGCATTTCTTCATACTATTCATTTTTTAAAGTTATTGAAGATGATAGCTTCTGATTGGAAAAGTGCTAGTGATTAATGAAAATTAATACCAACAGAACATTCAGTAAAGACAAAAAAATCATGTTTGTTTTTACTGTATTTTTAAATTATTTTTCATGTTTTCAAATCTATTTTTCTTGTACCTTAGTCACTGACTTGCAATAAAAGTTAACAAAGATTTCCTTAGTTATTGCTACTAATCATTTAGAGATAAAAACATACGTTCATCTATTTAACATTGGAATGCTTATTTTATAGCATTTCCTCAACTAGGTGTATAAATAGAAGAAAACAGGTGGCAGAATATTTAGTTCTACTTCATACTCTATCTTCTGATTTTTTGAAACTGAATCATGGAATAATTCTGCTTGATTATAGAGAAGAGAAAAGGCAGATGAATATACCCTTTATTACGATGGTATCTTTTAAGTTAGCAGTCTTGAAGAAGACATTCATTATCTATTGCTCTATCTAGCATGTTTCTTCTTTATAGCTGTTCTTCAAATAGGACCATGGCAAATCTAGTAGGTTATACAACATTCTAGAAAATATTTTGAAAGCATACATCTTTAGTTATTTAGAATATGTAATTTCATAAAAAAAAATAAGACTCTAGAATCAAGTTGGTAAAGAAAATCTGAGGAAGAAGGGAATTAGATTGGCACTCAAGGTGAAGGTGGGTTAGTTTTGCCTCAGCTCATCTTTAACAAAAACACTGAAGTCAGTGATATTATCAGTGTTTTCCATCATTTCATACCTCTTTCCATTGTGATTATGTCACCAGTAATGATTCTCTTTAAATAAATGAAGATTTAATAGTCCAAAATGGTGTATCAGTTTTAATTAACTTTTATTTGCTTATAAATGACATTGGTTGCTATACCATATTTGTTATTAGAGCAGTATATTTTTCTTCTTTTGTTGATCTCTTACTCACTTTGTCTAGTGTTGTTTCTACTTTAGCTTTTGTCTTATTCAGGTGTATGAGCACTTTTATAGACATTAAAGTTGTCAGTGCTTCATCTACTCTTTTTCCTTGCAATGATTTCCCAAGTGGGTATATTCTAATGATATAAATGTCAAAGTTATATTATAGACATTATTAAAACTTTCATTCTGAATTTTTGAAATATTTTGCTAAAATATTCCCTATGGTAGAGAAATTTAACAAATATTTATATATGGTAGCAATTTATATATTATTATATAATATTATATACTATACTACATGTTTATAATTATATTACAGTAATAAATTTATACATAATAAGGAAGTCTTCATATTTCCAAACTATATCAAATTTTGGAAAAATAATTTTGTTCTCTGAATTACTTTTCCCTGATAGGTCAGTTGGCAAATAATCTACCTGCAATGCAGGAGACCCTGGCTTGATTCCTAGGTCAGGAAGATCTGCTAGAAAAGGGATAGGCTACCCATTCCAGCATTCTTCGCTTGTGGCTCAGCTGGTGAAAAATTTGCTTGCAATACAGGAGACAAGGGTCTGATCCCTGGGTTGGGAAGATCCCCTGGAGAAGGGAAAGGCTATTCACTCCAGAGTCAGAAATGACTGGTGTGGCTTTCTCTTTCACTGCATTACTTGTATTTTTCATTTTTCAAGACATGCTTGTGTCATCTTGCTAATGTTTGTTGCTGTGAACAGAGCTGTTCTTACTCCCACCTAATCCCAGGGAGAAATAAATCCTGAAGGTTTTATAAACCACTGAGAGTGCTGAAATTTCCTCTGAGTCTATACTTCTTACATTAAGATTTGTAGCCTTAGTGCAGGAGTTGAAGAAGTGGTATGCAAGAGAAACAGACTGCAGTGAATGGGAATGCCAAAAGGATATCTGGGATCCAGTATCTAACATCTTAATTTTTCACTTTAAATAAATTGCATAATCCTCTCTCCAAATACTGTCCAAACACAACGGTTGGGCAACAATATAAGTATTATACTTCTCCTTCCAATTTTCTCTTCTCCTTTATATCTAACTAATGTATTTATTTTTTCTTGGCTTAATTTTTATTTCTATAAGAAGATGATTATATACTATCAAATAATATATTTATATCGCTCCCCCACCAATAACCTCACTTACAGCTTGTCCTCCAGCTGCTGGGGGCTGCTTCTCTCCATTAATGCCTCACTTCCCTAGAACTTTGAATAACATTAGTATTAAGAATGTTACTAAACTACTGCACAATTGCACTCATCTCACTTGCTAGCAAAGTGATGCCCCAAATTCTCTAAGCTAGGCTTCAACAAGATGTGAACTGGAACTTCTAGATGTTCAAGCTGGATTTAGAAAAGGCAGAGGAACCAGAGATCAAATTGCCAAGATACATTGGATTACCAAAAAAGCAAGAGAGTTCCAGAAAAACATCTACTTCTCTTTTATTGACCGAACCAAAGTCTTTGACATCAATAACATCAGATATATAGATGATACCACCCTTATGGCAGAAAGTGAAGAGGAACTAAAAAGCCACTTGATGAAAGTGAAAGAGGAGACTGAAAAGTTGGCTTGAAACTCAACCTTTAAAAAAACTAAGATCATAGCATCAGGCCCTATCACTTCATGGGAAATAGATGGGGAAACAACAGAAACAGTGACAGGCTTTATTTTCTTGGACTCCAAAATCAATGCAGGTGGTGACTGCAGCCATGAAATTAATATTCTTGCTCCTTGGAAGAAAAGCTATGATAAATCTAGACAGCATATTAAACCATAGATGATTGACTTTGCGAACAAAGGTCCATCTAGTCAAATCTATGGCTTTTCTACTGGTCATGTTTAGATGTGAGAGTTGGACCATAAAGAAAGCTGAGCACCAAAGAATTGATGCTTTTGAACTATAGTGTTGGAGAAGACTCTTGAGAGTCCCTTGGATTGTCAGGAGATCAAGTCAGTCAGTCCTAAAGGAAATCAGTCCTGAATATTCATTTGAAGGACTAATTCTGAAGCTGAAATTCCAATAATTTGGCCGCCTGATGCAAAGAACCGACTCATTAGAAAAGACCCCGATGCTGGGAAAGATTGAAGGCAGGAGGAGAAGGGGATGGCAGAGGACAAGATGGTTGTATGGCATCACCGACTCGATGGACATGAGTTTGAGTGAGCTTCAGGGGTTGGTGATGATTATGGAAGCCTGGCGTGCCACAGTCCATGGGGTCTCAAAGTGTCAGATACGATTGAGTGACTGAACTGAACTAAACTATTAAGAACGCACTTCTACATAAATGCCCTGTTAAATTAAATATCTTGATAATGAGACAAGTCTGCTGTAGATGCCTTTAATTATTTTAATATGCATTAGTGGATTTTAAAGAATCCCCCCCCCAAAAAAAATGTTGGCTCTATATGGCTCTTGGATAAAAATGGGAGGGGGAAAAGCCATTCAAATTATATTTTAGTGTCAGAGAGCAAAAGAAAGGTGATTACTACTTTAAAAGGCAATAAAATATGTACATGTCCAGGTGAAATTACATTGAATGACTCATGTAATACATTAAAAATATTAATGTACAGAGTTAATTTATTTTCTAATTAAGCATCTATGTTTGCTTTAAATTCTAGGGCCTCTAGAGTCATATCTACCTCTAAGCTGTCAGATCATCCATAAATGAATACAAATTACAACTGTAACCATTATCATATATCTTAGGTCTCTGAGACATTTGTAATATTTAAATATGTCTATAATAATTAAAAGCACATGTCACTGAATAGGAGATAAAACATGGTGTAAAGTTCATATAGCTCCTTTAAATGTGTAAAATAAAATCTGCTTCATTTTCTGGTTGAGTTCATTCACTCAGTCAGGCAATGGTTAGACCCAGTATCTGGGTAAGGAAATGAACACAAACAAGGAAATGTGCATGTTTATTTATGGTAACTAAAATCAAAGTTACCTGGAATGTTTTGCAGCTGTGACCTTTATGGCAGTTTCTTTCTCTGAAATCAAGAGTAAAGTACTAACCAGTAACTCATAATCATACACATTCCAAGAGATAGAGTTGTTTATTTCTCATTCTGTCAGGTTAGATTTCTTGGCAACTCAGAGTCTAAATGTGCCTTGAAACAGTAAAACAATTGAAACTTCTAACCTATGAGTGAACTCCCCAAGGCAATGGGAAAAAAATATGGTAGACAATGTGGTGGGGGCAGAAGGAAAACACAGATTAAGTGAACTACAGTAATTCACTATTCAGCAGTGATGCACAGCACATAGAAAAATTTTAACCACAATTTTAAGGCCAGGCAATGCTATAGTTCAGCACACTGAAACTGCTCATGCTAAGAAAACACAATAACATTTCTTCCTGGACCCAAGTTCTTTAGTCTCCCCAAAGTAATTATAACCACTGTTTCCTGGATAAGAGAAATTTCAAGGGAGCATATCCACACAGTTAGTTCTCAGCAAATCTCTGCTTAAGTTCCCTTTACATCTTGTGTAATATAATGTTTCTTGAGGCCCAAATCTGGGCTGAGAAAATGTAATCCTCACAAAATCTTACAATGTGGAGTGCATTAGTTTCCTATTGTTGCTAACAAATTACCATAAATATTGTGGCTTATAAATTTACTGTCTTACATTAATGAAGATCACAAGTATGAAATGGATCTTACTGGCTAAAATCAAGGTGTTGGCAGGGCTGCCATCCTGGAGACTCTATGGAAGAATCAATTTCTTGACTTTTACAGCTTTGAGAGGCCACCTACATTCTTTGGCTCAGGGTCCTTTTCTGTCTTCAAAGCTCACAAAAATATGTCAAATCATTGCAACCTCGAATTCTGTTGTTTCATCTCCTTCTCTGACTCTGCTTCTCTTGCCTCCTTTATAACTAATAAGGACACTACATTGTGCCCAACAGACAATCCACGATAATCTCCCCATTTCAAAATTTTTAGTAACCATGTCTTCTAAGTCCATTTGCCATGTAAGGCAAAAAACTTGTAAATTCTCAGGACTGAAAAGTGAACATTGTTGATGGCCCATTCTTTTACCTTTTATAGTGTACCCCCTATTCTTGTAAAGGAAATATTCCAAGAGAGGTGAAGTGACTTGTCACTCAGTCCTTAATTCTTAAAGCCAGGAGACTGCATGACTATATCATTTTTGTAATTTCTATTGCAGTGCTTCATGCATGAATTGCTTTGGTCCGATCCTCTGACAACCATTCGAAGTTCTAGTTTGCCCAAAAGTGTACAATAAAAGGAACAGCCAAGAAAATTTGGAGTCCAGCTTTAAGGCTCTATGTGACCACCCATATTTCCTGTGAATTTTGCTGACCACAGCTATATTAAAGAGTTTTCAGATATCTGATAAAACTATATTGCAATTCAAAAAAGATGACTCTCTCACTATGGAATATGTTTGTCATGAGCGAGAGAAAAAAGATTCAATAATTATTTCTGAGTTAAGTTTTGGCTTTAATCTGTTGGAACAGGTAATTTTCCCCTACAGATAAATAATAAAAGTAAAATGTGAAGGATATTAGATTGCACAAATACAAATTAATAATTGTATCTCTCATTTCATGACTTCCAGATAAGGTTAACATTAACACTGAATTTATAATTTTTTCTTATTTTGACAAATTAGAGCATCATACAATTCCTCTGTTTATGTCAAGAACATAAAGTATAATTATAGTACCACATATACTCCTCTTGAACTGTAAGAATTACCAAGAATAAAATATGATCAGGAAAAGGAAAGATATATTTCTCCTATCTAAATCATAGGTTTCCATGATACTTAATAAATTTTCAAAAACATGATGAATTCTAAACTTGACCTCTCATTTATTGAGACTATTAAAGCACTATGACAAAATGTAAGGGCCCTTTACTTTCCGTGTAACTACATGCTGTACCTGTCCTTTGTTGAAGCTATTACTAGGGGATGAATGACTAAAGGAATAAAAGAAGTATTTAGGACAATCTTTTTCTTTATACACAAATACATATTTTTAAAACTTTTACAAGGCCTAAAGGTGATTTTTAAAGAGTGAATTGTAGCTTTTATATATCATTTTGTACACGATCTTTATTATAATGGGACTAGAAGCAACATTTTCCAAATTCAAGGGGAATATGACATGGTGGTTAAAATGAATAATATGATCACATTAAGTAATATGATGACTAGAGTTTTAAAGGGTGATGATGTTTTAAAGTACAGTCAAAGAATCTAATTAAACAAAGGTCTCCCTGTACCTAATCAATAGAGACTGCTCTGGTTTCATTTATCCTTAGCTGTAATTTATGCTGAAGGATCATTTCAGGAAGAAAAAAAAATGGCTTGGTACAAGAATTCTGATCTTATATTAGGATTACAACATTAATTACAGAGATAATTATAAGGTACATATTTTCCTCATATAAAATGATTGTATGTATTGGACTCTTATTTTGTCCAGAATGTGGTCTTGAGAATGAACTATTTAAGAATGTGGGCATTCCACCCAAAAGATTTAGAAATTGATGACAAACAGTAAATAAGAACATTAAGAAAATAAACAGGATTGTATGTTTTAATTCTGTCTCATAACTCTAAAATGTCTCTTTTTCCAACAGTAGTGTCCAATTTTCAAAAACTAGATAGCATATTGAAAAGCAGAGACATTACTTTGCCAACAAAGGTCCATCTAGTCAAGGCTATGGTTTTTCCAGTGGTCATGTGTGGATGTGAGAGTTGGACTGTGAAGAAAGCTGAATGCCAAAGAATTGAATCTGTTGAACTGTGGTGTTGGAGAAGACTCTTGAGAGTCCCTTGGACTGCAAGGAGATACAACCAGTCCATTCTAAAGGAGATTAGCCCTCGGTGTTCTTTTTAAGGAATGATGCCAAAGCTGAAACTCCAGTACTTTGGCCATCTCATGTGAAGAGTTGACTCATTGGAAAAGACTCTGATGCTGGGAGGGATTGGAGGCAGGAAGAAGAGGGGATGACAGAGGATGAGATGGCTGTATGGCATCACCGACTCCATAGACATGAGTTTAAGTGAACTCCAGGAGATGAAGATGGACAGGGAAGCCTGGCGTGCTGTGATTCATGGGGTCACAAAGAGTCAGAAACGACTGAGGGACTGAACTGAACTGAACTGATATTCATTATGCCCATCTGGAAATAATATTTATAATAATAGTAAAAATCTTTTCTCATGATAGGACTATCAAACATAAAGCCCAAATTATTATCATGCTTGCTTTCTTCCTTTATAATCTTTATGAATGCCTATTGCACACATAAAAGAAATCTAAGAAATTAAATCATAAAAGAAATCTCCTTTTTATACCAAATTATTATACACAGTTGCAAAGGGTCAGACACACTTAGCAATGGAGCACACATGCATTATACACATCCTAGTCCCCATCACCTGTCTCACCTCATCCCCTAGCGTTTGTCACATGCTTCACCATCCAGTCATATCAGCTTGCTTTCTCACACTCAACAACAGCTAAACACAGCACACTCAGTGCCTTTCTTGTTTTCTCAGTCTGAAATGTTCTGTTCATATGGATATATGGATATCTTGTTGACATCTTAATTAAAGTAAAACCTTTACAGAGAGATTTTCCTTGGTCTCACTATCTAAAATAGTCTCATTTCACTTCAGACTATGACTCTCTGTTACTTTGTTTGGATTTCTTTAAAACACCAGGTCTCGTTACATAACTTGCAGGGTCCATTGAAAAGATAAAAATACCAGACTCCTTGTTCAAAAACTACCAAGAATTTTAAGACAGTGAAAGCAGAGCATTAAACAAAATGCATAGTCTTTCTAGGTACAGGTTCCTATATGTCTGCTCATACTGTAAGCCCATGGAGCCAACCCTCCATAGTAGTTATTACCACTTGAAATTAACCTCTTAATCACAGTTGTTTAATCTGACTCACCTGTTAGAATGTGTAGAGCTCAGATCAAAATTGTCATAATGACTATTATATTTCACATGTTTTGAACATCCTCCAACACCAAAATTATTTTCTTTTCAGCAAACAAATGCCGACAGGCAGAGAGAGAGGAACTCTATCTCATTTAACCCTTTTTGTTCTATGAACAGATTAGACGGGGTCCACCCACATTAGGGAGGGTGATTTGCTTTTTTCATTCTATCAATGCAAATGTTAATCTCATCCAGAAACACTCTGACACACCCAGAATAATGTTCAACTAAACATCTGAGCACCCTGTGGTCCAGTCAGTTGACACATAAAATTAACCATTGAAAACTTGTTGTTGTTCCATCACTAAGTTTTGCCTGACTCTTTGCAACCCCATGGAGTTCAGTACACCAGGCTTCCCTGTCCTTTGCTATCTCCCAGAGTTTGCTTGAGGTCCATTGAGTCAGTGATGCTATCTAGCCATCTCATTCTCTGCTACATTCTTCTCCTTTGGCTTTCAATTTTTCTCAGCATTAGGGTCTTTTCCAAAGAGCTGTCTCTTCACTCAGTTGGCCAAAGTATTGGAGCTTCACTAGTCAACCATACATATCTCCTTAAACTCCCACTTAGTGAGTGAGTGAGTGAAGTCGCACAGTCATGTCCAACTCTTTGCGACCCCATGGACTGTAGCCTACCAGGCTCCTCTGTCCATGGGATTTCCCAGGCAATAGTGCTGGAGCGGATCGCCATTTCCTTAACCCAGAGATTGAACCCGGGTCTCCCACTTTGTAGACAGACGCTTTACCGTCTGAGCCACCAGGGAAGCCCCACTTAAGCTCCAAATAAAGATAACAACAAGAAGGGTGGTAGCCAGGTTGTAGCCTTGGTAAATGGAAGTCAGTGATGCTAAACCCATGAGTAATCTCCATCCTTGCTATCATAGTCACTGTGTTCATGAGTCTTTTGGATGTAATAGAAGTGGCTGGGGAAAGAAATTGACTTGTATCCATAGAATGGGTGATGTTATCTACTTGATTATTAAAGTCCTCCTCTGCTGAGGTTACTCTCCAGTGACCATTCACATGGAACACAAATATCTTTACATTATCTGATTGCTCAGAGGGGAATATTCACATACCTATTCCCAAATTTTCTTGTCCTCTATTTTCCAGGCTTGAAAGTGGCTTTCTTCATAACTTGACCCTGATCTTGGATTTCCAGTCATCAGAACCATGATAAATAAATGTTAATTGTTTATAAGCCACCCAGTCTGTGGTATTTTGCTACAGCAGCCCAAAGTCAACCAAGAATTCTATAACCAGTTAAACTGCATTTCAAAATGAAGGAAACCTTGTGGTGGTTTAGTTGCTAAGTTATGTTGTGACTCTTGGGACCACATAGACTGTAGACTGCCAGACTCTTCTGTCCATAGAATTTTCCAGACAAGAATCTTGGGGTGGGTTGCCATTTCCTTCCCCAGAGGACCTTTCTGACTGAAGAAATGAGCATATCTCCTGCATTGCAGGCAGATTCGTTACTGACTGAGCTATGAGGAAAGCACATTCACTGATTAAAAAAAAAAAAAAAAGCATTAGGTATTAGAACAGTTATCACCCAGTATCTAGAGAAAATTGGTTGCAGGAGCCTCCATGGATACTAAAATCTGCAGATGCTTGAGTCATATAAAATGATGGAGTACGACGAGTGGACTTGCCAGGTAGTTCAGTGGTAAAGAATCTGCTTGCTAATAGAGTAGACACAAGAGGCACAGGTTAGATCCTTGTATCAGGAAGATCCCCTGGAGGAGGAAATGGCAACCCACTCCATTATTCTTGTCTGGAAGATTCCGAGCACAGATGATCTGGTGGACTGCAGTCCATGGGGTCAAAATGAGTCAGACACAACTGAATAACTGAGTGCACATATGTGTGCATGTGCACATGGGTGCACACACACACAGTAAAATGAATACATTCGGACCTTTATAACTGTGGGTTTTGCATCCCAGGATTCAACAAATTAGGGTTTAGGTTTCAATTCACAATTGGCTGAATAATTGATTGATTAAATCCTTGGGTGCAAAACCCAAAGATATGAGGTAATATGTGTCAAATAGGGAGCCGAGAGGTAGTAGCATTGTTTCTTAGAAGTCTGATAACTGTTTTGGTTAAATCAATTAATTTAAACTTCACTCATGCCTTAATAGCTAGGCTTTAAAATTCAAAGATGATACTGACTTATAAAACTATACAAAAAGATTTTGAATATACAAGCAAAGTTGTGCTTCTTTAAACCATCCCAAAGAAAAAGAAATGCAAGAAGGTAAAATGATTGTCTGAGGAGGCCTTACAAATAGCTGAGAAAAGAAGAGAAATGGAAACAAAGTAGAAAGGCAAAGATATACACAACTGAATGCAAAGTTCCAAAGAATAGCAAGGAGAGAAAAGAAAGCCTGCTTAAGTTACCAATGCAAAGAAATAGAGGAAAACAATAGAATAGGAAAGAATAGATAGGGGAAACAATGAAAACGGTGAGAGACTTTATGTTCTTGGGCTCCAAAATCACTGCAGATGGTGACTGCAGCCATGAAATTAAAAGACACTTGCTCCTTGGAAGGAAAGCTATGACCAACCTAGACAGCATATTAAAAAGCACAGATACTACTTTGGCAACAAAATCTGTCTAGTCAAAGCTATGGTTCTTCAAGTAGTCTGGTAAACTCCAGGAGGAGAAGGGGATGACAGAGGATGAGATGGTTGGATGGCATCACCAACTTGAAGGACATGAGTTTAAGTAAGCTCTGGGAGTTGGTGATGGACAGGGAAGCCTGGCATGATGCAGCCCATTGGGTCACAAAGAGTCAGACACGACTGAGCAACTGAGAACTGAAAGATTTCTTAAAGAAAATTTAAAATAACCAAGGGAACATTTCAAGCAAATATGAGCTCAATAAAGGACAGAAGCAGTGTGGACCTACCAGAAGCAGAAGATATTAAGAGGTGGCAATAATACAAAGAAGTACTGTACAAAAAAGACCTTAATGATCTCGATAACCATGATATTGTGGTCACTCACCTAGAGCCAGATGTCTTAGGGTATGAAGTCAAGTGGGCCTTAGGAAGCATTGCTGTGAACAAAGCTAGTGGAACTAATGGAATTCCAACTGAGCTATTTCAAATCCTAAAAGGTGATGCTGTGAAAGTGCTGCACTAAATGTGCCAGGAAATTGGAAAACTCAGCAGTGGCCACAGGACTGGAAAAGGTCTCTTTTCATTCCAATTCCAAAGAAAAGCAATGCCAAAGAATGCTCAAACTACTGCACAATTGTACCCATCTCACATGCTAGTAAAGTAATGCTCAAAATTCTCCAAGCCAGGCCTCAACAATATTTGAACCATGAACTTCCAGATGTTAAAGCTGGTTTTAGAACAGGCAGAGGAACCAGAGATCAAATTTCTAACATCCACTGGACCAGATGGGAAAAAGCAAGAGAGTTCCAGAAAACATCTCTTTCTGCTTTATTGACTATGCCAAAGCCTTTGACTGTGTGGATCACAATAAACTNATGGGTGATGTTATCTACTTGATTATTAAAGTCCTCCTCTGCTGAGGTTACTCTCCAGTGACCATTCACATGGAACACAAATATCTTTACATTATCTGATTGCTCAGAGGGGAATATTCACATACCTATTCCCAAATTTTCTTGTCCTCTATTTTCCAGGCTTGAAAGTGGCTTTCTTCATAACTTGACCCTGATCTTGGATTTCCAGTCATCAGAACCATGATAAATAAATGTTAATTGTTTATAAGCCACCCAGTCTGTGGTATTTTGCTACAGCAGCCCAAAGTCAACCAAGAATTCTATAACCAGTTAAACTGCATTTCAAAATGAAGGAAACCTTGTGGTGGTTTAGTTGCTAAGTTATGTTGTGACTCTTGGGACCACATAGACTGTAGACTGCCAGACTCTTCTGTCCATAGAATTTTCCAGACAAGAATCTTGGGGTGGGTTGCCATTTCCTTCCCCAGAGGACCTTTCTGACTGAAGAAATGAGCATATCTCCTGCATTGCAGGCAGATTCGTTACTGACTGAGCTATGAGGAAAGCACATTCACTGATTAAAAAAAAAAAAAAAAGCATTAGGTATTAGAACAGTTATCACCCAGTATCTAGAGAAAATTGGTTGCAGGAGCCTCCATGGATACTAAAATCTGCAGATGCTTGAGTCATATAAAATGATGGAGTACGACGAGTGGACTTGCCAGGTAGTTCAGTGGTAAAGAATCTGCTTGCTAATAGAGTAGACACAAGAGGCACAGGTTAGATCCTTGTATCAGGAAGATCCCCTGGAGGAGGAAATGGCAACCCACTCCATTATTCTTGTCTGGAAGATTCCGAGCACAGATGATCTGGTGGACTGCAGTCCATGGGGTCAAAATGAGTCAGACACAACTGAATAACTGAGTGCACATATGTGTGCATGTGCACATGGGTGCACACACACACAGTAAAATGAATACATTCGGACCTTTATAACTGTGGGTTTTGCATCCCAGGATTCAACAAATTAGGGTTTAGGTTTCAATTCACAATTGGCTGAATAATTGATTGATTAAATCCTTGGGTGCAAAACCCAAAGATATGAGGTAATATGTGTCAAATAGGGAGCCGAGAGGTAGTAGCATTGTTTCTTAGAAGTCTGATAACTGTTTTGGTTAAATCAATTAATTTAAACTTCACTCATGCCTTAATAGCTAGGCTTTAAAATTCAAAGATGATACTGACTTATAAAACTATACAAAAAGATTTTGAATATACAAGCAAAGTTGTGCTTCTTTAAACCATCCCAAAGAAAAAGAAATGCAAGAAGGTAAAATGATTGTCTGAGGAGGCCTTACAAATAGCTGAGAAAAGAAGAGAAATGGAAACAAAGTAGAAAGGCAAAGATATACACAACTGAATGCAAAGTTCCAAAGAATAGCAAGGAGAGAAAAGAAAGCCTGCTTAAGTTACCAATGCAAAGAAATAGAGGAAAACAATAGAATAGGAAAGAATAGATAGGGGAAACAATGAAAACGGTGAGAGACTTTATGTTCTTGGGCTCCAAAATCACTGCAGATGGTGACTGCAGCCATGAAATTAAAAGACACTTGCTCCTTGGAAGGAAAGCTATGACCAACCTAGACAGCATATTAAAAAGCACAGATACTACTTTGGCAACAAAATCTGTCTAGTCAAAGCTATGGTTCTTCAAGTAGTCTGGTAAACTCCAGGAGGAGAAGGGGATGACAGAGGATGAGATGGTTGGATGGCATCACCAACTTGAAGGACATGAGTTTAAGTAAGCTCTGGGAGTTGGTGATGGACAGGGAAGCCTGGCATGATGCAGCCCATTGGGTCACAAAGAGTCAGACACGACTGAGCAACTGAGAACTGAAAGATTTCTTAAAGAAAATTTAAAATAACCAAGGGAACATTTCAAGCAAATATGAGCTCAATAAAGGACAGAAGCAGTGTGGACCTACCAGAAGCAGAAGATATTAAGAGGTGGCAATAATACAAAGAAGTACTGTACAAAAAAGACCTTAATGATCTCGATAACCATGATATTGTGGTCACTCACCTAGAGCCAGATGTCTTAGGGTATGAAGTCAAGTGGGCCTTAGGAAGCATTGCTGTGAACAAAGCTAGTGGAACTAATGGAATTCCAACTGAGCTATTTCAAATCCTAAAAGGTGATGCTGTGAAAGTGCTGCACTAAATGTGCCAGGAAATTGGAAAACTCAGCAGTGGCCACAGGACTGGAAAAGGTCTCTTTTCATTCCAATTCCAAAGAAAAGCAATGCCAAAGAATGCTCAAACTACTGCAAGATTGTACCCATCTCACATGCTAGTAAAGTAATGCTCAAAATTCTCCAAGCCAAGCCTCAACAATATTTGAACCATGAACTTCCAGATGTTAAAGCTGGTTTTAGAACAGGCAGAGGAACCAGAGATCAAATTTCTAACATCCACTGGACCAGATGGGAAAAAGCAAGAGAGTTCCAGAAAACATCTCTTTCTGCTTTATTGACTATGCCAAAGCCTTTGACTGTGTGGATCACAATAAACTAGAAAATTCAGAGAGAGATGGGAATACCAGACCACCTGACCTGACTCTTGATAAACCTATATACAGGTCAGGATGCAACAGTTAGAAATGGACATGCAACAA
This sequence comes from Neotragus pygmaeus, assembly GCA_006410875.1. NCBI lineage: Eukaryota > Metazoa > Chordata > Mammalia > Artiodactyla > Bovidae > Neotragus > Neotragus pygmaeus. The sequence continues at coordinate 15,460 of SJYV01034985.1, read as the reverse complement.
CAGACTGGTTCCAAGTAGGAAAAGGAGTACATCAAGGCTGTATATTGACACCTTGCTTCTTTAATTTATATGCAGAGTACATCATGAGAAACACTGGGGTAGAAGAAGCACAAGATGCCAGGAGAAGTATTAATAACCTCAGATATGCAGATGACACCACCCTTATGGCAGAAAGTGAAGAGGAACTAAAAAGCCTCTTTATGAAAGTGAAAGAGGAAAGTAACAAAGTTGGCTTAAAGCTCAACATTCAGAAAACGAAGATCATGGCGTCCGGTCCCATCACTTCATGGGAAATAGATGTCAGACTTGGAAACAGTGGAAACAGTGTCAGACTTTATTTTGGGGGACTCCAAAATAACTGCAGAAGGTGACTGTAGTGATGGAACTAAAAGACGCTTACTCCTTGGAAGGAAAGTTATGATCAACCTAGATAGCATATTGAAAAGCAGAGACATTACTTTGCCAACAAAGGTCCGTCTAGTCAAGTCTATGGTTTTTCCAGTGGTCATGTATGGATGTGAGAGTTGGACTGTGAAGAAAGCCAATCTCCAAAGAATTGATGCTGTTGAACTGTGGTGTTGGAGAAGACTCTTGAGAGTCCCTTGGACTGCAAGGAGATCCAACTTGTCCATTCTAAAGGAGATCAGTCCTGGGTACTCTTTGGAAGAACTGATTCTAAAGCTCAAACCCCAATGCTTTGGCCTCCTTATGCGAAGAGTTGACTCATTGGAAAAGACTCTGATGCTGTGAAGGATTGGAGGCATGAGGAGAAGGGGACGACAGAGGATGACATGGCTGGATGGCATCACCGACTTGATGGACATGAGTGTGGGTGAACTCCAGGTGTTGGTGATGGACATGGAGGCCTGGTGTGCTGCAATTCATGGGATTGCAAAGAGTTGCACACGACTGAGTGACTGAACTGAATTGAATATAGTAATAACCTGTGATCTGTCAGCTGGTCTTTTGACCCCACACTGAATACATTGCATAGAAGTCCATTTATAAAACATAAATTGCATTTTAGTAAATGTTAAAATTTCTTATTAGAAAAACAGCATGAAAAATTAAACCGTATTTATTGATTTTTCTATGTATTTACTTCTTATTTGAACAATGATAATCTAATAAAATGGACCAAAACTGAATTTTATTTCTTCAAAAAAGTTAAAAAAATAAATCATTGAATCCAGTTAAGTAAAATTTAAGGTGAATTTTCCATTTTTAACCTGTGATCAATTTATATGTGAGCCCTCCATAAATTATAGGTTCTCTTTTTTCTGGTCTTTCACATGTTTTGTCAATGAAGGTATGAAAGTAAATACTCTCAAACCATTCTGGAACTAACTTATATGATTTCTTACTATAATTTGACCATACATTGTTGTTGTTGTTGTTGTTGTTCAGTAACTCAGTCAAATCCAACTCTTTATAGCACATTTTTACTGAATCATAACTATAATTCTAGTCCTAAGCTCTCTCTGGGATTTTAAAGAGGAATAATGTATGATCATTGGCCATAAGAGGCTACTGTCAAACTCTAATTACATAATTTTACAATAGATAATGTGGATATGGTATTGGAGAAATATGTATAAGAAGCAGTGTGACTTTAATAATTTTATAATTGTGCAGGTGTGACCAGGTGCACACATGAACATTTGTAAGGTGTGAACAGTAATTACATGTGACACAATTAGAAAATTGAATGGCATTTTAACATGCTGATTGTGTTACAGATGTGCTGACGTTTGATAAGTTCAGTAGAGAAGCTTCCAGAAAATATTAAGAAATGAAGAATGACAAATTGCATTGGAAACAGAATTCAATATGAAATGTTGGGTGAATTGTGCAAAAAGAAACTCGCCTCACAGTAATGAATAAAGGCTTATCTATGGAATAAACACAAAAGTTGTTTTTACATTTTACTTAACAAAAACCTAGCTATTATAAATCTACCCCATTAATTTACCCAATTCTTACCAAATGCCAATATTTATTAGATGATTATCATTATTTCATCACTGATTTTCACTTTTTAAAAATATGCAATAATATAAAAGAAGCATGTGAAAATTGCCTTAATACTTTTAATCTCAAAATATGTTTCAAATGTAAGCCTTCTGTTTCTTTGTATTACTTGCATTTGGGGCATTTTTACATGCTTCAAACTTTGAAGAAATATGTTGTGTTCCTTAACATTTTCTATTGTTTTTACATTTTAGAAGTGCAAAGTTATTACTCAGATTCATTTTAATACTGAAAAAATTTCACAGAGACTGTGGATCTATACTGTCACAATTTTTATTACTATGAATAATGACTTGAGGATTTACAGTCATACTGACCTAAAATACCATGAAACTAGACCAAGAGTCTCATTATATATGAGATATAGTAAAAGATCAAGATGTGCTTAAATATAATATAATATTTAATATTCAGAATTCAGATTGTCCTCAAACCATAAAAGAAGCTAGGCATGGGTGGGATCAGTCAAGGTTTAATATTAAAATAAAAAAATGGAGACTCTTTTTTATGAAATATTATATATTTCACCTCTTGAACAACTTACTGTTTCAACAGTCAGTATCAAAAGACCAATTCCTGATCTGGGCAAAACACAGGGCATATGCAAAGAAACTGTACAAAATTTCTTTAGTCATCAACTCTAAAGGAGTAATGTAAAAATGAATTAGTCTGATAAAGGGATACAAGGAATTTTTTATTATCATAAAGTTATTTTGAACAGGTGTGTTTTATAATCATAAGAAGCAGAAAAGCAATCTTCAATGGCAAATTCTCATTTTCACCCCAGAGGAACATGGGGCTAGAATACAAAATATAGCAATTTTGGCAGGAAGATGTCTTATTAAAGCATTTTATGTACTTCCTGTGGACATTATCTCCCTGTGACACCCTAGTTCCTTTATTTTGTTATTGTTTTAAAGCACATTATAGGGACAACAAAATAAGCATTTGCAAGACTATAGCTGTCTTCTGTGTGGCAGCAAACTACATTATCAAGCGGCCACAGGTGTATACCACATGAAGTGGTAAAATGTGATTTGTAGAGATTTTATGACAAATCTGTCACCATAAGGCTCCATCCCAGGTTGTGCCCTCCATCTGTTCTACAGGTCTTCATTTGGTTGCATCTAAAGGGAAGTAAAATATCTTCATTTTGAACTCTAAAGGAGTAATCTAAAAATGAATATAGTCTGTTAAAGGGAAAAAAGGAATTTTTTACATTGACCATGCTTAAAATTCTAATAAAAGCTGTTACTTATCAAATTAATTTTAATATGCTTCTACTTAAGCTGTTATAATGTAAAGACTGACTACCGTTCCAAGTCAAAGCCAGCCTCATTGGCTGAAGCTAAGATTACCAATATCCTCTCCACTTGATAAATCTGTGTATTTTTGTTTAAATCTCTATCTTGCTTCTTCAGTGGAAGCAAAATTGAAAATAAATTCACCTTCAGATATTTAGGGAGATTGTTTCCTATAATATAACATATTTTACTGGCATGATCATTACATTGTGAAATTCTAAGATTTTTAGATAGATTAAATTTTTAGTTGAATGTAATAAATAGAGAATAAATAAATGAACCAAAACAAAATCACATATATAGACAATGAACATTAAAAAGCTAGTTATTATTAAATGACAATTTTGTTTTTCTGGCTTTAGATATTGACTACATTTAAGGGTTAGGGTTGTTATTTGGACCTCTTCTATTTGCTGAAAATGGAGTCATATAACCAGTGATGTCTTCATCCTCTATCTCCCATTGCAATTGTATTTATAGCTTAATATTTCTTTTTTCTCAGTTTACCCATAAAAAACTTAACAGATTGAGTTAAATTTTATTTTTGAAAAGCATAAGAATTAATAGTTTCATACTCTGATGCTCATTAATTTACATGTATTATATGTATGGGAGATATATCTTGAAATTCACCTGAATTTGGAGAGATGGTGGTTATATGTGAAGGGCATGTCAGTACTTTAAGCTTGAATTTGGATACTGACTTCAGAATTTTAATAGCCAAAGGCTTGATTTGCATAAGAAGATAAGTATAGCTAACACTTTTAAAAATACAATTTTTCCCTAGAGAAATAAAAAGACTCAATTTATCTTACTTTAAAAGTTAAAAATGTAATACTTAATAAACATTACTATTGTCTAACTTTTTAAATTTAAAGACAGCAATTGGATTGGAATAATAGAAAGAAGGAAGGCAAAAGAAATGTCAATAGAAATAAAAAAATACAGGTACAACAAGAAGTACAGTTATATATCAATTCAGAAGACAGAAATTATATCAATAATGTGAACAGGGGGAATTTAATATTAAGAATTGCTGACTAATATAAAGAGATTACTAAATAGGATAAATGAAACTTTTAGGAGTACAGAAACAGCAGAAATATAAATTTGTTCCTAGCTCTACGGCTGAGGGAAAGTAAATAAGAAAGGAACTTAAAAACTTATTTTATGGACTTTCCTGGTGGTCCAATGGTTAAAAATTCACCTTGCAATGGAGGGGTTCCAGGTTCAATCCTTGGTAGGGAACTAAGATCCCTCATGGCATGGAACAACTAAGCCCATACAACCCAATTAGAGAGAGATTCTGAGCACTGCAACAAAGATCCCAGGTGCCACAACTAAGACTCAAGGCAGCCAAATAAATAAATATTAAAATAAAGTAAAAGAAAACTTATGATAGAGACAGACTCAAGGCTGGGCTGAAGTGTGGAAAAAGAGCACAGACTCTAATGGTAAGCAAACTAGCTGACAGGTGTGGGCAACCCTCTAGGTGGTGAAGAAACTTATGCAACTGTGTGAGCTGTAGCTGGTCCACAGCAGCAGCCTGCTGTGTACAGAGAAACCCATCAGGGTATTTAGTCTTCAGCTGGTTCACAAGGGCCTCTGAGGTTAACACTGCCAGGCCATTTAACCAATATCCTTACATTAACATTCCAGTGGAAAACAGCTCAACCTCTTCATCCTGCTTTAGCTTTGCAATTTCCCTCTAGTACCCTTTCTTGAAAAAATGAATATCAAAATCATGTGTCAAAAGATTAATATTCAGGTCTAGTAACAACAATGCAAATGAAGAAAAGATTGATCTGAAGCTGGCAGTCAATAAATTGATAACACTTACATTCTATGCTGAGTTCTATATACACTTTCATACAAAAGTTTGAACTTCCATAAAGCAACAAAAGCAACTTCATGTTTCTACCTAACAACATATAGTTATTCTTTATACAAAGGATAAAATTCTCACTCTCCCAAAGTGAGAGGACACAAAATCCTAATTGTCATTGGATCCCATCACTGATTATATTAGTTAGTACTCCAATCCAGTCATCATTTCACTGAATGTTTGTTAAGAAATATTAAGAAAAATGAGAGTTAATACTAAGAAAAAATGAGAGTTAAACTTTGAATACTATTTTTATTTAACAATATAAGCAAAGAATAAGAAGAATATAGGTAATACATGTAGTGAAACAAATATGTATAGATAATAAGTGAAAAAATATTTCAGTTCAGTTCAGTCACTCAGTCATGTCCAACTCTTTGCGACCCCATGAATGGCAGCACACCAGGCCTCCCTGTCCATCATTAACTCCCCGAGTTCACTCAAACTCATGCCCATTGAGTCGGTGATGCCATCCAGCCATCTCATCCTCTGTCGTCCCCATCTCCTCCTGCCCCCAATCCCTCCCAACATGAGAGTCTTTTCCAATGAGTCAACTCTTTGCATGAGGTGGCCAAAGTACTGGAGTTTCAGCTTTAGCATCATTCCTTCCAAAGAACACCCAGGACTGATCTCCTTTAAAATGGACTCGTTGGATCTCCTTGCAGTCCAAGGGACTCTCAAGAGTCTTCTCCAACACCACACTTCAGAAGCATCAACGGGGAGGGAGGAGGCTGGTGGGGTTCAGGATGGGGAACACATGTATACCTGTGGTGGATACATGGTGATGTTTGGGAAAACCAATACAATATTGTAAAGTAATTAACTTCCAATTAAAATAAATAAATTTATTTTTTTTTAAAAGCATCAATTATTTGGCACTCAGCTTTCTTCACAGTCCAACTCTCACATCCATACATGATTATTGGAAAAACCATAGCCTTGACTAGATGGACATTTGTTGGCAAAGTAATGTCTCTACTTTTCAATATGCTATCTAGGTTGGTCATAACTTTCCTTCCAAGGAGTAAGTGTCTTTTAATTTCATGGCTGCAATCACCATCTGCAGTGATTTTGGAGCCCCCAATATAAAGTCTGACACTGTTTCCACTGTTTCCCCATCTATTTCCCATGAAGTGATGGGACCGGATGCCATGATCTTCGTTTTCTGAATGTTGAGCTTTAAGCCAACTTTTTCATGCTCCTCTTTCACTTGCATCAAGAGGCTTTTTAGTTCCTCTTCACTTTCTGCCATAAGGGTGGTATCATCTGTATATCTGAGGTTATTGATATTTCTCCTGAGCAAATACAATATGGGCTAAGTAACAAGAGAATAATTTTCAGATATCAAAGACAGCCTCATAATCAGTTGCATAAGTGAGGATTGGTAGCTTTGAGCTTTCAGTTAGAACGTCAGTTAAGTGGTGTTCTTTGCCAGCTGTGACAACTCAAAACCTTCATTTTTGCAGGATTTGGGTTCTCAATAGTTATCCTTTCTTTGGATGCTCTAGTTTTCCTTTTATCTTTTCTACTATACATAAAAGACTTAAAAGTCCTCTGTGTTCCTACAGTGTAGAAGCAAAACCTTTATCTATTGGTAATGAGTAGTAATCACCTCAGCCATTTAGAGTAACATTTTTCTATTTGTTCAATCAATATGGAACCAAAACTGTGGGTGGCAAGTTTGTTTTCCAGGTCAATAGTATCAGTATTGCCCTCTCATAAAGGAAGCATTCCCCACTTGAGACTTAAGTCTGTATTACAAGTGGAGCTTGAAGCTGCCAGACAAAAAGTGAAGAGTTATTGAATATAGGAATGATAGTGAGAGAAGACAATCCCTTGATTACTCCTTGATTTCCTGATTCCTGTATTCTGTATAAGGAGTGAAAGTATTATACGATGGTCTCTAATTCAAAGCATAAAATACATCCTGTAAGGGATAACCCCCTTCTTTTAATATATTGTCTCCCAACTAATGCCATGTTTGAGTCTTCAGTAAGCTATTCATTAGACCAGCCACTACGTGGTAATGAGTTATTTGGTAAGTCCATTAATTCCATGGGCATGTTCTAAAATCCTTGTGATAAAATTGAGTGTAGGAAACAACAACTGAGGGCAGTGGTTTTCTTGAACGCATACTCTGAACTTCTAGACCTCTTGAAACCACATTTTTAATAACAATCGTTTTCAAAAAATACTGGATAGTCATTCTAGATCCTTTTTACCTTTTAAAATCATTTAAAATTCACCACGTTCAAAAACCTCTTATTCTCCTAATTTAGGGTCTATAACAATAAGATGTCCATAGTGTTCCTTTTAGCATAATTTGTAGTGTAAATGGTTCTGACCCTTAACTTTGTAAGCTCCACTTTCTGGTATTGTATCTTCATAAGAAATAATTTTCATGCCAATGGGTCTCATTCTGTCATTTCTGATTGGCACAAGAAGTATGGTTCAGTTGGTATAACCAACATACTACCAATTCCTTGAAAGACACTTGGCAGGTAAAGTTACTCAGTTACATTCAAAGAGGGCATTCCAACCTAGTAACTGAAAATACGTGTATAGCATTTATAATCTAAATCCCACCATATATAATAATTTCAGTTCTTCCATGACTTATAGATGGATAGGAAGAATAGTGTGGTGTTACATACACATAGTTTTATTATATCACACATACAAATTCTGCATTATAGTCTTTTTAAGCTCATTTCTGCTAGAAAATATAATTTTGTGTAGGGATTCATGAAGTCCTAGCTACTCAAAAGTGATATGTTGATTATATCTTTTAAAGATTACTTCTACAATAGGAGTGCCATTAAAATTTAATTATTTTGTCTATTCCCTCAGTAACTATCTAAATCTAGTTCTTCTCATCAGATATGACAGTTGCTCACAGTAGCCCTGCAAGCAGTATTTTTGTTGTTGTTATTCAGTCCTTATGTCCAACTCTTTGTGAATCCATGGACTTCACACCAGGCTCCCCTCATCTTCACTCTCTCCTGAAGCTTGTTCAAATTCATGTCCAGTGAGTTAGTGATGTTATTAACATATAGCCATCTCATTCTCTGCTGCCATCTTCTCCTTTTGCCTTCAATCCTTCTGAGCATCAGGATCTTTTCCAGTGAGTCAGGTCTTTGCATCTAGTGGCCAAAGTATTGCAGCTTCAGGTTCAGCATCAATCCCTCCAATGAATGTACAGGACTGATTTACTCTAGGATTGATTGGCTTGATCTCTTTGCAGTTCAAGGGGCTCTCAAGAGTTTTCTCTAGCACCACAATTTGAAAGCATCAATTTTTTGATGCTCAGCTCTCTTTATGGTCTCTCACATTCATACATGACTACTGGAAAAACTGTAGCTTTGACTATATACAGTCTGTCAGCAAAGTGCTGTTTCTTATACTGCATGATTAAATACATTCTTGCCCAGTATAGTGAACCAATTTTACATTGGTTTTATATCCAAATTGGTCTTTGATTTTTGTCTCACTAGATGTTCGAAATATATATGCAACATTATATCATATTTTGCTACTGTTACACTATTTATTTATGACATAGGTAATTTGATTTCTTTTGCCACCGACAAACCAATTCTGTTTCAATCAGGTGATTTCTGGGTTCCCCAGCAGGGTTGCTACACTGATGAATGAATATAGATCTGATTCTGTGAGTCATTTATATTTTGGATTGAACTTGCTTTAGTCAACAATCTCATAAATGTTTGCCATAGCACAGTTAAGACAAGGGGAAACTTTATGGGAATGTTAGTGCTGAAGATTACTCAGTAGCATCTTCACCTTTAAGAGGATGTTGTTGACCAGTTATAGATGTCTTGAGAGCAACAAGCAACATTTAGAAGAATTTTTCCAGGTAGAGCACATCCAGGGAAAGAGAGTTTTGAGATATTTTAAATAGGTATTAAGAGAGAATGAAACTTCAAGATTTAGATTTAAGTGGCTTTGTAGAGTATGCTTTTGAGCTATTGTCAGAAGGGAAAGCCTACCCACTCCCATATTCTGGCCTGGAGAATTCCAAGAACTGTATAGTCCATGGGGTCACAAAGAGTCAGACACAACTGAACGACTTTCACTTTCACTTTTCAAGCATTTATACCTGCATCAAAGAAAAGTGCATGCATGTGTGCTAAGTTACTTCAGTTGTCTGACTATTTGCAGCCCTATAGAGCATGACATTCCAGGCTCCTCTGTTCATGGGATACTCTAGGCAAGAATACTGGAGTGGGTTGCCATGCACTCCTCCAGGGGATCTTCCTGAACCAGGATAGACCTGTGTCTCTTACCTCTCCAGCATTGGCAGGCAGGTTTTACCACTAGGCCCACCTGGGAAGCCCATCAAAGAAAAATGAAAAAGAAAAAAAAAAAGTTCAGTGATTAAAAAGAAAGTTGTGTGCCTGAGTGCATGCTCAGTCATGTCTGATTCTTCACGACCCCATGGACTATAGCCCATCAGACTCCTCGGTCCTTGAAATTTTCCAGGCAAGATTACTAGAGTGGGTTGTTATTTCCTACTCCAGGGGATTTTGGTAAACCTAAAAGACACATCCTAAAGCTCACAAAGCATTACTATTGTGAATATCTGGAACAAACTGAACTTAAATATTTCTATGTGACTTGTTAGTCATTCTACTGTTCATGGAATATACACTGCGATTTCCTTCAGTTCAGTTCAGTTCAGTTCAGTNGTGTAACTTTCTTCTTTTTCATAATCTGTCATTTGAATTCTTATTGCCACAGTGGACTCACATGCTAGTTCTCTCTCTGTTTATGGGATTTGTATCTTGCTCTTGGACTGAACATGCTCACACCTCATTCTGATTGGACTTCCATGCAGAAGCCAGCACAGGCCTAAATATCATATTGCATGTGTTGACTTGAAACAATAGGTTGCCAGATATTTCCCCAGCAAAGATGGGTTTATTTAGGATCAAAAGAGAATTGCAATTTGGGGTAAACAACAATGCAAAGCCACTTCAAAGTCCTTGTATGGCAGGGGAAGAAGAATATTTATATAGAAGGGGAACGTAAGTTGGGAGGGTCATGATAAACAGAGAGTTCATGGCTTTTCATTAGCTGAGTCCTTGCCAGGAAAAAAGAGGTGACTTTCTTGTTCCTGATGAGCTCTATTATCATTGCAGGGCATGAAAGTTTTCCTTCCTGGTCTACTGATTCTGTTTAATTGAGGTTTCTGTGTATTAATTTTTTATACACTTTCCTGTTAGAGATCACAACTTTGTGCCTACAGTTGTACAATGTCTGAAAATTGGTTCTCATATAATTTATCTAGTTTTCTAGTTTACCATAAAAGTCAATCCTTACTGGTTGCCATACCATTGCAAGGGGAATATTAAGCTATTTCACTGATCTGATAGCTATTTCTAACCTTTATTATTGGAAATTGACTAATACACAGTATGCTTTAAAGTATACTACAATATAGCTAAAATTCTATTTTGTGATGAAATATTTACAATGACATCAAAATCACAGCAAATCTTTTAATATAGATCAAAATATTACTTGCAAAAGAACCAGTAAACAACAGCAAAACAAGTCAATTTGAAAGCTTGTTCTAGTAATACTTGTCCCAAGGCTTTATTGATATTAGTTCTCAAGAGATTAATCTCTTCTAAGACAGTTCATTCTTCTTTGATTGATTTTTAAAATCCCCTCTATATAGAGGGAGATAAAGGATATTTCCAGAGAAAATTGTTGAAGTTTATATTAATGTAGCCACCTCCCAGATCATACAGTCTCTTCATTTTGCCAGAGAAATCCCTTGTTATGGTTAAATTATTAGTGCCAAGACCAATTTAAAAAGCTATTTCCAAAATGAATGTATTGGTATGCAATTATCTTCTAAGTTAGATCATTCCAATATTTTAAACCACATGGATGAGATCATTAAAAAGTAGAGAAAAATGTCAGGCTTGAAACAGGATTTATATTTGTCCTTCCACATTCCTTAAATCTTGATTTTCAATGTCAACTCCCAACTAATGTACACACAGGCAGGACGAAAATGTCATTCACTTCCATTTGTTCATTTTTAAATCTCTACACAAGCAGGGATACAAACTATTCAATTTTGATAATATAAGACATTACATTAAGGTTAAAATAAGAATATACAAGTTGAATCTACAAGACGTATTACCCTGTAATCTTAGGATTATTTGGAAATATGGTTTTATTATTATTATTTTTTTTATGAAGCAATTTCTAATCTCTTAGAGAATTAGAAAATAGCAGTATGGAGGAGAGAAAAATAATTTCTTCCCCTACCTTTCTGAGTTCTTAGTTATGGTAATCTAATAAAAGATAAGTTAACAAGTAAAAAANTATTATTTTTTTTATGAAGCAATTTCTAATCTCTTAGAGAATTAGAAAATAGCAGTATGGAGGAGAGAAAAATAATTTCTTCCCCTACCTTTCTGAGTTCTTAGTTATGGTAATCTAATAAAAGATAAGTTAACAAGTAAAAAAAACAAACAGAAGTTTATTAACATGTATACTTTATCTATACATGGAAGATACCCAAGAAAAATGAACAGGTCTCCCAGGTGGCCTAAGCCACCACCTTGAATACCATCTTTGAAAGGGAAAGTGAAGTCGCTCAGTCGTGTCTGACTCTTTGCAACCCGTGCACTGTAGCTCACCAAGCTCCTCTGTCCATGAGATTCTCCAGGCCAGAATACTGGAGTGGGTTGCCATTTCCTTCTCCTGGGGATCTTCCCGACCCAGGGATCGAACCCAGGTCTCCCACATTGCAGGCAGATGCTTTAACCTCTGCACCACCAGGGAACCCCAATACCATCTTTAATCAGAGACAAAAGAAAAGTTGTATGTGAGGGAGCAGGGGAGTGCAGTTATGGGGCAGATAAAACAAGGAAGATAGGGTAAGGTCTGTTATGCAAAATTAACTCTATACTTTCTTCATTATGATAAGAGTCCCTGATGGTATACAGCATCCTTCTCTTTCTGATACAGAAAGAGTGACAACATGACAAATGGAGTTTTCCTTTATAAATGTAAATGCACAAGACAGGTAACTTCTACTCTGTTTTCTGAGCATCTCCTGAGTCTGCTGTTTTTCAAGAATATCTAGTTAAAATAATTCTTATGCCAAAGAGATATATTTTAGGACTGCATACTCTTCTACCCTTCAAATAAACCACAAAGCAAAAATGACTTCATCTATAAATGCCCTATATCTCATATTGTATTAATATTGTTAATTAAGAAAATAGATTAAAAAAAAGAAAAAAAAATAATTGAGAATGTTATTGATGGCATAGTACTGAGTATTTTAATGGATGATCCCTTTGTCTTTCTAGCTATGCCTATTATAGATGATAACCAGTAAGACCTTCTCAAAAGGTTTATTTTCGTCTTATTATTGCTTTCTCTTTTTCAGCCAGGAATTATTTTTATATATTCTTCATTCAGAGGAATTGGAAATCTCTACAACAGCATATATGCAAAATAATATAAGCACAGTAAAGACTCCTGGAAATATTCCTTCTATGGCTCATTGACTTTGCTAAAAGATAAAATGAGGCATATTAAAATTTTTAGGAGTTTGAGAAAAAATTGATTTGAATAGGGCAGCAGCTTATCTATCAGGTAGAAAAGGAACTCTGAGGAGGTGTACAAAATGAAAGGAATTAATAGGTGGAAAGGTGTAGAAACAAGGAAGTCATACTAGGTTAAAAAAATGGGTTAGTTATTGCAAAGTTACTTTTCACCAGGGAATGGCAGAGGTATATTAGACAGATGACCTATCTAATGCTAATCAGATGACTCCTGATTGACTGTTTAAGATTACACTTCTGAAAGAGTCAAAACTAATTAAACCTTGATATGGTAATGTCAGGCTTAGTATAAGCAACTCAGAGTTGGATCTGTTGTCTCATTTTTAACAATTTACATCTGTCCACAACTGTATTTGTTTAAGCATTTAGAATATCTACTTTTCTTTGAGTAATTTTCTTTACAGGGGCTTGATATATAAATATCTCAGATCAAGATATAGGACCATGCTGCTCTAGCAGCAAGTAAGCCGTTGATAACTTTTACGTAACCTTGTTACAGCACTTGTATGCCATGGTCTTGGTTTCAGGAAGTATGTAGAGGGACATCACTTTATAAATGACCATTTTATAAATGACTAAAATGTTCCTCTGAAACTATCTTTCTTGCTATCCTTTTATAGATGATTTATTTCTTTTCTAATGCATGTAAAACTCAATTCAGGGCAATGACTAAAACTTTTTACTTTCTCCTCTCATGGGTGTTTCACAATTTCCCCTTTTAAATTTCTCCACAACTTAGTTTTCCCCAGAACTGCCCTGTCAGGGAGGACAACTCCTCTACCCTTCTAGGTTCTTCTGGCTGGCCTAAGAATTAAATTGATAAGAAACATATGAAGAGGAGAAAATCAAACAAAAATTCAATAACATAAACATATGAGAGAAACCTAGAAAAACTGAATAACTTAACAAAATGACTGAAGCCCTCAACTCATATACCATTTTCAATGAAAAATAGAGAAATGCAAAAAAGGATGTCGAGGTAGTAACTTGGGACTTTAAAGGAGAGGCAAAGAATTCACATGGAGATAGAAAAGCAAATGCTTGGTCAACAAATATCTTAATGCAGCAGCATAAATAGACCAAGGGACACAGAGAAGAATTTTTAACAAACAGATATTACTAGGTTTCTTTCTCTCCTCCACAATTAGTTCATACCATACTGTAGTTATTTCTGAGAGATAACTACCCTGAAACAAGTCCTCTACCTAACTTCTTTTGTCAGTTAGTGTGTGCATGCTCAGTCACTCAGTCAGGTCTGACTCTTTGTGACCCCATGGACTCTAGCCCACCAGACTCCACTGTCCATGACATTTTCCAGGCAAGAATACTGGGTTGTCATTTCCTTCTCCAGGGGATCTTCCCCACCTAGGGACTGAACCTGTGTCTCCTGTATGCAGGAGATATCCTGCATTGGCAGGCAGATTCTTTACCACTGTGCCCCCTGGGGAAAGCTCTTAGGTGGTTAGAGGAAATGGCAAATACTCTTCTTGAGTCTTTTGGGCTTTGATTGCTTTCTGCTTGAAATAATCTCCATGTCAGAGACACAATTTGAGGTGGTGAATTTTAATGACAACGGGAAAGGGTAATGAAAGTCTTCCTAAGTAACATGAAAAAAACATTCCTGCCAGGGATAACAAGGGACATTTTTAGGATTGTGCTCCAANTGCTTGAAATAATCTCCATGTCAGAGACACAATTTGAGGTGGTGAATTTTAATGACAACGGGAAAGGGTAATGAAAGTCTTCCTAAGTAACATGAAAAAAACATTCCTGCCAGGGATAACAAGGGACATTTTTAGGATTGTGCTCCAAAGGGAAAATTAAAAATGGAGATAGAATCCCAAAAGAGATCAAAAGAATCTAGAAATAATAAATGATGAAAATGAAAGAGCTGTGCTTTTGCTTCCTACATGAAGCTTTCTCCAAGTTACAATAGGTAGTTCTTTTTAAATTACCGTGACACATTGTTTTTCTTTTTCATATATTTCACTAATTCCAGTTTAGTTTACGGTAAGGTTNAGAATCTAGAAATAATAAATGATGAAAATGAAAGAGCTGTGCTTTTGCTTCCTACATGAAGCTTTCTCCAAGTTACAATAGGTAGTTCTTTTTAAATTACCGCGACACATTGTTTTTCTCTTTCATATATTTCACTAATTCCAGTTTAGTTTACGGTAAGGTTATTTTCATATTCCTTTACCTATTAGAATGTAATTTTAAATGTTATATGTATAGTATTAGTATGTTATATGCCTCTATTAGTATTAGCATGTATTAGTATTAGTTATACTATTAGTATAACCATTAGTATTAGTATGTCATATGCCTCCTTTCCCAGTTCACATGACAGAATTCAACAAATTAACGCAATATTATAAAGCAAATATCCTTCAATTAAAAACAATTAAAAATAAGTAAATTTAAAAATACTTTAATAGAACTCAGTATTAAAAAAAAGTTGCATGCTTAAAACAAAATAGTCAGAGATAATGCCTCCACCAGGTCTTGTAATATCATTAATGTTTTAGTATATATTTTTTCAGACCAGGTGCCAAAAAAAGAGAAATTATACATACAAATATGCCTTTTAGGATTTAGACAGTCCAGTAATAATATTGATGATT
>SJYV01034984.1:0-10881 GCA_006410875.1 Neotragus pygmaeus | reverse complement strand
GCAAGGAGATCCAACCAGTCCATCCTAAAGGAGATCAGTCCTGGGTTTTCACTGGAAGGACTGATGTTGAAGCTGAAACTCCAGTACTTGGGCCACCTCATGAGAAGAGCTGACTCATTGAAAAAGACCCTGATGCTGGGAGGGATTGGGGGCAGGAGGAGAAGGGGATGACAGAGGGCAGGAGGAGAAGGGGATGACAGAGGATGAGATGGCTGGATGGTATCATCGACTCGATGGAGGTGAGTTAGGATGAACTCCGGGAGTTGGTGATGGACAGGGAGGCCTGGCGTGAAGCGATTCATGGGGTCACAAAGAGTCACACAGAATTGAGTGACTGAACTGACTGACTACTGATAGAAGGCCAAATTGAGAAAGAGAAAGGGAGTGAACTGCTCAGACACACTTGGCCTGATGCTTGCAGAGTCTGAGACAGGCGGCTCTCCACTGCACTTGTCTCCTACTTTCTTTCCTCTTGGAGGATGATGTCTGGAATCTCTTTGTAAACATGCAGGTGTGTTTCCCCAGCCAGGGAACAGAGCAAGGCTCGCACACACCCACCCTGCCCCTGCTTCCTTTTCACATGGCACTCGCTCTGTCTCCAGACAGGGCTGCTGATACCCAAGTGAAGAAACAGGGAGCCGTCAAATAAGATGAACTAGATCACACAGATCATGGGGCTTCCCTGGTGGCTCAGATGGTAAAGAATCTGCTGGCAACGCAGAAGACCCGGCTTCAATCCCTGAGTCAGTAAGATCCCCTGGAGAAGGTAATGGCTACTCCAATATTATTGCCTGGAGAATTCCACAGACAGAGCCTGGCAGGCTACAGTCGGTGGGGTCACAGAGTCAGACACAACTGAGTGACTAACATGTGAACAGTGACGCATAAACCAAAGCCCTTGGCTTCTGAAACTAGTCTAGCACCTTATACTTTTTGCACACCCTTCATCCAATGTAAACAGCACATTTGATGTTGTGCAACAGTGCCAATAGAAGATAGAAGAACAAATATGTCTATGCCCTCATTCCTGGAGCCTATAAATGTGTCATATCACATGACAAGATAGAGCTAAAGTTGCAAATGAAATCAAGGCTGTTAAGCAATTGACCTTAAAATAGGGAAATTATCCTGGATGATTTGAATGGGCCCAATGTAATTACTTCCCAATGTAATTACAATGTAATTGTACTTTCCTGGTGGCTCAAGACAGTAAAGCATCTGTCTACAATGAGGGAGACCGGGATTCAATCCCTGGGTTGGGAAGATCCCCTGGAGAAGGAAATGACAATCCACTCCAGTACTATTGCCTGGAAAATCCAACGGACAGAGGAGCCTGGTAGGCTACAGTCTATGGGGTCACAAAGAGTCGGACATGACTGAGTGACTTCACTTTTCCTTTCTAATGTAATTACATTATCAGGGCTTCCCTGATAGCTCAGTTGGTAAAGAATCTGCCTGCAATGCAGGAGACCCTGGTTCAATTCCTGGGATGGGAAGACCTGCTGGAGAAGGGATAGGCTACCCATGATAGTATTCTTGGGCATCCCTTGTGGCTCAGCTGGTAAGGAATTCCCCTGCAATGCGGGAGACCTGGATTTGATCCCTGGGTTAGGAAGATCCCTTGGAGAAGGGAAAGGCTACCCACTCCAGTATTCTGGCCTGGAGAATTCCATGGACTGGATAGTCCATGGGGTTGCAAAAGAGTTGAACACAACTGAACGACTTTCACACATGCAATGTATTTACAGGGATCCTTAAGTAGGAAAGAGCCAGGGAAGAGAAAAAAGAAAGAGGGAAAAAAGAGTGAGAGTCAGAATGATGTAACATGAAAACAACATGAATTCAATTTAGCTGGATTTGATACAGGAGGGGGCCATGAGGCCCAGAATGCAGGCAGCATCTAGAGGCCAAATAGGTAAGAGAAAGGATTCTTCTCGAGAGTTTCCAGAAGGGAACACAGCCCTGCCCACATCTGAATTATAGCTTGGACCCATTTTGCACTTCTGACCTCAACAACTATTAGATTTTAAAAAAAATTACATTGTTTAAGCCGTTAAGTGTTTGGCGATTTGTTATAATAGCAAATAAAAAAGTAACATACTGTCTAAGAATAACTAGTATGTCCCAGAGTCACACCAGCTGGGGAAGGACAAATGAGTCCCCACAACGTAAATGTGTATTTTGTTCATCCTTTCTCTCTACTTCCTGGAGAGGGAACCATCAAACAAAATGAATTAGCAAATCTCACAGCTTACAGGGCTTCCCTGGTGGATCAGATAGTAAGGAATCACCCTGCAATGCAGGAGACCCGTGTATTTTGTTCATCCTTTCTCTCCACTTCCTGGAGAGGGAGCTTCAGCCTCCAGACTCTATTCCTCTGACCTGTCACCACTGGTCATTCCCAGGAGTTGACCTATAAATGCTTATAAAGAGGCCCAGACAAAATCTTACTTTCTTCAACCCTTTACCGATGTCCACTCCAAAGGCCACCCCAGCTTTCCTGGCTCCACAAAGGCACTTCTTTGAACTCACTCTCTGTTCTTGAACCAAACCATCCTGTTCTCTCTGCGTTCAGATGCCACTCTGACCACACTGGTCGCACAGAGCCATGGGAGTGAGCCCTTGATGCAACCAAGAGAAATGCTATCCCATCAAATCAGGCATCCACGGCATCCAGCTCCTCCTCTCGAAATCTATTGCCCAGCTCCCTGTGGACTCGTGTCCAAGAAAAAAATCCGAGGGGCAAATACCATTTCATTTAAGGAAGCCCTGCTTTCTGACTCCAAAAACATTTCTGTAGATCAAAGATCTCTGTGTCCAACAGGATGAGTTTACTGGGAGTTCCTTGCCTTCTTCATCAAGTTCACAGGGCTCAAATCCAGATCGACCCATTTAAGGCTTAATTTAAGAAAAGTAAGAAAGTCAGATGGCTTCCCAGTTGGCTCAGTGCTCACGAAATTGCCTGCCCGTGCAGGAGCCACAGGAGATGCAAGTTCTATCCCTGGGTCGGGAAGATCCCCCAGGAGGAGGAAATGGCAACCCACTCCAGTATTCTTGCCTGCAGAATCCCACGGACAGAGGAGCCTGGTGGGCTACAGTCCATGGTTTTGCAAAGAGTCAGACGCAACTGAACACATGCACGCGCGCGTGCGCGCGCGCACACACACACACACACACACACACACACACACAAGAAGGCCAGCAGGAACCAGTCTGCTTTGATTTGTATGCCCTGCAAATCCACTGTGTGCCAGGCCTTCTACCAGACACTTCATATAATTGTGTTGTTTATTTTTCTCAGTTCAGGGCTCTGAGCTTCAGAGAGTTAACCCTTCCCACATCCCTCCATCAGGAAGCAATGCACTTAGAACCTCGGACTCAGGGAGGCTGGATGCTGTGGGAACAGAGGCTCCACCTGCACCAGCTGCCCCGTGCAGAGATGTCGCATCCTGGATACAGAGGCGGGTCTGCTGTCCTAGCAGCTCCACCCTGCCCAGCCTGGGGAGGAGGTGGTGGACTCAGACCTCCTCCAGCATACAGTTGATCAAGGAGGAGGGAGGGGACGGGCTGCAGGTGGCACCATCCCCAGGGCCTCAGGGTAGGCAGCTGACATCAACCGGTGAGAAAAGAAAAAGAATCCATCTTTTAAACAGCATAAGAAAAATTAAAACTAGTGGGTCCATTATTCCCTATAAAAAATCAAGTAAGGAAATAAAAATGGCTCCAAGTTATTTTATTCTGGATTTATTTTTAATGCCAATGACAACAAAATCGCTCTTTTACATGAGTCATTTTACAAAACAAAAAACATGATTTCCTGAAATGGCATTTTTCAGAAGCTGAAAGGAAACCACACTCAGACATGAGGAAGATGGAATGTAGCTGACTCTCTTCAACCGAGGGTCTCTTTCTCTGGAATGTTCTCCCTTCTCTAGCTAACTACTGGTTCTCTCTGTAAATTTTATTTAAGCTGTTACTTTCTTAGAGAATCCATTTCTGGTCACCCCCTCCTTTTAAATGAGGTCCCCCCATTACACAATCTCAGAGAACATTGTACTTTCTCTTCATTGCACTTCCTGAATGTGTGTTCATTATTCTGTATGAGTTTGCGTGCCAGGCTCTTGCCACGTGATGAAGTATGTCAACCCAGACACAGCCCTGCTGTCTTAGAGCTTATGGTTTAATAGGGGGAGCAAGAAATGTTCTGCGTCTCTCTCAATCAATAACACGAAGAGATGCAGAATTCCCAAAAATGAATGTCTTTAAGAACTCTGNGCACACACACACACACACACACACACACACACACAAGAAGGCCAGCAGGAACCAGTCTGCTTTGATTTGTATGCCCTGCAAATCCACTGTGTGCCAGGCCTTCTACCAGACACTTCATATAATTGTGTTGTTTATTTTTCTCAGTTCAGGGCTCTGAGCTTCAGAGAGTTAACCCTTCCCACATCCCTCCATCAGGAAGCAATGCACTTAGAACCTCGGACTCAGGGAGGCTGGATGCTGTGGGAACAGAGGCTCCACCTGCACCAGCTGCCCCGTGCAGAGATGTCGCATCCTGGATACAGAGGCGGGTCTGCTGTCCTAGCAGCTCCACCCTGCCCAGCCTGGGGAGGAGGTGGTGGACTCAGACCTCCTCCAGCATACAGTTGATCAAGGAGGAGGGAGGGGACGGGCTGCAGGTGGCACCATCCCCAGGGCCTCAGGGTAGGCAGCTGACATCAACCGGTGAGAAAAGAAAAAGAATCCATCTTTTAAACAGCATAAGAAAAATTAAAACTAGTGGGTCCATTATTCCCTATAAAAAATCAAGTAAGGAAATAAAAATGGCTCCAAGTTATTTTATTCTGGATTTATTTTTAATGCCAATGACAACAAAATCGCTCTTTTACATGAGTCATTTTACAAAACAAAAAACATGATTTCCTGAAATGGCATTTTTCAGAAGCTGAAAGGAAACCACACTCAGACATGAGGAAGATGGAATGTAGCTGACTCTCTTCAACCGAGGGTCTCTTTCTCTGGAATGTTCTCCCTTCTCTAGCTAACTACTGGTTCTCTCTGTAAATTTTATTTAAGCTGTTACTTTCTTAGAGAATCCATTTCTGGTCACCCCCTCCTTTTAAATGAGGTCCCCCCATTACACAATCTCAGAGAACATTGTACTTTCTCTTCATTGCACTTCCTGAATGTGTGTTCATTATTCTGTATGAGTTTGCGTGCCAGGCTCTTGCCACGTGATGAAGTATGTCAACCCAGACACAGCCCTGCTGTCTTAGAGCTTATGGTTTAATAGGGGGAGCAAGAAATGTTCTGTGTCTCTCTCAATCAATAACACGAAGAGATGCAGAATTCCCAAAAATGAATGTCTTTAAGAACTCTGAGCACACTCCTGCTGACATGACATTCTGGAGACAATGCTTCTGAAATGACAGGAGCTTCTGCCAGGCTTTTCTTCATCTCTCTCTGACTGGTCCTTCTTACCATCTTCTTCAGCCGGTTTCTAAGATGCTGGTTCTGCTTAGACTCCTCTCCCCCCTCTCCTACCCGAGGCCAGCAGGCATCAAGTGGAAAGGCACGGGTCAGCTGCTGTCTAGATGAGGTTTCATTTATCCGGTTTGCTTAACAAGCACTCATTCAGCAATGGCTAAATTCCAGGCAGTGTTTTAGGTGCTTTATAAATAATAATTCATTTAGGGTTACAGCTTAACCATATAGGATTAAGGGCTGGCTGGTGGCAGAATTCTAGACTCGCATCCAAGAAATGATGGCACAAAGGGAGCAGAGTGAGAGTCTGGCTGTCCCACAAGCCTCCAGCACCTCCTTCCTTGGAAACAGCCAGTTGGCTGTATCCCCGTTCTATAAACACAGCTGCAAAATCCCCGAGTTACCACTTCTGCCCAAATAGTGTTCTCTTAGCACCTCCAACCCAATGCTGATCCCACTGTATCCATTCTTATTGTATGTGAATCATCCCAGGCAGATCACCCAAGTACTGCCAGCCCTGAAGATCTCAAATTGGACTATCTCTGCCTCCTTGCTCCATCTTACATGGTTTGTTTTTTTTTTTTAATCAGAGTATAATTGATTGACAATGTTGTATTAGCTTCTGCTGTACAATAAAGCGAATCAGTTATATGTATACATATATCCCCTCCCTCTTGGATCTCCCTGCCATCCATTGCACCCTTCTAGGTCATCACAGAAAACCCAGCTGAGTTCCCTGTGCTGCACAGCAGGTTCCCACTAGCTATTTATTTTACACTTAGGAGTGTGTTTATGGCAAGCCTAATCGCCCAATTCACCCTACCTTCCCCTCCCTCTCCTGCATCCACACATCCATTCTCTACATCTGTGTCTCTATTCCTGCCCTGGAATTAGATTCACCTATACCATTTTTCTAGGTCCCACATATACATGTTAATATACAATATCTGTTTTTCTCCTTCTGACTTACCATATGATCCAGCAGTCTCACTCCTGGGCATGTACCCTGAGAAAACCACAATTCAACCAGTGTTCATTGATACACTATTCACAACAGCCAGGACATGGAAGCAACCTAAGTGTCCATTGACAGATGAATGGATAATGATGTGGCACGGCTACACAATGGAATATCACTCAGCCATAAAAAAGCACAAAACTGGGTCATTTGTAGAGATGTGGATGGACCTAGAGTCCATCTTACATGTTCCAGAAGACCCGTCTAACCTGGCCACAGTCCTCAGAATCTTCCCCTTCTCCATGGCCCATCATTTCTAATTCTACTTCTCCCCTGTTTCCCAGCCCATCTTGGGCTCTCTGCTCCTTCCCCCTGCAGCTTCTTTCTGTCCCTTGGCACCTGGAGAGTTGTAAGGGTCTCCTCACGGGTCTCTCCTTTGGGTCCCCATTCACAGAGACTTTCCTTCGCATCTCTTCCAAATAACCTCACAGATAATGGAAATCAGATCATGCTACTCCTCTACCTAAAATTATCCAATAGCTTTTTATTGTCTTCAGAAAAAAGCAGGGAAGTCTTTGCCTGCAAAGGGCAAGATAAACACGCTGAAATGTCTAGCCTCACTCCTTGGCATTGTGTCTTCAATACCTGTGTGTCACGAGTATCCCAAGATGCAGGGGTTTCCACCCCTGCCTTGCTTACTTGGTCCTTTTTGCCCCAAATCAGGCAACTCTCTCTACATGGAATGTGTTTCCTCTGACTGGTTAATCATTCCCTCCCTACTGACCACAGTTGAGATGGTGTAGGAGAGCAGGTGCGTGTGCGGAATGTGGACTAGCCTGTGAGTGCTGCTCCTGTTGCTAAGTCGCTTCAGTCGTGTCCGACTCTGTGTGACCCCATAGACGGCAGCCCACCAGGCTCCCCCGCCCCTGGGCTTCTCCAGGCAAGAACACTGGAGTGGGCTAAGTTGCTTCAATTGTGTCTGACTCTTTTGGACCCTATGGACTGTACCTTGCCAGGCTCTTCTGTCCATGGGATGCTCCAGGCAAGAATACTGGAGTGGGTTGCCATGCCCTCCTCCAGGGGGTCTTCCTGACCCAGGGATTGAACCCACATATCTTGCATCTCCTACACTGGCAGTCAGGTTCTTTACCACTAGCACCACCTAGGAAGTCCTTGGACCAGTCTATCTGGATTCAAATCTCGGGTCATGTACCTGCAGTGTGACTTCAAGTTGCTCGCCTTCCCATGCCTGTTTCCCCATCTATTGATATGAAACAGAAATGCAAAACCTACCTCACTGAGTTACTACAAGGACCAAATGAGCTCCTATATGTGAAACCCTTATTATAGTGGCCCATGGCAGGTACTGTGTAAATTTTCATTATGATCATTTCCCACATATTACTAGGTTCATTCCCAAGCCCTTATTCATCTGTTTGCTCATTCACCAAACAACTTGTCTGCTTATTTTCAGTATCTCTTACTTCACAGCAAATTTCTTGAGAGCAATGGGGACTGGGTTTTATTTGTCCTTCTAGTATTTAGCATAGAAGATGGCAAAGACCAGGAATTTGGTAAAGGTCCATGATACATGCAGGCATGCAAAGTCACTTCAGTCATGGACCGTAGCCCACCAGGCTCCTCTGTCAATGGGATTCTCCAGGCAAGAATACTGGAGTGGTTTGCCATGCCCTCCTCCAGGGGATCTTCCCAACCCAGGGATTGAACCCACATCTCTTATTTCTCCAGCATTCACAAGCAGGTTCTTTACCACTATCACCATCTGGGAAGTCCCAACATCTGTGGTCCTAGTGAATAATACTTGTTTTCACCTGTGTTCTCAAGCTGGTATAGAGGGGCTGGGACACACACCTATAGTGTAGGACATTTAACCACACTAGTTAGGAGAAAGGCAAGGAAGGGAATATTTTCAAGGAGAGCATGTCAGTTTATGTCTCCAGGCAAGAGATGCAACCAAGCCTGAAATAGCTAACGTCTGCTTGCAATGTCTGCAGCATGACTTTAAGCATGTCCTGGTCAAAATACTGAAAAATAAATAAAACAAATATATCTTACTCTTGGTTAGGAAAGTTAGATGGCGGTATCCTCATGGACATCTTTATAGAAGAAATGAAAGAATTAATTGAGGGCTTAAAGAAATCTTGACTAGGCAAGGGTTAAAGCTGGCCGAACATTTTACAGACACAAAAATGATCACCATTTTTCAGTAAATTGAAATCACTACAATTTGTTAACATGTTTTAAGTAGTAAACCAGTTAGATAACTTAATTTCTAAAAGCAGATTCTGTGTGTATATATATATATGCAGAACTATAGCCCACCAGGCTCCTTTGTCCATGGAATTCACCAGTCAGGAATGCTAGAGTGGGTTGCCACACTCTTCTCCAGGGTATCTTCCAAATCAAAGGTTTGAATTTAGGTCTCCCACATGGCAGGCAGATTCTTTACCGTCTGAGCCACCAGGGAAGCCCGCGTGTATGTATCATAATGAGTATTTATATTACGGCACATCACTGAGATATAGACATATTGCAGATCATTGTACATAGTCTGCTATGTGTGCTGTGTTTGGTCATTCAGTCGTGTCCAGCTCTTTGCCACACCGGGGACTGTAGCCGGCCAGGCTTCTCTGTCCGTGGGGGTTCTCCAGGCAAGTATACGGAGTTGGTTGTCATGCCCTCCTCCAAGGGATCTTCCCAACTCATGGATTGAACCCATGTCTACTGCATTGCAGGCAGATTCTTTACCATCTGAGCCCCCAGGGGAGCCCCCGGGGAAGCCCAAGAATACTGGAATGGGTACCCTAACCCTTCTCCAGGGGATTTTCCCAACCCAGGAATCGAACAGAGGTTTCCTGCATTGCAAGAGGATTCTTTACCAGCTGAGTTACTAGGGAAGCCCCCGTAGTTTGCTGTGGTAATAGCAGGTTCCTATTTGCTGTAGTCTACAAAAAACTGTGTTTCTTCTACTTTGGGATAAACAGAGATATGTTTGTAAGTAATTTTCCATACTCATTATCATTGCCTTCTCATTTCCTATAAGAACCTAAATTCTTATAGAAGCTACCTCCTCTGAATAGAAATGAAATACATGGCTTGGTGTCAGGAGGTCTGAGCCACTGTATCAGCACTGCATTCAAGCTGCATGACTAACAACTCACTTCTCTAAGTCTTGAGCTTCCTTATCAGTAAAACTTAAAATTGTACCTACAACACAAGTTGAGTTCTGAGGTTTCAATGAGGTAATGAGTGTTACGTTTTCGGAGACTGTGAAACACTGGGAATGCATAATAATAGCCCACCTACATCCCTCATGCAAAATAATGGATAATTCCAAGGTCTCTGTAAGTCATCATGGGTATTTATTTACATTTGGAATTAGGCTTGGGATCCTTTTCCGGCTTCCTTTCTGTTCAGTTCAGTCACTCAGACGTGTCCGACTCTTTACGATCCCATGGACTGCAGCAGGCCAGGCATTCCTGCCCATCAGCAACTCCCAGAGCTTACTCAAATTCATATCCATTGAGTCAGTGATGCCATCCAACTATCTCATCCTATGTCGTCCCCATCTCCTGGCTTCAGTCATTCCCAGTATCAGGGTCTTTTCCAAGGAGTCAGTTCTTCAGATCAGTTGGCCAAAGTATTGGAGTTTCAGCTTCAGCATCAGTCCTTCCAATGAATATTCAGGACTGATTTCCTTTAGGATGGACTGGCTGGATCTCCTGTCTGTCCAAGGGACTCTCAAGAGTCTTTTCAAACACCACAGTTCAAAAGCATCAATTCTTTGGCACTCAGCTTTCTTCATAGTCCGACTCTCACATCCATATGTGGCTACTAGAAAAACCAAAGCTGGACAGACCTTTGTTGGCAAAATAATGTCTCTGCTGTATAATATGCTGTCTAGGTTGGTCATAACTTTTTTTCCAAGGAGCAAGCGTCTTTTAATTTCATTGCTGCAGTCACCACCTGCAGTGATTTTTGGAGCCCCCAAAAATAAAGTCTCTCACTGTTTCCACTGTTTCCCCATCTATTTGCCGTGAGATGATGGAACCAGAGGCTGTGATCTTAGTTTTCTCAATGTTGAGTTTTAAGTCAAAGTTTTCACTCCCCTCTTTCACTTTCGTCAAGAGGCTCTTTAGTTCTTCTTTACTTTCTACCATAAGGGTGGGGTCATACGAATATCTGAGGTTATTGGCATTTCTCCCAGCAATCTTGATTCCAGCCTGTGCTTCATCCAGTTCAGCATTTCTCATAATATACTCTGCATATAAGTTAAATAAGCAGGATGACAATATGAAAAGGCAAAAAGATAGGACACTGAGAGATGAATGCCCCAAGTCAGTAGGTGCCCAATATGCTACTGAAGATCAGTGGAGAAATAACTCCAGAAAGAATGAAGAGATGGA
>SJYV01034983.1:11012-29932 GCA_006410875.1 Neotragus pygmaeus | reverse complement strand
TTCATGGGAAATGGATGGGGGAACAGTAGAAACAGTGTCAGACTTTATTTTGGGGGGCTCCAAAATTACTGCAGATGGTGACAGCAACCATGAAATTAAAAGATGCTTACTGCTTGGAGGAAAGTTATGTGCAACCTAGTTAGCATATTCAAAAGCAGAGACATTACTTTGCCAACAAAAGTCCGTGTAGTCAAGGCTATGATTTTTCCTGTGGTCATGTATGGATGTGAGAGTTGGACTGTGAAGAAGGCTGAGCACCGAAGAATTGATGCTTTTGAACTGTGGTGTTGGAGAAGACTCTTGAGAGTCCCTTGGCCTGCAAGGAGATCCAACCAGTCCATTCTGAAGGAGATCAACTCTGGGATTTCTTTGGAAGGAATGATGCTAAAGCTGAAACTCCAGTACTTTGGCCACCTCATGCGAAGAGTTGACTCACTGGAAAAGACTCTGATGCTGGGAGGGATTGGGGGCAGGAGGAGAAGGGGACGTCCAAGGATGAGATGGCTGTATGGCATCATGGACTTGATGGACGCGAGTCTGAGTGAACTCCGAGAGATGGTGATGAATAGGGATGCCTGGCGTGCTGCAATTCATGGGGTTGCAAAGAGTCGGACACGACTGACTGACTGAACTGAACTGTACTGTACTGAAGCCTCAGAAATAAAGTGGGGGTCAGGGGGCTGATGCCATTCGCAGGCAAAAGTCCAGATCCTAATCTTTTAATGTTAACTTCTACTTTCTTCTACAGATACGCTCTAGAGATATCTGTTATTTACAATCTCAGATCCCAGATAAACAGTGCACAGTCCTCAATGTCAAACCTTCAGGCCTTTTATAAGTTTGTTTAGCTAGTGATGCCCTTTCTCAGCAACTCCCTCAAGGCTCTGGTTTCGGGAACAGTCACTAATGGTTTTCCATGACTCACATCAGTACTTCGACATCTTGTTTTCAAGATGTCTTTCCACAATGTACTTTTTACTGCTCCCACTCCTTCATCTGGGAGTGATGAGAAAGTCATTTTTATTTTTCAAAGAGGCCCTGTTACTTATAGTACAGGCCTGTGCACAGCATATTTCCTACAATTGGATGAAGGTCGGTGGAATGAGGAGGAGTGCAATCTCATTTCCCAGGCCATAAAGAATGTGAGATGAATCAGTGATCTAATGCAACCACACAGTCACATTGTGGAAACATTTATATAATTTAGCATGGAGAAGATCTGAAACTTTTTTTAAGAGAGACACAACACTCACAGTCATTAGGGAAAACATCAACGCATCCAACTTCCTATTAATGTAAAAATTCTGCGCCAATAGATTACCACTGAGATAACAGTCGAGCGAAATGTGGTGCATGTTCAAATCATTGTTTAGAATTGTGGGAATAAATCTAACTACAGCTCCAGTTCAAGTGGAAAAAGTGCAAATTTCAGACACATGAACAGCATAGTGACGTTTTTGTATAAAAAAGGAAAAAATGCTAAAATATGTATAAAAATAAGAATGCTGGTGTGTAGAATAGATTAAAAAGATACCCTAAACTCTAAAGATATTAGCTTAGATAACAGATCGGAGGAAGAGGGGGAGAACTAATCTTACTCTGTATGCTTTTGCAACGTTTGCAATTAGCTCAGATGGTAAAGAATCGCCTGCAATGCAGGAGACCTGGGTTCGATCCCTGGGTCGGAAAGATCCCCTGGAGAAGGAAATGGAAACCCACTCCAGTACTCTTGCCTGGAGAATCCCATGGATGGAGGAGCCTAGTGGGCTACAGTCCTTGGGGTCGCAAAGAGTTGGACAGGATTGTGTGACTAACTTTCACTTTTCTTATCTACTTGTATAATTAAAAGTTGCAGAAAGTAATCTATAGGAAATAGAATAAAATCTTAAAAGAAAACTGACTAGCAAAATAAGGCAAAGAAAAAACCTAGAAGAAAATTCCACTTCACGTTTAAAAGAGCTTAAATAATAAATTGACCAAAAAAATATTTCAGAAACCACATAGAAAAATGAGCAAAGTACTAAAATACATGACAGTAGACAAAAAATTCAGCTTTATTGATAATTTAAAAATGTAAATTAGTACATTACATCATTTTCACTCATCACCTTACTAAACTCTAACCAGTGTTAGTAAGATAAAGAGGTACCGAACCTGCGTGACTCGATGCTGCAGTTGTAGTTGGACGAAGACCTGGAAAAATTGATTTGATTCAATTCACCCATTTCATCAATACAAAATTATAGATTTAATTTTGATGTTTCATTCTTTAAGATTATTTCACAAAATGAATTACTTCTCAGAATGAAAAATAAACATCTTTTCAAACTATGCTATTCTACTTCTGGAAAGCTAACCTAAACGTGTATTATTAACATAAGTACATAAGAATGTATACATAAAAATGTTTACTGTAGCTTTGTATTACGTAATGGAAATCTTAGAAATTAACAAATAATAAATCACAAATATCATGTATTCAGAATAAATATACAATGTTTTAAAAATACCATCCACATAGCATCATACTACATATTTTGTATCCTTTCTTTTTCACCTCATGTTTTGCCCACATTTTTTCATATACACATAATCACATCTCCCTGGAAGGGCATAAAATTCCCAGGTGGCACAGTGGTAAAGAATCCATCTGCTAGTACAAGAGGCGAAAGAGATGCGGGCGTCCCTGGGTCTGGAAGATGCCCTCGAGAAGGAAATGGCAATCCACTTCAGTATTCTTCCACAGACAGAGGAGCCTGGCAGGCTACAGTTAATGGGGTCACAGTCAGACGCAATTGAGCACATACACATTGTAATCACATCTACTTTATACCATTATATTTCACTAATATACCTTTTCATAGTCTTTTTCTAACTGATGATAAAAACTCTAACTCATGTCCTCTCATGAGGAATTTTGATTTTTATATTTTAAAAAAGCTCCTTGTAATTTACCTTCTTTATAAACTTGTCCTCACTATTCTGTCTTCTTTTAAACACTAAACTGGATCAGTGTTTTATAAATGCTTTATGAAATGCTTACAGTCAACTCTTTCAAAAGAGCATATCAATATAGTTACCACAGGGCATATTCCCATTAGGAACAGATGATTAAACGTTGGTGGGTCAATGAGTAAATATATGCAATCATTATATATCATCCACCAAAAAAAAAAATCTCTTTCCCCACAAAACTTCACAGCCCTCACCAAGGTACTCAATGAGCATTAACTCAGTGAGGGTACCAGGTTCATAGGAATTATAAAAAGATGTTCCAATTACCATGTTAACATGAATAATGCCTCTCACTTCCTCAAAATGTTAGGGCAGAAGGAAAAAAACAATCAAGAAGGCAGTAAGCGACATTTGTTTGAGTCATTAAACAACGGGAAACTGGAACCTATAGCCATGATGTTGCTTGCGAGCCAAGCCACACTAGGACCCTGAGTGAGGTCTGCCCAGGCTAGTGCTGTTCCTGCTGTTCTCCTTGTTTCTTGCTTCAGCTGAAACCTAAGAGCAGCCAAAGACAGCAGCCCTGAACTCAGGAAGATAATTCCTTCCACCACATCAAAGTAGTCTCTCAAGTCTTAGGCAAGAGTAACTGATCAGTTCCTGTCCCTGCCAGGAAACCTCCATTTCATTTCAATAAATAAGGGCAAATCTTACAAATGTATGTTAGTATACTACTTATGTAATTGAAAGTTATAAAAAGAAATCTATATTCAATAGTATAACCTCTTATAATTTTATACAACTGATTAGTAAAAATAAGGCAAAGAAAAAAACTAGAAGAAAATTCCACTTCATGTTAAAAGGGTTTTAATGTGTATAATGAATTCTGATAAGTCAACCAGATAATTACTTCTGAAATCACATAGGTAAATGAACAGAGGTGCAAAAATAAGTGAAAGTAGATAAAAAATTCAGCTTCATTGGTAATTTAAAAAGCAAAATTAGCACAGGATATCATTTTTCACCCAACGCCTTAAGTTCTAACTGTGTAAATAGGCAATGGCACCCCGCTCCAGTACTCTTGCCTGGAAAATCCCACGGACGGAGGAGCCTGGTAGGCCACAGTCCACGGGATCACAAAGAGTTGGACACGATTGAGTGACTTCACTTTCACTTTTCACTTTCATGCATTGGAGAAGGAAATGGCAACCCACTCAAGTGTTTTTGCCTGGAGAATCCCAGGGACGGGGGAGCCTGGTGGGCTGCCGTCTATGGGGTTGCACAGAGTCAGACACGACTGAAGCCACCTAGCAGCAGCCTAGCAGCAGCATGTAGATAGGATAAAGAGGTACTCAACCTGTCGAACTTGGCACTGTAGGTGTATTTGGACAAGGACCTGGAAAAATAAATTTAATTCATCAGTCTCATCAGTACAAAATTATAGA
This sequence comes from Neotragus pygmaeus, assembly GCA_006410875.1. Taxonomy (NCBI): domain Eukaryota; kingdom Metazoa; phylum Chordata; class Mammalia; order Artiodactyla; family Bovidae; genus Neotragus; species Neotragus pygmaeus. The sequence continues at coordinate 25,535 of SJYV01034983.1, read as the reverse complement.
ATTGATTTTGGTTTCTCAGTTAAAAAAAATTATTTCTCAAAATGAAAAATAAATTTATTTTCCAAACTCTGCTATTCTACTTCTGGGAAGTTAACCTAAATGTACATTTATATAAACGTGTGAAATTGTATGCATAAGAATGTTCACCATATAGCTGTGTATTATGTAGAAGGTAACAAATAGTAAATTATAAAAATCCTGTCTTCCCACTCTTTTTCCTGTTCTTGCTTCTACTGCAACCAAAGAAAAGAAGATAGAGATAGTAGCTCTGAAGTCAGGAAGACAATCCCTTCCACCATATCAAAATAGTCTCTCAAGTCTTAGGAAGAGTAGCCAATCAGTTCCTGTCCCTGCCAGAAAACCTCCATTTCATTTCATTAAATAAGGACAAATCTTACAAATGTATGTTAGTATATTATTTATGTAATTAAAAGTTATAAAAAGCAATTTATATTCAACAGTATAAAATCTTACAAGTTACTAGTAAAATAAGACAAAAAAAACCTAAAAGAAAATTCCACTTCATGTTAAAAGGGCTTTAACTTATAATGAGTTCTGATAAGCTAACAAGAAAATACTTCTGAAACCACACAGAAAAAATGAACAGAGGTCCAAAGATCAGTGAAAGTAGATTACAAAATTCAGCTTCATTGATAATTAAAAATGCAAAATTAGCACAGGATATCATTTTTCACTCATCACCTTATTAAGTTCTAACTGTGTAGATAGGATAAAGAGGTACTCAACCTGTTGAACTTGGTACTGTAGTTGCATTTGGATGAGGACCTGGAAAAATAAATTCAGTTCATCAGCCTCATCAGTACAAAATATAGAATTGATTTTGATTTTTCACTTTTTAAAAGATTATTTCTCAAAATGAAAAACAAACATATTTTCCAAAATGTTATTCTACTTCTGGGAAGTCAAACTAAATATGTATGTATACAAGTACATAAAATTGTACATGTAAGAATGTTCACGTAGCTTTGTATTATGTAGAAGGTAACAAGTAATAAATCATAAAAATCTTGTCTTCCCACTCTTTCCCTTGTCTCTTGCTTCTGCTGCAACCAAAGAGAAGAGACAGCAGCCCTGAAGTCAGGAAATATCAAAATAGTTGTTCAAGTCTTAGGAAGAGTAGCTGATCAGTAGTCGCTGCCAGAAAGTCTCTATTTCATTTCAATAAGTAGGGAATTTTCCTGCCCTTCAGTTGTTATAAAACTTATTTTCTGCTGCCACACACACACAAAAAAACCAAGTAAAGAGAAAAATAATAATTGCATGGATTGGCAGGTGTTGGGGGTGAGGAGTAGAAACACCAGTCTTGTTCCGAAGACAGCAGAAATTTCTCAGTTAAAATTACACTATTTAAAAAGAACCAAATTCCTTATTGGCAGGAAAATGAAACACATTCCTGGACCCAGATGATACCCTGTACAGGTGTCAACAGGTCACTTTTAAAATGAATAAATGATCAATGTTGATGATACAGAAAACATCCATGTTAAAAAATAGAAGCTGTGGATCTTCCTCTACACTAATTACAGTGAAACTGGGCATTAAGAGAGATCCCTTTAAGAGCTTTCTAGACACTAGGCACTGTGCTAAGTGCTTTAAATGCATCCCATTGTAACTTTACTATCACACAGTGAGGGAGGCATTCAATCATTACACATGTATGTAAACAAGTTTATACACATTACCTAAGTTTACACATCTGGTTTAGTAAATAATTTTAGACTAAGTACAAAAATGGTTGTAAATGCATTCTCCCTCCTTCTAGGACCAAAAATTACAGTGAAAGTCACCAGACATTTAAAGGATTTTGAAAATTCACAAAGAATTAAAAGGATATTGACAAATATGAGCAGGACTTTATGAAACCTGAAGCACGGGTAGTTGAAGGCTTAGTAGTAGCATCAACTGGCACTGGAAAACAAAAATATAAACTCATTGGATTACTTGGAATTTATCACTTTCTGTTCATTTACATACATATTTATGTAAAAATGCATTGCTTTAATTTACACTGAAAAATGTTTCCTAAAGATGCTGAACAAGAGAAATTTATGCATCTGTGATGTACATAACATCACATTTTAAGAGCCTATAAAAGCACAGAAAAATCAAAACAGCAGCTTTCTTTGTGAGTTAGTTGTCATGCATATAAGATGGAAATGGCTATAAGAGATATCAGTACCAAAATTGTTTCTTTTCTGTTATTCTGTATCATTGAAATTTATTGTCAAAAAAAAAAAAAAACCAATAAGGAGAAAGACACCTTCATACCTTTAGTACATGTCGGTATCGCAGGCTCCCAAGCACTGTTTGCATTACAGACAATTGTGTTGCTGCCATGAAGGGAAAATCCCTGGTTACATTGAAATACAACTTGCGCTTTGTAGTAAAATTTTCTTCTAAATCCTGATAATATCATTCCATGTTCAACAACTGGATAGTTACATTTGACCACTGAAAAGTGGAGAAATTCCAAAATTAATGGAAATCTGCTTCACATAGAAGCAAAAATCTAGTGCGAAGTAATAATTACCAGTGGGAAGAAAGAAGCAAAGAATGAAAGGCAGGATGTTAATTGGAAAAAAAAAAAAAAAAAGACTTTATTTGTGCATTTGACTTCCAGGGAAACAGATTTAGGGGAATCTAATAATGTTTTTCTACTAGGAACAGACTATCATTATAGTTTATTGACTTTTCTACTTTTTTTTTCCCCCCACTGCTGGTAAGTTTTGAAAAGGTCTGACTATCAGATACAAATTCAGGGTAAGTTCAAAAGTGACTTTTGCTATTCTTCAGCTCTAGGATTTTTTTCAGCTCATGATGAGACTAATTACATACCTTGTTCTTTTAGAAAGATAGTAAAGACTTTTGGAGAAGGTAATAGTTGGGCTCAAATTTAAAAGTTTAAAGGCAGCCAGTTGTGAAAAAAATACGAAAAATGAAAGTTTTCATATGGCAAAAACACACAGGAATTGGGATGTTCAATAAATACAAAGGCCAATGTAATTAGGACAGTGTTTTCCAAACATTTTGGACTACAATCAAGAGATAAAGAAATAATTTTTAAGTTGTAAAGCAGTATCCAAGCATGCAGACCCAAGATCAGGTTTCAGGTAAATATTTAGCCCTCACACCAGTGTGCTCTGCTATTTCCCATTCTACTCTGCTTCTCCAGACTTCCCTGGTGGCTCAGAGGTTAAAGCGTCTGCCCGCAATGCGGGAGACCTGGGTCTGATCCCTGGGTTGGGAAGATTCCCTGGAGAAGGAAATGGCAACCCACTCCAGTACTCTTGCCTGGAGAATTCCATGGACAGAGAAACCTGGTAGGCTACAATCCACAGGGTCACAAAGAGTCATACACGACTGAACAACTTCACTTTCACTTTCTGCTTCTCTAGAAGTAAATTACAGATTATGACACTCTAACTTGACTTCAGGATCTACTAATAGGTTTTGCAGAACTTGGAAACAAAGCAGAACCAAAAAGTCCTAACTGGGCAGTGACTTCAAGAGAATATTTTATGAGAGTAAATCTGCAATAGATGCAAGTGAAAAAGTGAAAGTGATAGTCACTCAGCCTTGTCCGGCTCTCTGAGACCCTATGGACTGTAACCCAGCAGGTTCCAGGTGACAGGAAATTCTTGCCTGCTTCCAGTATGGGATGATTATGAGTAAGGATGCTATGAACACTCTCACGGAGGTTTCCATCTGTACATGTTTTCACTTGATCGCTGAGTTGTACCTTGAAGTGTTAGTCTCTCAGTCACGTCCAACTCTTTCAACCCTATGAAACGTAGCCCACCAGGCACCTCTGTCTACGGGATTCTCCAGGCAAGGCTACTGGAATGAGTTGACATGCCCTTCTCCAGCAGATCTTCCTGACCCAGGGATTGAACCCTTAAGTGGATGCTTAACTGTATAAATGCTAAATTGTGTTCCAAAATGGTCATACCACTTTGCATTCTTAACAGTAATGTATTGGAGTTTCAAATACATCATATCCTTACCAAAACATGGAATTGTTAGTTACTCTTTTTAATTTCAGGCATTCTAATAGGTTTTTAGTGGTTTCTCATCATGGTGTTAAATTAAGTTTCTGTTATTACTAATGATATTGAGCAACATTTCATATAATTCATTGGCATTAACATTTCTTCTTTGGTGAAAAAATTCTATTCAAATATGTTGCCTCTTTTTTGTAAATTGGATTGCTTTTTTCATATTGTGTTTTAAGAGTTCTTTATTTATCGTAGTTTGAAGTCCACTCAGCAATGTCCTTAGCAAACATTTTATCCCAGTCTATGGCTCTTTTTTTTCTCTCTCCAATGTGTTTGAGAGCAGCAGTTCTGAGATTTTAAGAAGTCTGGTTTATTTATTTTTCTTTAAAGGATAATGCTTCTAAGGTTTTCAAAGAAATCTTTGGTTTTCTATCTCTTCCCATTAAGTCTTAGAGTTTAGGTCTTACATTTGAATATATGATCAAATATCTTTTCCAATCACAAATCAACCACAGAAGAAAACTGGAAAAAAATGCCACATGGAAACCAAAAAACATGTTACTAAACAGTCAATCATTCACTAAAGAGAGCAAAAAGAATATAAAAATATTTTTAAGATTAATGAAAATGGTGTGTTTCAAATCTGGGCAACACAGGAAAAGCAGTCTAAGAGAGAAGATTATAGCCACACAGGTTTACCTCAGGAACAAGAAAAGTGAAAGTGAAGTCACTCAGTCGTGTCCGACTCTTTGCGACCCGTGGACTGTAGCCCAACAAGCTCCTCTGTCCATGGGATTCTCCAGGCAAGAGTACTGGAGTGGGTTCTCAAGTAAATAACCTAAACTTACACCCATAGCAATAAAAGAACAACCCTCTCCACAAAATGTGTACAAGGAAGAAAGTAATAAAGAACAGAGTGGACATAAATGAAATTGAGCTAAAAAACAGTGAAGATAAAAGATGGTTCTCAGAAAAGATAAAATTAACAAACATATAGCCACATTCGTTAAGAAACAAAACAAAGGATCCAAGTAAATGAAATAAAAAACTGAGGTTACAACCAATACCACAAAAACACAAAGGGTCACAGAGAATACTGTGAACAACTATACATTCAAAGTTGGAAAACCTAGAATAAATGGACAAATTCTCAGAAACATTCACTCTCCCAATACTGAGTCCAGAAGAAATAGAAAATGTGAATATACTGACTACTAGTAGTGAAATTGAATCAGTAATCAAATAACTCCCAAAAAACAAAATAAGGATTATGTGGGTTCACAGGTGAATTGCAATAAACATTTAAAGAACAGTTAATTTCTACTTTGAAAGACAGTGTATAGAAATGAATACAGCGAGCCATAGCCTACGGGAAAATGGAACTACCATATGATCTAGCAACTTTACTTCTGGGTATTAATCCAAAGAAAATAAAACACTAATTAAAAAACATTTGTGCAGAACTTTTTCCATTACAGCATTTTTTTTTTTTTACAATAGCTAGCAAGGTAATGCTCAAAATCCTCCTAGTTAGACTTCAACAATACATGAACCAAGAACTTCCAGAGGTACAAGCTGGATTTAGAAAATTAAGAGGAACCAGAGATCAAATTGCCAATATCTGTTGGATCATAGATAAAGCAAGAGAATTACAGAAAAACATCTACTTCTGCTTCATCGACTACTTGAGAGCTTTTGACTGTGTAGATCACAACAAACTGGAAAATTCTTAAGGAGATGGGAATACCAGATCACCTCACCTGTCTCCTGAGAAACCTGTATGGAGGTCAAGAAGCAACAGAACCGGATAAGGAACAATGGACTGGTTCAAAATTGGGAATGGAGAATGTCAAGGCTGTATATTGTTACCCTGATCATTTAACTTATATACAGACTACATCATGTGAAATACTGGGCTGAATGAAGCTCAGTATGGAATCAAGATTGCCAGGAGAAATATCAATAACCTCAGATATGCAGATGACACCACCTAATGGCAGAAAGCTAAGAGGAACTAAAGAGCCTCTTGATAAAGATGAAAGAGGAGAGTGAAAGAGCTGGCTTAAAACTCAGCATTCAAAACAAGAAGATCATGGCATCTGGTCCCATCACTTCATGGCAAAAAAACAGAAACAGTAACAGACTTTATTTCCTTTGGGCTCCAAAATTACTGTGGATGGTGGTTGCAGCTATGAAATTAAGACGCTTTCTCCTTGGAAGAAAAGTTATGGCAAACCTAGACAGTATATTAAAAAGCAGATACATCACTTTGCCAACAAAAGTCCTCCTAGTCAAAGCTATGATTTTTCCAGTAGTCATGTATGGATGTGAGAGTTGGACCATAAAGAAGGCTGAGTGCCAAAGAATTGATGCTTTTGAACCGTGATGCTGGAGAAGACTCTTGTGAGTCCCTTGGACTGCAAGGAGATCCAACCAATCAATCCTAAAGGAAACCAACTCTGAATATTCATTGGAGGGACTGATACTGAAGCTCCAATACTTTGGCCGCCTGATGTGAAGAGCCAACTCACTGAAAAAGACCCTGATGCTGAGAAAGACAGAAGGCAGGAGGAGAAGGGGACGACAGAGGGTGAAATGGTTGGATGGCATCATCAACTCAACGGACATGAGTTTGAGCAAGCTCTGGGAGATAGTGAAGGACAGGAAATCCTGGTGTGCTGGAGTTCATGGGGTTGCAAAGAGTCAGACATAACTTAGTGACTGAACAACAAGATATGGAAGCCACCTAAGGGTAGAAAAGGGTGAAAAAGATGTGGCATGTATGCAATGAAATATTACCCAGTCATAAAAAGAATGGAATCTTCCCATTCATGACAGCATTGATGGACCTAGAGGGTATTACACAAAGTAAAATGTCAGTCAAAGACAAATACCATATGATTTCATTTATATGTGGGATCTACAAAATAAAACAAATGGACTAACAAAACAACAGAAACAGGTTCATGGATACAGAGAACAAGGGATAGACGGAGAGGAGGTGGTTGGGAGGATGCACAAAATAAAAGAAGAGGATTAAAAGGCACGGACTCCCAGTTACCAAATAGATAAGCCATGGGGTTATGACATACACAGTAGACAATAGAGTCAATCATTCTGTACTTACTCTAAATAGCAACAGGTGGGAACAAGACATCATGGTGATAAGCTTGCTTTGATCTTGTAAACGTCAAATTGCTATCTTGTACACCATCTGGTTTTCGAGTCAGAGCAATGCTGTCCTCATGAAACGAGTTGAGGATTTCCTCTTCTTGTATTTTCTTAAGGCTTTGTGTAGAACTGCTATCATCTATTCCTTAAATGTTTGGTAGAATTCCCCAGTGAGGACACGGGGTTTATAGTACTCTTTGTGAGAATGTTTAAGCTGTCAATTTATAGGCATACAGTGGTTTGTTTTCTTTCTTATTTTTCTTCAAATGTCTGTAGGATATTTTGTGATGGTCTCCTTTTCACTCTTGCTATTGGTAATTTGTATCTTTTTTCCTGTCAGACTGTCTATAAGTTTATCTATTTCATCTATTTTCTCTAAGAACCAGGCTGATTTCTTTGATTATCCCTGTTTTGTGTCTCTTCTCAATTTCATGGATTTCTAACTTTATTATTTCCTTGTGTTTTCTTGCTTTGGGTTTAATTTTTTCTTCGTTTTTTGTATCTTACAGTAGAATTTAGATGATTGATCTGAGACTTTTCTGTTTTTCTAACATAAGTATTTCGCACTAAAAATATTTTTCTGAGCAATTCTTTTGCTGTATCCCACATCTTTTGATATATTGATCTGCTGTGTTCTAATTTTTATTTGATTCAAAACACTTTCTAGCTGTCCTTTTGACTGCTTATTTGACTCATGGGTTCCTTAGTAATGTCTTGCATACTTTTCAAATATTTGGGAATTATACATATAACTTGCTTTTTCTATGATCCAGCGAATGTTGGCAATTTGATCTCTGGTTCCTCTGCCCTTTCTAAAACCAGCTTGCATATCTGGAATTCATGGTTCACGTATTGCTGAAGCTTGGCTTGGAGAATTTTGAGCATTACTTTACTAGCGTGTGAGATGAGTGCAATTGTGTGGTAGTTTGAGCATTCTTTGGCATTGCCTTTCTTTGGGACTGGAACGGAAACTGACCTTTGCCAGTCCTGTGGCCACTGCTGAGTTTTCCAAATTTGCTGGCATATTGAGTGTAGCACTTTCACAGCATCATCTTTCAGGATTTGAAATAGTTCAACTGGAGTTCCATCACCTCCACTAGCTTTGTTTGTAGTGATGCTTCCTAAGGCCCACTTGACTTCACATTCTAGGATGTCTGGCTCTAGGTGAGTGATCACACCATCATGATTATCTGGGTCGTGAAGATCTTTTTTTGTACAGTTCTTCCGTGTATTCTTGCCACCTCTTCTTAATATCTTCTGCTTCTGTCAAGTCCATACTATTTCTGTCCTTTATTGTGCCTTTCCTTGCATGAAATGTTCCCTTGGTATCTCTAATTTTCTTGAAGAGATCTCTAGTCTTTCCCATTCTGTTGTTTTCCTCTATTTCTTTGCACTGATCGCTAAGGAAGGNTCCCAGGGCTGCGTGGAGTGGGGGCCCCTCAGACCGGCCTCTGTCATCACTGCCCGTCATCCGTGCAGGAAAGCCACGGGCCCTGCTCGCCTGCACGTCCGCTGTGGCTGGCAGCCAGGTCAGAGAGAAAACCGTCTTTGTTTTAATGAGGCGAGAGTCAGGAGCGAAGGCCTTGTGTCCTGGCGTGCCGGCCGGCCGGCTCCGTGTTCCCAGCCCACCCGTGGGGGCCGCGCCTAATCTTCTCCACTGTTCTCTCTCGCAGTCGGAACCCGAGGGCTTCGCCAATTTCCACCTGTACGTGTGCGCTGCCTTTCTCGTGAGATGGAGGAAAGAAATACTGGAAGAAAGAGATTTTCAAGTAAGTAGATGCCCTTTCAGGGTGTGATCCCCTGCCTGGGGAGAGGGGGGAGTTAGCTTTAGTTCTCGGGGTTGTTTGCGGAGGAGCTTTGAGACGTGCCGCCCGTGGTCAGCGCTGACCTGCACGCTGAGATCCCGTGGCCGGGGGCGTAGGTCATGGGGGGCCTGGGCTCTGTTGACACCAGCTTGCTAAGCTTGCTGTCACCCGCTCCCCAGAGGCGACACCTGAGCTGCTGGTGTGCGTCCCCGTCACAGTGGCCTGGGGGCCCCTGGGAGCCTCGCGATGGCTGTGGGGAGTGTGGTGTTAGGGAAGGGGCGGACACGCCATCAGACAGCCTGGCTGCCCGGCACCTGGGTGCTGTGCAACCCCGGCTGGTGTCTTAGCCTCTCTGACCCATGTTCCCACAGCCGCTCAGTGCCCATTCCTCAGAGGCTCTGTGCTTGCTCGACCCGGGGGCTCCAGGCGGGCTGAGCGCCTGCCCGTCCTCGCCCCACGTGTGCCTGTGTAGTGTGTGCGGCGTTGACCCCCGGGAGGCCCGGGCCATCGGGGGTGCGGTGAGGAGGCCGGTGGTCAGGTCTGCACCCCCTGGCCCCTTCCCCTCCTCGAGCAGCTCTTCTTCCCGCTGAGGGAGCGAAGGAGGCCCTGCCGCCCGGGTGGCAGTGTGGTGACAGCGGCCGGCCGGCCTGTGGGCCCTCAGCCCCCCTGCGGCGGACACTGCTCGTCCCGCCGTGGGGAGGACCCGGCCAGCCCCCCGCCTCGACTGCCCAGGCCTTCCTGCCTGGCCACCGGGAGACACGGGGCAGGGAGGGCCTCTGCCCGGCCCGCAGAGCCCGGGGCCGGGCCTGCCTTGCCTCCGGGTGGTCAGTGGGAGAACGAGGTCATTTTTTCCCTGCTCTGCTCTGGCACGTGGAGGTGCAGAGAGAGGCAGGCGCCGGGCCGGGTGAACCGAGTGCGGGAAGTGGATGCAGGCGGCGGATCCGGGCTCCCCAGGGGCCACCGTCCACGCAGGCACGGGAGAGCCTGCCAGCCAGCTGGACCATTCANGCTTACTCCTTGGAAGGAAAGTTATGACCAATCTAGATAGCACATTTAAAAGCAGAGACATTACTTTGCCAACAAAGGTCTGTCTAGTCAAGGCTATGGTTTTTCCAGTGGTCATGTACGGCTGTGAGAGTTGGACCGTGAAGAAAGCTGAGCACCAAAGAATTGATGCTTTTGAACTGTGGTTTTGGAGAAGACTTTGAGAGTCCCTTGGACTGCAAGAGGATCCAACTAGTCCATTTTGAAGGAGATCAGCCCTGGGATTTCTTTGGAAGGAATGATGCTAAAGCTGAAACTCCAGTACTTGGCCACCTCATGCGAAGAGTTGACTCACTGGAAAAGACTCTGATGCTGGGAGGTACTGGGGGCAGGAGGAAAAGGGGATGACAGAGGATGAGATGGCTGGATGGCATCACCGACTCAATGGACGTGAGTTTGAGTGAACTCCGGGAGATGGTGATGGACAGGGAGGCCTGGTGTGCTGCGATTCATGGGGTTGCAAAGAGTCAGACATGACTGAGTGACTGAACTGAATTGAACCGAATATTCCATTACACACATACACTGAACCATACCACATCACACCACATCTTCTTTATCTATTCATATATTGATGGATACTTAGTGGGTTAGTCTTTTAATATTCCTATAGCCAGAACTCTCAGAGATCTTGTAATACAAGATAAAATTTTCTTATTTCTGAAGCCAGGGTGTGTTGAGTTTTCTAATGCTTTCAAACAAACGAGAAAACCTAAAAGTTCTAGCTCGTGCATATACACAGTAGCTCACGATGTATAAATTGGAATGCCAAGAACATGTGGAGTGACTGGTGGGGAACTCTACAACTAGAATTATCTTTTAATTTGATTTGACCAATATTGAATTAAATTAGGAGTCAATTTAGCAAGAGGAGTAACTATTTATGACTGTTTTGTTTACTTATAGGTGAAACTATTTATGAAGTGCTTCCATGGTCTTTGCAGACTCAGGAGGAAATAAATGGAAATATTTTTACCTTTACATTCTGGAGGATCACTGCTCCATCTGTCTTGATCAACACAAATAAGCCTACTCTCTCCAACAAGAGAATATTCATCTGGTCCATTTGAAGGGTCACACATATAAGTTACTACCTCATTATATTGATATTCATCCTTGTAAACGGTAAATCTTCCATTTTTTATATTTCCAGGTGTGGAACACAAAATCTCTTTAAAGGGGGGAAAAGGACATAAAGCAAAGATAAAATAGTAAGACAGCATTAGCAAAGTCCTATGAACGTCCTTCAAATAATTCATAACATACAATTAATATAAGCTAGTTGTGAATCCAATATCCAATTAGAAGAAAGTCTCTATGTCAAAATGTATTATCTCAAATTCAAAGCATTAATTTAGAACTTAACTTTTAGAATGACGCTTATTTCCCAAAATATGACATACATATATTTATCTACAAGGCCATTCTAAGTTTTGTTTTCACCATCATAAAAGAGGCTGACAATTTAATGCTAAAATGTACTTGTGATTAAAAATAAAACTCTGCTAAGAAAATCCTTTATGATTTATAAATATATCCACTAACAAATTGATTGTTAACATTAATACTGAGTATTACTGTCATTTTTCAATTTCATCCCTATGAGAGTATGGTTACATTTTTCAGAGGTTACAAAGTGTGTGATTTTGCAATAGGCTGAATCCAGATGTCTTCCTTTAAGCCAGATATTAAAGTATTTTGCCGACTCCCTTGGTGTACAGAGGATAGGAATCCATGTGCCAGTGCAGAGGACATAGGTTTGATCCCTGGTCTGGGAAGATTCCACGTGCTGTGGGAAGCAACAGCTTGTGGGCCACAGCCTCTGAACCCAGAGCATTCCAGGGCCTGCAGCCCACAACTAGTGGGCCCCTGTGCTGTGGCTACTGAAGCCCTGCATCCAGAGCCTGTGCTCTGCACCACAGAGAGAGGCCTGCGCACCGAAACGAAGATCAGCCTCACATGGAAACGTGCAAAACCACTGGTTATTACAGAAATTCAAATCAGAATGACCGCAAGATATCACCTCACACTGGTCAGAATGGCTATCACGAAAAAAATCCACAAACAACAAATGCTGGAGAGGGTGTGGAGAGAAGGAAACCCTCCTGCACTGTTGGTGGGAATGTGAATTGGTGCGGCCGCGATGGAGAACAGTATGGAGATTCCTTCAAAAACTAAAAACAGAGCTACCATATGACCGTGCGATCCCAGTATTGGGCATATATCTAGAGAAAAACATGGCTCGAAAAGATACATGCCCCCCAGTGTCCACTGCAGCACTGTCTACAGTGGCCAAGGCATGGACACAACCCAGATGTTTATCGACAGAGGAACAGATACAGAAGAGGTGGTGTGTACATATACAGCCATTAAAAAGAATGAATTAGGCCATTTGCAGCAAAATACAGATGGACCTCGAGAGTTTTGATCTTGAGTGAAATAAATCAGACAGAGGAGAAACATCATATAACATCCCTTGTATGTGGAAACCAAAAAGAGATGATACAAATGAACTTACTTAGAAAACAGAAAGAGACTCACAGACTTAGAAAACGAACTCATGGCTGCCGAGGGGAATGGATAGGTGAGGACTTTGAAAAGGTCATGTGCACACTGTATAGCACATGGAACTCTGCTCAGTGTTACGTGCCAAGCTGGATGGGAGGGAGCTTTGGGGAAGAATAGAACATGTGTATGTACAGCTGAATTCCTTCTCTGTTCACTGAAACTATCACAAAATTATTAATCAACTACAATCCAATATACAATGACTTTGGTATAAAAATAAACAAATAAATTAAATTAACTAAAAAAGAGTAGCCTCTTGCTCACAGTAACTAGAGAACACCTGCACACAGGAACAAAGACCCAGCATAACCAAAAATAAATTAACTTTCAAAAATTATAAAGTGTGCATGGAATCTGGAAAAAAATTTAAGCAATATGGAAAAAGGTAAAACAGTACCACAATTCTCACTATTTGTTTTAAAATTTTTTGATTTTTCATAAAATTTTGTTGCATATATTTACATGTATTGTGCTTACTCTTAAAAATGAGTTAACAATTATTAAAAATTTTTTTCAGCTTTAATTCCAGTATAATGTTAGTATCAATAGACATAACCCATATAAAGAAAAGCTCTTGGGTGTCTACTTTAGCTTAAAAGAATAAAGGGGTCCCTGCATCAAAAGGGCTTCCCTTGAGGTTCAACTGGTAAAGAATCTGCCGGCGATGTGGTAGACCCGGGTTCAATCCCTGGGTTGGGAAGATCCCCTGGAGAAGTAAAAGCCTCCCCACTCCAGTATTCTGGCCTGGAGAATCCCATTGACTGGATAGTCCATGGGGTTGCAGAGTCAGACACAACTGAGCGCCTTTCACTCACTCACACTCACCACATCAAAAATTTTGAGAACTGCCACTCTATATTCCAAAGAGAGGATATACTTACTTTCACATATTGGGGGATCATCACTCCAGTTCACATTATTTTCAGAAATTTCACAATGTAGAATTCTTGCTCCAATCAGATAAAAACTAAATGAGAAAAGAAAAGTTACTATGTTCTTTAGCAATTAGAAGATGTGGATAAAAATGAAAAAAATATTTGTAGGGTTGTCTTTCTACACTATAGTAAATTGAAAAAGAAGTTTCTTAAAATATTATGGATATGCTAAATCTGGAACTCAACTGAATAGAGTTTCTGCCTGTGGACCCACTTTGGCCTACAGTAAATGTGTAAATTCCTGTCACGCTGGTCAGTGTAGCCCCTCTGCTCCCTCTGGCAAGTGTATTACACACTGACTTTTACTCTTTGCTCACACCATTTTCCTCAGTAAGGACTAAGCAGAGAGATCAGGGCCCTAGAACTTGGATGCCTGGATTCAAGTTCCAGCTCCATGACTGCGTTGAGCTTGAGAAATCCCATCAGTTCAGTTCAGTCACTCAGTCGTGTCTGACTCTTTGTGACCCCATGAATCACAGCACACCAGGCCTCCTGGTCCATCACCAGCTCCCGGAATTCACTCAAACTCACGTCCATCGAGTCAGTGATGCCATCCAGCCATCTCATCCTCTGTCGTACCCTTCTCCTCCTGCCTCCAGTCCCTCCCAGGATCAGAGTCTTTTCCAATGAATCAACTCTTTGCATGAGGTGGCCAAGTACTGGACTTTCAGCTTTAGCATCATTCTTTCCAAAGAAATCCCAGGGCTGATCTCCTTTAGAATGGACTGGTTGGATTCCCTTGCAGTCCAAGGGCCTCTCAAGAGTCTTCTCCAACACCACAGTTCAAAAGCATCAATTCTTTGGCACTCAACCTTCTTCACAGTCCAACTCTCTCATCCATACATGACCACTGGAAAAACCATAGCCTTGATTAAATGGACCTTTGTTGGCAAAGTAATGTCTCTGCTTTTCAATATGTTATCTAGATTGGTCATAACTTTTCTTCCAAGGAGTAAGCGTCTTCTAATTTCATGGCTGCAGTCA
>SJYV01034981.1:0-15215 GCA_006410875.1 Neotragus pygmaeus | reverse complement strand
GTACCAGGTGTATTCATTGTCCCAGGTCTTGAATCATTATAACCAGGTGAATAATCACGTTTTCAAACATTGAAAGCATAATTTTAATCAAACTATACCAAATTTTTAAAAATGTACTCATTTTTAAAAATTCTTATATTTTTCTCTGTGTATTAAACATAAAAGCATTTTTTTAAAATAATGAATGATGGCCATATATCTCCTCTATTTAAAGGAAAAGAATGACTGTTTTCAGAACTTCTGTGGAACACATGTCAGTATAAAATCAATCAAAAATACAGTCTAGCTTGTTAAGTAGAAAGGGATTGAGTCAAGTTTTTAAAGCACACAGGATTTACATAAAAGAATGAGAGACTTAGAAAACTTTGGAAGGACAGAGTGAAGATATAAGTGAAGAATATAAATAGTGAAGAATAAAGGTAAAGAAAGTAACATCTAGCATTCAGAATTTAGGAAAAACAAAAAATTATAAAAATAACTTCTGATAAACTCAACTGTTTGTAACATCAAAGTGACTAACTTGCGCAGGATATTCATTTATTTGAAAAAAAAATTTATGATGTGTGTTTGTCAATGATACAGCAGAAATGATAATTTCTGTTTATTTTGTACCTTTTTAATATTCTAAGGAATATTTTTTATTGGCATTTTCATGTTTAAGACCCTGCTTTCAGAGATTTTTAAGGGATAATTTAGAGGCCCCCTGAGATATCTAGAAGAAAAATTATTTAAGTAGGATTGTTTGAGATGTTAACAATAAAAATTTGTAATTCTGGGTATTGTAACCCAGTTTCTTTGTCTATTATACTGTAATGAGATATTTAACTATGTTTTTTAAAGCCTTTTGTCATGTATAGATACTTTTGTACTCATTATTTACAAAAAGTTCTTCATCATCAAGGAGATTCATAGAAAATCTATGGCAGTTACAACATGTTCACACCAAGACAATGGCTATATAAGGACTCCAGCCCATACTAACTTAAAACAAGGAGCTGTCCTGTCCGTGGGGCTCATAGATCAGGCAGCTAGAGACTTTTTTTACTTCCTGAGAAGCAGTTTTGACACCCTTACTCAGCCTTGAAGCAGTTACAGAAGATGGATATCACTCCTTTGCTTCCCATAAGAATATGGGAGTAAAATATCTGACTGGGGAGTGAAACAAGGAGGAAAGTTGCAGGGCACTAACTTTAAAAGAATGACATAGCCCAAGGACATGATATAAACTGATTAGAACCAGATAGGTCCAAGATGGCTGAAGACTGCGCCTCAGATCTTGAGCCTCAATATAAGCTCATCATAACACATCAGCAAGCTAAATGACAGCTACCAGCACCATGACAATTCTGAAGCCAACCATTAAAGGGCAAAAAGTGAGTAGGGGCCCAATTCCTGGAGATGCCTTCTTCTCTGAAAGAGTTGGAATAATCTTTCCACTAGTTAGTCTATTTTATTACCCAACCTGTAAAAACTAACCACATCATATTTTCAAGTCAATCTCACCTTGGACTTCAAGGAAATCAAACTAGCCAATCCTAAAGAAAATCAAACCTGAATATTCACTGGAAGGACTTGTGTTGAAGCTGAAACTCCAATACACTGGCCACCTAATGTGAAGAGCTGACTCATTGGAAAAGACACTGATGCTAAGAAAGATTGAAGGCAAATGAAGAAGGGGAGCAGAAGACGATGAGATGGTTAGATAACATCACTGGCTCAATGGACATGAGTCTCAGCAAACTCCAGGAGATAGTGAAGGACAGGGAACCTTGGCATGCTGTAACTTAGAGGTCACAAAGAATAGGGCATGCTTAGTGACTAAACAACAACTCCTCTTCTGAGATGAACCACACTCTGTGGAGTGTGTTATTCTCTAAAGAAATCCACTTCTTACCTACCAAAAAGAAACAAACTAACAAAAAATAGGATTTATATCAGAAAATTAGAGACTTACAGAATTTTGGAAGGACAGAAGTAGTGAAGATAAAGAAAGAATAAAGGTAAAGAAAGTAATATTCAGGAGTTTACCAAGAGTAAAAATTGCAGAAATCACTATCGATAACTTCAACTGTCTGCAGCACTAAGTGGCTAATTTGCCACAGGATACTCAAAGTTACTTGGGTTTAAAAAAAATGTATATTTATCGATGCTACAACAGAAGTAATTGTTTCTGCTAATCTTGTACTTTTCAAAATATTGAGGGGTATAAGTTTTATTGGTAATTTCAAATTTAAGAGCCTATACCAGGGTTTCTGAACTATGTCAGTTTTTAATATCCAATTACCTTGATACTAAAAAGCCTCTTGATAAAAGTGAAAGTGGAGAGCGAAAAAGTTGGCTTAAAGGTCAACATTCAGAAAACAAAGATCATGGCTTCCAGTCCCATCACTTCACGTGAAATAGATGGGGGAAACAGTGGAAACAGTGTCAGACTTTATTTTTGTGGGCTCCAAAATGACTGCAGATGGTGATTGCAGCCATGAAACTAAAAGACGCTTACTCCTTGGAAGAAAAGTTATGACCAACCTAGGTAGCATATTGAAAAGCAGAGACATAACTTTGCTGACTAAGGTCCATCTAGTCAAGGCTATGGTTTTTTTCCTGTGGTCATGTATGGATGTGAGAGTTGGACTGTGAAGAAGGCTGAGCACGGAAGAATTGATGCTTTTGAACTGTGGTGTTGGAGAAGACTCTTGAGAGTCCCTTGGACTGCAAGGAGAGCCAACCAGTCCATTCTGAAGGAGATCAGCCCTGGGATTTCTTTGAAAGGAATGATGCTAAAGCTGAAACTCCAGTACTTTAGCCACCTCATGCGAAGAGGTGACTCATTGGAAAAGACTCTGATGCTGGGAGGAATTGGGGGCATGAGGAGAAGGGGACGACAGACGATGAGATGGCTGGATGGCATCACTGATTCAATGGATGTGAGTCTGAGTGAACTCCAGGAGTTGGTGATGGACAGGGAGGCCTGGCGTGCTGCCATTCATGGGGTCGTAAAGTGTCGGACATGACTGAGTGACTGAACTGAATTGACCTTGATAAGAGAGCTAAATGGCTAAAAGATAGTCTGAAACATTCACCCTTTCCTATCAAGCATCCTTCACAGTATTTTATTAATATCTAATTTAAAACAGCAATATTAACTAGAGTGTTTTTCTTTATAAAGGGATGAAATTATGCCTTGTACAAACTAAGATTCATTCAGCTTCCTCCTGGAATGGAAGTGATCAAAGCACAATCAATCACTGTTTCTGTCTTAGTATGCTGCTTCTTTTATTCATTTTTTCAGTCAAAATCTTCCTTTGATTTACTACAAGATTCATTATTTTAGCTTTCATTAGCACATCTTACGGAGAAGGGAATGGCAACCCACTCCAGTATTCTTGCCTAGAGAGTCCAGTGGACGTAGCAGCCTGGTAGGCTGCTGTCCATTGGGTTGCACAGAGTCAGACATGACTGAAGCAACTTAGTAGCACCAGCAGCAGCAGCAGCACATCTTATGTAACATGCTGCTGGTGCTGCTAAGTCACTTCAGTCGTGTCCAACTCTGTGCGATCCCATAGACAGCAGCCCACCAGGCTCCCCCGTCCTTGGGATTCTCCAGGCAAGAATACTGGAGTGGGTTGCCATTTCCTTCTGAAATGCATGAAAGTGAAAAGTAAAAGTGAAGTTGCTCAGGCATTTCTGACTCTTAGCGACCCCATGGACTGCAGCCTACCAGGCTCTTCTATCCATGGGATTTTCCAGGCAAGAGTACTGGAGTGGGTTGCCATTGCCTTCTCCTTATGTAACATAGTAAGGGGCAAAGAAGGAGGATACAAATGTTTACTATGTACAAAAATATACAGAATATGTGCTTAGTTACTATAGATCTTGTTTGAATTGTTAATGAGGACTTGATTGTTATTAATAATTGTTTTCATTTGTTACTCAACTTCTCAGCTGATTTGGTTCATTATTGAAAGATATGATTAAAAATCTCCTTGCTGGTGGATCTGAGTCATCAAGGTCTGGGTTTGTAATAGCCTTTTATTAATCCCCACCTCCATTACTTCCACAGTATTAGCTATGGGAATATGAATATGCACCCTCTTTGAATTTCAGAATCCATCCCCCTTATGAAGCAGTATCAATATTTTCACTTGACCATCAGGTTTAATACTGCAAGCCACAGCATTTTGCCATGTATTTCNCCCCACCTCCATTACTTCCACAGTATTAGCTATGGGAATATGAATATGCACCCTCTTTGAATTTCAGAATCCATCCCCCTTATGAAGCAGTATCAATATTTTCACTTGACCATCAGGTTTAATACTGCAAGGCACAGCATTTTGCCATGTATTTCAATGGTATAAGGAAATAAAACTGAATGATTATCACAGTCATATTCCAGTTCAATAGAAATTTTTTTTTTCCACTGGGGTAGAAATAAACCCATGTTGACAACTAGTGTGCATTTATTGACAGAGTTAGGAATGGAAGAAAAAATGTTTGCAGTTGTGTTATTGGACAACAACACAAAGAACTTGTCAAATTTCACTCTAATTTTTGAACCTGTGTAATTTGAAGACTGGCATCTTATATCGGTCGCTGTTCAAAACATAATATATCTTGAAAGGTAGCACTGCAAACTTTCCAGTAATTGCTTCCCTGATGGTTCTGTCAGCAAGACTTTGATATTCTGTGACACCATTCTAACAGGTTAGATATTTCTCTGCGATTTGGAATATAGTAATATTAGTGGCTTCTATTGGTATAGTCATATTGTCTCAGTTTGGGATAGTAAAATATTTTCTTTGGTCAAAATTGAGGCAGCGTTTTATATCATGATAGTGAATAAATCATTCTGTAAGAAATAAATTTTTGTGCCTGCCAGGATTATGTCTGGCAGTCCAAGAAAGGTAAATTCACATGCAAAATAATTATCAGTTTTACTGAAAAATTGCTCTCAGATCCATTTCACAAAGTAAATAATGTAACTGACTTTGCCACCAGGTGACTTAAAAAAAGAATCCTGCTGAATGTTCCCATACTATAGATTAATCACTAATCTCCAAGGTTGCCATGTCAGTACTGAGCAGTAGCAATTACCATATATGCTTAATTGAGAGGAAATTCTATTGCTAAGCCAATGCTTGTAATTTATGCAAACTTGGCCACATTTTTCCCAAGCCTGTTGGACATATATATATTGAATAAGTTCAACTAAATAATATACTGACATATCCATAACAGGCCATTTTGTCCATTAAATTACTGAGAAATCTATTATTGGTGCCCTTTTGTTAGTAGCCACATGAGACATAAACCTCCTTACATCTCTATTTATTCTGAGAGTTTCATCCATATACCACATTCATAGATCCATTTATCCTTAAGATTTTTACTTTTCTAGACCCTGTGCTTTCATCCAAACTATTATTACTTTCCAAGATTATGAGCCCTGAATTCAGACTACTTCTGAGTTAAATATATAAAGTACTTGAATAATGGCCTCCTGAGAGGATTTACCTTGCCCGGTGTTCTTCAAACCATAACTCTTACTCCATTGAATGAGACCGTTGTATCATTGTATTTCTACTGTACTGTACTGTCATATATTTTCAGCTTTCCCCAATATATGTGAACTGTTTTATTTTTAATTCCTCAGTTATCTACTTATAGAACATTTTCAAGGAACTATAGAAGTGTATTGAAGGAATAGTGGGTCAATGTGGTAGAAGTAGGTGCCATTTACTTTGGAACACCTAATGATACAAATTACTATCACATTAGAAAAATTTTGACTCTACATCCTATATACAACTTCCACTTAAAGATGCAGTGTTGTAGCACAGCTTTATGGTTTGGTGGGTCTGATTATCTATTCCATGTTGGACAGCCCAAGTTACATGCTTACTTATACTTAATAGTCAAACTCTTAGTCCTTAGAGGGCTTCCCAGTGATGCTAATGGTAAAACATTATCTTGCCAATACAGGAGACATATGAAATGTGGTTTCAGTCCCTAAATTAGGAAGATCCACTGGAGGAAGAAATGGCAACACCCTCCAGTATTCTTGCCTGGGGAATCTTATGGACAGAGGAGCCTGGCGGGCTACAGTCAGTGGAGTTGCCAAGAGTTTGACACTACTGAGCATCTGATTTCTTAGTCCCTGCTAGGCCCAAAAGCTAAATGAGTCCTGTTTCACAAAGAGAAAATATTTTGTTTTATTTTTATAGAAGAAGGCATGACTTTGTTTTGCACTGGCAGAATAAACACTGTTTCTCAAAGTGAGGATTACCAGAAAATCTCTAGAGCATCGAATATACTCAAAACATTTAGAAAATTATTTAAAAAGCTGGCCCATAAATACCAAGAGGCAAACCAGTTTTCTCTGTGAGTTAGAACTGTTACAACCCTTTTCTTGCTCTTGAAACCATTTTAAACCCGCAACCTTATAAATTATTCAATAGATCAAAGCATCGCAGACATAGATATTACATATTTTCACCACAATTTATTCAGAAATTTGATCATTTTTGCTATTTTCTTTTATTGTAGTAAAATCTATCTAACAAAATTTGCCTTGTTAAATGTACAATTCATTGACAACAGTTACACTCATAATGCTATGAAATTATCACTACTATTTCTAAATCTTTTTCATCACCTCAGACATTCTACACCAATTAAACAATAACTCTCCTTTCCTCTCTTTCTTATAGTGCAGATAATTTCTAATCTATTAAAACTTTTTGTTTGTATGAATTTACCTATTTTAGATATTTCATAAAAGTAGAATTATACCATAACTGACCTTTTTGTTTTCTTTATAATGTTTTCAAGATCTATCCATGTTCCAGCACATTTCAGAACTTCATTTTTGTGGTTGAATAGTATTCTTTAATGCATGTGCACATGCACACATATGTGTATGTCCACATTTTATTTATTGATTCATTTACTGATGGATACTTGAGTTTTGCCATCTTTTGGCTATTGTGAACAATATTGTAGTGAAGATCAACATAACAATATCAAGTTCCTCTTTTCCATTATTTGGGGTATATGCCTAACTTAGGAGTAGAATTTCTAGGTCATATGGGAATTCTATTTAACTTATTGAAGCCCTGTAGACTTTGCCACATTGGCTGCTCCATGCTATATATCCAACTAAAATGCATAGAAGTTCTAATTTATCTATTAATATATCCTTCCCAAAACTTATCATTTACCATTTTTAAAATTACATCCATCTTCCTATGTGTGAAATTTTATATCACTGTATTGTTACTTACACTTCCCTAATGACTAATAATATTGAGTATTTTTTTTTACTATTTTTGTAGGCCATTTGAAATTCTATTTAGAGAAATATCTATTCAAGTGCATTGCTCACTTTTTAGTGGATTTTTTGTCTTTTCTGTTATAGAGTTGTAAGAGTTTTTTTTTTTTAATTAGGAATGTTAAAACGTTGTCATATAAATGATACACAAATACATTCTCCCATTCTATATATTATCTTTAAACTTTCTTGATAATGCTTTTGATGCACATAATTTTAATTTTTATGAATTTTCTCTCTTCTTTTTATTGTTGCTGTTTTGTTTTATTTTAAATTTTTATGTCATACCTAAGAATCCATTAATGAACCAAAGGTCATCAATATTTACCTTTATCTTTCCTTCTAAGAAGTTATTAAACCAATTTGGATAATTTTCTTTATGGTTTCG
Organism: Neotragus pygmaeus; assembly: GCA_006410875.1. Lineage (NCBI taxonomy): Eukaryota > Metazoa > Chordata > Mammalia > Artiodactyla > Bovidae > Neotragus > Neotragus pygmaeus. The sequence goes on along the minus strand of SJYV01034981.1, from coordinate 7,497 downwards.
GTATGGGTTCACCTTCACTCTTAGGCATGAGGAAATTAAGTTGTCCCAACACTTTGTCAAAGAGACTATTTTTTTCCTGTAAATAATCTTGTTATTTACAGTTCACTTCAGTCAAGCTGAGTTGCTCAGTCCAACTCTTTGCGACCCCATGGACTGCAGCACGCCAAGCCTCTCTATCCATCACCAACTTCTGGAGGTTACTCAAACTCATGTCCATTGAATTGGTAATGCCATCCAACCATCTCATCCTCCTTTGTCCCCTTCTTCTCCCACCTTCAATCTTTCCCAACATCAAGATATTTTCAAATGAGTCAGTTCTTCACATAAGGTGGCCAAATTATTGGAGTTTCAGCTTCAACATCAAGCCTTCCAATGTATATTCAGGGTTGATTTCCTTGAAGATGTACTGGTTGGATCTTCTTGCTGTCCAAGGGACTCACAAGAGTCTTTTCCAGCCTTCAGCACTCACCTTTCTTTATAATTCAGCTCTCACATCCATACATGACTATTGGAAAAACCATAGCCTTGAATAGATGGACCTTTGTTGGCATAGTAATATCACTGCTTTTTAATATGCTGTCTAGGTTGGTCATAACTTTCCTTCCAAGGAGTAAACATCTTTTAATTTCATGGCTGCAATAACCATCTGCAGTGACTTTAGAGCTACCCAAAATAAAGTCCGTCAATGTTTCTACTGTTTCACCATCTATTTGCCATAACATGATGGGACCAGATGCCATGATCTTCATTTTCTGAGTGTTGAGCTTTAAGTCAAACTTTTCATTCTCCTCTTCACTTTCATCAAGAGGCTCTTTAGTTCTTCTTTGCTTTCTGCCATAAGGGTGATGTCACCTGCATATCTGAGTTCAGTTCAGTTCATTTCAGTTCAGTCGCTCAGTTGTGTCCGACTCTTTGTGACCCCAAGAATTGCAGCACGCCGGGCCTCCCTGTTCATCACCATCTCTCGGAGTTCACTCAGACTCATTTCCATCGAGTCCGTGATGCCATCCAGCCATCTCATCCTCGGTCGTGCCCTTCTCCTCCTGTCCCCAATCCCTCCCAACATCAGAGTCTTTTCCAATGAGTCAACTCTTCGCATGAGGTGGCCAAAGTACTGGAGTTTAAGCTTTAGCATCATTCCTTCCAAAGAAATCCCAGGGTTGANCATTGGAAGGACTGATGCTGAAGCTGAAACTCCAATACTTTGGCCACCTGATGTGAAGAGCCAGTTCATTGGAAAAGACCCTGATGGTGAGAAAGATTGAAAGCAGAAGGAGAAGGGGATGATAGAGGATGAGATGGTAGGACAGTATCACTGACTCAATGGACATGAGTTTGAGCAAGCTCTGAGAGATGGTGAAGGCCAGGGAAGCCACAAAAAGCTGGACATGACTGAGGAACTGAACAACAACAAAGTTCCAAAATGAATATCAATGAATATCAGTTGACTTATTTAATAATAAATAAGGATAACCTGCAATGCCAATAGGACAGCCAGTGTGTGTAAGTTTGGAGGAATGGCTAAACTTCAAAGCTATGTATTCAAAGGAAATGCATCACTACTTTGGAAAACAGATTCAAAGAGGCTGAATATTCCACGTTAAGTGCAAGGTGAATTTTTATTTGTTAAAAGAGCTATTTATCTTGTACATTCACTTAAAATTTAGAACATCATGTATTTATTGTTAAGTATTCTGAACAGTGAAATGTGTTGACAAATCAGCACACTGACTTTATTTAAATGACCTAATAATCTGTCATTTGTATTTTACAAAACAGAAAGAGAATTTAATTCAATGTCTCACCAGTTTAACCACTGATCTAGAGTCTTTCATATGCCAGTAATTTTGATAATATTTGCTCACAGAAAACAAATATAAAGCATGTCCTTGCAGGATCTATAAACTCATTTATATGAATAATCACCAACAGATTATGGCTGTGATACAGCTTTGCAAATCCCTGGAGTGTAAAACTGAACATGGAAATTAAATAAATCACAATAGCCCCAATCAAACTAAGCAAATCTCTCTTCTTACTGGATTTTACATTAAATTCCACAAGGTCATTTGACTTACCCTGAGGTTGCCAGGATTACCCATGTACTATTAAATTCCCTGCCTTTTTTTTTTTTCTAACAAAATTAGTTGAAGTTGGCACTTTTTTTGAGACATCCAAGTTACTTCGAGTTGAGTCCCTCAACAAAACTGCAGAATGATTGGGATCTGACAGACCCGCTGGTAGAGGAAAGACAGCCCACTGACCATTCCTGCTGCAGGAGTGGCTTTTGTTTCACACATGGCACATGTGTTCTTGCCAGACTTCATTTTCTAAGTTTCTCGATATAGAAACAGAATCACTACAACCCATGGAATCCCTGAAAATACATTAAGAAAGAGATAAATGTGTTTTATGTATGACATATTATGGCTCAAAGTTAGAGCTTTGATGCCTTTGGCCTCTCCCATCACTTATGGCATTCTGTTGTTAAGGAAGACTAGCCAAAAGGAATCTGTATACCAAAGAGGACTATTTCTGAAACTTGATCATCATTTGCTTTTTATGTTGCTCCATGTGTGTACCCAGTTGAGTCTGACTCTTCATGACCCCATGAACAATAGCCTGCCAGGCTCCTCTGTCCATGGAATTTTTCAGGCAAGAACACTATAGTGGATTGCCATTTCCTCCTCCAGGGGATCTTCCCAACCTAGGGACTGAACTTGCTTCTTTTGCATCTCTTGTGTTTCCTGCATTGGCAGGCAGATTCTTTACCACTAGTGAGAGAATTAATTATTAGGTGGGTTGATAAGGAGTCTAGGGCCCTTGAGGAGAAGAAGGGGTTCGGGGCCCTCAAGGAGGAGAAATTCTCTCCTTTGGAGATCACAAATCGGACATCGTTCACCATAAGCTATCACTAGCACCACCTTGGAAGCCCTACACTGCTCCAACAGCAGAAAATTCCTAACAACAAAGCAGAGCCTCTCCTCTCTCCACTGAAAAACCAGCACCCAGAAATCAAAACATATTGCAGCCATTCCTTATCTAAATCTCTTAAAAATTTTGTTAAACATGAAATCAGTCTTTTAGTTATTTTTACTTTCTAGCTCATGCATTTTCAGTTTGTACTTTTAATGATTAGATCAGCTTCCCAGGTAACTCAGTGGTAAAGAATCTCCCTGCCAATGCAGGAGAGATGGGTTCAATCCCTGAGTTGGAAGAACCCCTAGAGGAGGAAATGACAACTCACTCCAGTATTCTTGCCAGGGAAAGCCCACGGACAGAGGAACCTAGTGGGCTATGGTCCATGGGGTCCCAAAGAGTTGAACAGGACTTAGCAACAAAACAATAATCAGATCAAAAATTTTAAAAGTAAGCCTATCTTCTTTACCAAGATCATTCATAAACTCTACATTTTATCTTAAGATTCTTAATCACTTTTTCACATGTATTAATTTCTCTAGGAAGTTTATTCACTCAGTTGTGAACAGTGGGGTCATACTGAATTATCTTCTTCTTTATACATAAACAGTGTTTATAGCAACTATTGTTACCAAATTTCATGAAGTTTCTACTTTAGCCAGGGGAGTTTCAGCCACAACTAAATAAAGCAGTGAATTGGCCAGTGTTTGCGCTAAAAGTAAGTTTCTCTTGTAGTTTTTAGGCACAGACAACATCTAGTACTCAAGAAGTACAATAATCATTTAGGAAAAAAAAAAATTTAACAAACCAAAATGTGTAATTTAATCAGAAAAGCTCATTATACCTTTTTTATTCATTTAATCATCCATAAATCACTCAACAAATCTGTACAGAGTCCCTACTTTGGATAATTTTATAGGTTGTGCAGACAGATTTTAAAAAAAGTCAAACAGTCAAACCCATGCCTTCTTGGAATTTATATTTTAGCAGAAAAAAAAAATGGAATAAACTAACCAGATAAAATATGTAGTATGTCAGATGGTCACCAGTGCCAGAGCAAAAAAATAAGCAGGGAAGTGGGGTATGGAAAGCAGAATCAAGGAGAAGGGACTGGAAAGGATAAGGAAGATAATGTGGGAAAGACCAACTGGAAAGGAGTATGTGAACAAATATTGAAAAGAAATGAAGTGAAGTAACAAGCCATGTGAATATGCAGGGAACATTCCAGGCAGAGACAGCACAGGTGTTTGGAGCCAAATGAACCGGAGCAAGAGGATTAGAAGATAGAGATGACAAAAGAACCATAAAGATGAACTTTTGACTGGGGGTCAGCAGGCTGACCATGCAGGGCGCTAGGGCCTGGCCTCCATGGGAGGTGCTCGGCATTTACTCTCAGGATACCAATGGCATCGAAGTGTTTTGAACAAAGGAATGACATGATCTGGCTTAGGGATCACTATGATTATTATAATGAGAAAAGAGTTTGGAAAGACAATGAGAGAGCAAAGAAACCTTCTTACTGTCCTTAACTGTCATGCAGAACTTTTCATCCATCCTTCTCTAATAAAAATTCTCAGCATCTGTTTTCTCATGTGGTAAAAACAGAAGTGTACCCATCATGTCTTTGATTAAGAAACTCCTCCACAAATACCAAGGCAACTTCTTGTATGTTAAGAGTCATTCTATCAACACAACCAAAGCTCCCTCTGGGCTTAAATGCTTTGAGAGAGCTTCTTAATTGCACCTAATTAAAAAAGCATGTAAACAATCTTAATTTGAGATGTCTATGTGAGGATGGATTTTAATTATTTAATATTAAATTTAAAAACTCTCCTCTGTAAGTGGAATTTTTCTCATATGAAAAATTGATATAACTACAGTCCCTGGACTAGTCACATGGTGAGGTAGCCTCATAGCCAAGTAAATATAAGCAATTTAAATCTGATACATGCTAAGAATTCTATAATATTGGTATTAAATAAGTTGCATACAAAAAATTCAGAAATATACAAGGAGAAATTTTAAACCATTTTTGTGTTTTGGAAGGGTTTCTTTAATCTAGAAAATAAATCATTATAGGATTCCACTAAACAGAAATTCCCATAGTAAATTATTGATATGCTGATATCAATATATTTACAGAAATATAATCATTCTTGGAAAATTGAGACTTCCAACCTGGGCTACTGGGGTTCATTACTAGGTATCCTAAAGTCTGTAAAACCTCTGAAATTATGTGTAAAGTTGTCTGTGTGTATGTAATATGAATGTTTCTAATGAGTGGTCATAGATTTTATCAGAGTTTCAAAGAGAATATTTACTCTATAAGAACTATGGTACAGTCACTATGAGGAAACGGTTGTAGTCATAAGAAAAGAGTTTAAATATGTATTTTAGTATTTATTCTAAAAGTTTTTTTTTCCAGGGTCTTCTAACTTCAGAGTTAGAAGCGTATTCAAATACTTGGTCCACCTGATGCAAAGAGCTGACTCAGTGGAAAAGACCCTAATTCTGAGAAAGACTGAAGGTAAAAAAGGAGAAGAAGGCAACAGAGTATGAGATAGTTAGATAGCATCACTGACTCAATGGACATGAACCTGAGCAAACTTTGGGAGATGGTGAAGGACATGGAAGCCTGGTGTGCTGCAGTCCATGGGGTTGCAAAGTCAGACAATACTTAGCGACTGAAAAACATCAACTTCAGAGTACTGGAGATCTCACAGAGAGACTAAAGCAAGATCTAACTGTCCTCAAACTTATGTTCTTCTTTAAAAAAAATAAAGAAAATCTACAGAAAACAATTCAAGGAAAAGACAAGGACATGATCTGACCAAGGATTAGAAACCCAATCACAATGAATTGAGTAAAACATAATGTATTATAAGGAGTCAGAAGACTTAACTAGACCCCAAGTATGAACCTGGTGGCTTAGGCAGTAAAGAATCCACATGCATTGTGGGAGACCTGGGTTCAATCCCTGGGTTGAGAAGATCCCTTGGAGGAGGTCATGGCAACCCACTCCAGTATTCTTGCCTGGAGAATCCCCACGGACAGAGGAGCCTCGTGGGCTATAGTCCATGTGTTTGCAGAGCAACTAAGCACAGCATACACACAGCATAAGTATGCCCAGCTATGATAGGAACTGAGATGTTCTGGCTTGCTCTCCCTCAATCTCTCTTCTACTTTGCAATTTATCTGATTCACACTTTTGTCTGCAGATATCTCTAACAGGCTTCTAAGTTTTGCTCCTCCAAACATTGCTTGCTATTGGCTTTGTAAAAGCCATGACACTCATGCTGAATTCCCCATTTTCCAAGATTCTAGGTATCCAAGCAGGATACCTGGAATTTTGTTACCAATCAGGTAACAAAACCTGATTCAGGTCTCCATTTTTCTCAAGACTGTATTAATTCTTTGGAGAAAGGGAATTTGATATTCTCTTCTGCCGAGGTCCAGCCTCAGCAGAGTCCAGGGATATCCTCAGGATGGACGACGTCAGCGAATGAAGAAAGATAGATAAAGAGATAAAGAAAGAGACACGGGGTGGCCAGGCTTCTTCAGTGAGCGAGGCCCGTTTACTTTATTCTTCTCGGGGCTTTTATACCCTGAGTTATATATACAGCAAGGTGAAAAATGCAGAGTCAACTCAACATTCCATCAGTAACATCTTTTATCAATACCAGGTTCCTTTCTGCAAGAGTCTTATTCTCTGTACATCATCTTCTGTTCCGGAGGCCTGTTGATATTCCATGACCTTTTTTTGATAATGGTTGGTCAGCCAGAATAATAATTTTCCCTTAAAGTGTTTCTTCTTAAATTCCTAGCCTGCGTCACCCTTAAAGTACAGAGTTACANTAGACAGGAAGGCCTGGTGTGCTGCGATTCATGGGGTCGCAAAGAGTCAGACACGACTATGCGACTGAACTGAACTGAATCCACTAACATGTCCTCCCTACTATTCAGGGACTACAATGTCATTTCAGTATCTATCAAACAAACCTTACAATGTAAGACAGGGAAAAGGGGAGTATGGTATATTCTAAGCAATATCTTATTGAGTAAAAAGGTCAACCAAACTCTTTCGCCTCTTTGGACAAATCTGGCCCTGGGTTCTTTTACTTCTAAAATCTGACAAAGATGGAATGTCAATTGTGTTACTAGCAACATTGATTATGGTAAACATTACCCAACTGATGAAATAAATCTAGAGTGAGAATACTGAAAATGAACTATAAATATCTGGTAGAATGCCAAAGCTTTGAGAATCCCTCAGAATATAACGACTCTTTTACTTGGGCATGTTTCTACAGAAACTGCCTGGAGAGTATGCCCATAAAATTTAGAAAACATATTGGTTCCTATTTGGGATGGAGATGTGGAGATATGTGTGTGTGGTGTGGTGTGTGAGTGTATGTACTAAACCAGGTGTGGTGGACTGAACAGAAGATGACCTTATGTGGTGTCATTCATTAGCACATTACTGGTTTTTGAGAAGTGCTAAAGCAGAGACAAACTTTACACTAAATTTAACTAAACACACTTGATCCACAGAACTCATTTGTTGTGAAAAACCAATTA
>SJYV01034979.1:0-34591 GCA_006410875.1 Neotragus pygmaeus | reverse complement strand
TTTTTTTTTTTCCTCTTGAAAATTACTAAAATATCTGATGTACACAGACCGTAAATGCAGTAAGAACTGAAGTTACTAGATCTTTACTGACTGGAGGCAGTGATAAGCAGTTGATAAGCAGTGTATTTTTATTGAGGAAATGTATTATTGATGTTAGAAAACATTTTGAAAGTAATGTGTAAGAAGCATAGCTGTAATGATGCAATTCTCATGTTTGTATCTGATTTTAATACAGGCCATTTTTGGTTCATTGCTGTTTTATTTTATCACAAAAATACAAGCAACTGATAGAAAGAAGCTTGGTGATTGTGGAACAAAAAAGTAAAGCTGTCAAAGAATATGGGCTTAATGGAAAGATGATTCAAAAGAGCCTGTGAATAAATGGTAGTTACCTCTAATTACCATATTCAGAGAAGTGTTTTCATAAACTTCCCAGGTCAGATCCACTGTTGCTCAGTGTCTGACTCTTGGCGACCCAATGTATTGCAACACGCCAGGCTTCCCTGTCCTTCACTGTCTCCCAGAGTTTGCTCAAACTGATGTCCATCGAATTGGTGATGCCATCCAACCATCTCATCTTCTGTCACCCCTTTCTCCTCTTGCCCTCAATCTTACCCATCCTCAGGGTCTTTTCCAGGGAGTCGACTCTTCGCATCAGGTGGCCAAAGTATTGGAGCTTCAGCTTTGGCATCTGTCCTTCCAAAGAATATTAACGGTAGATATCCTTTAGGGTTGACTGGTTTGATTCATGAATGATAGCAATCGTATTTTTCACAGTAATTCATGTATATGATTTATGGCACTGTTTGTAATACATTTTTAAATTAAGGGTTTTTACTTTATCAAAGTCATTTTTTCAGAATAAGTCACATTCAGTTCATTTCAGTTCAGTCGCTCAGTCGTGTCTGACTCTTTGCGACCCCATGAATTGCAGCATGCCAGGCCTCCCTGTCCATCACCAACTCCCGGAGTTCACTCAAACTCATGTCCATCGAGTCAGTGATGCCATCCAGCCATTGCATCCTCTGTCGTCCCCTTCTCCTCCTGCCCCCAATCCCTCCCAGCATCAGAGTCTTTTCCAACGAGTCAAATCTTCTCATGAGGTGGCCAAAGTATTGGAGTTTCAGCATCAGTCCTTCCAATGAACACCCAGGACTGATCTTCTTTACGATGGACTGGTTGGATCTCCTTGCAGTCCAAGAGAGTTTCAAAAGTCTTCTCCAACATTGCAGTTCAAAAGCATCAATTCTTCAGCGCTCAGCTTTCTTCACAGTCCAACTCTCACATCCATACATGACCACTGGAAAAAACATAGCTTTGACTAGACGGACCTTTTTTGGCAAAGTAATGTCTCTGCTTTTTAATAAGCTGTCTAGGTTGGTCATAACTTTCCTTCCAAGGAGTAAGTGTCTTTTAATTTCATGGCTGCACTCACCATCTGCAGTGATTTTGGAACCCCAAAAAATAAACTCTAACACTGTTTCCACCGTTTCCCAATATATATTTCCCATGAAATGATGGGACCAGATGCCATGATCTTCGTTTTCTGAATGTTGAGCTTTAAATCAACTTTTTCACTCTCCTCTTTCACTTTCATCAAGAGGCTTTTTAGTTCCTCTTCACTTTCTGCCATAAGGGTGGTGTCATGATATTCAAAGACTTTAGAAATTTAGAAGTTAATTTTATAAGTAGAGGATTTAAAAACTTAGAATATTTGAAAGTAGACAAAGTAGGGAAGAAATTTGGTTGATCTTAATTGATTTTACTGGAGTTGGAGAACTCACCCCAGGCTACCCAGAATTAAAAAGTAGTTTGGATCTGGCTATGAAGTATGTGTGGTTGTTGGTGGTGTTCACTCCATCTGATTTAACTTAATTATAGTGTTCTTTTAAAGTTTACTTTAGATTTACAGAGAAGTACCAAAGATTGTGGACCCCATCGATTGCAGAAATGCAATAGAGTAGCATGGTGAACCTGCTAGGCATTAAAAATTTAAATGGTAATATACAAAGTGGCTAATTGTGAGTCAACCCTGCATTTTAGTACTTGGGTTATATGCACATTTATAGTTAAATTCTTTGAAGAAAGTGTTGTTTCATTTTAAAACTTGAAAGAAAATAATAGAATTTTTATTATCCTTTTCTTAGTATTTATATTACATTCTTCTCCTGAAATTTATTTCCAGCTTGTTTATGGGTGACATGTTTAATTCTTTACATGTTTGGCGAGCATCTCATGCCCTCCCCCTCACATCTCCCCCCACCGCCCGCAGATGATGTCCTTTGACTGTTAAAACTAAAGGAGGATCAGTCCTTTGGCTTGAAAATTCTTTTGATTACCGAAGGTTTTGTTTTTAAAACTTAAATTTGGAATTAGTTGTAGGATTTTACGGGACAAATTGAATTCTCCCATCCAAACATAATTATAAAATTTGTCAATCTGCCTTTATCATCTTAGGGCAGAATAGTTTGCCAATACAATGTCTGCATCCCCCTCAAAAAAAATTAAAAATTCACAATTTTTATTAGCATGATATTTGGAGTTTTAAAACAAAGAATTCATGCCCTTTCCAGGGAGATGATTGGATTGAGCAGGATGAGAACACTTTCTTAGAAATAAACCAGATTTCTCCATATTCCATTTTAATTACTTTCATAGGCATGATTTGAAGACCTTAAATTCCAGGAAAATCTAAATCGCAGGGTCCAGTATCCTCAAAGAATGCTTACTCTCTGTCTGCTCAATAATTCTTGACCTATGAGCTAAGAACCATATTTTTTATAGAGGCTGCAGTTTTTGAAACTATCTCCACCAGTACGTTCTCCCTAAGATCTTAAGGAACTCTCCAAGCAGACATTCTCGTGTTGCTTTCTCCTCGCCACTGTGAATTTTCTCACAACTTAACCAAGTGCTCCTCTCCTGAGCTTTCGTATTAAAGGGTCAGACCCAGGTGGCATTAGTGATAGAGAATCTGCCTTCCAGTGCAGGAGACACAAGAGAGACGGGTTCAGTCCCTGGGTTGGGAAGATTGCCTGGAGTAGGGGATGTCTGCCTACTCCAGTATTCTTTCCTGGATAATCCCAAGGGCAGAGGGGCCTGGCAGGTGACAGTCCTTGGGGTCCCAAAGAGCAGGACACAACTGAAGGACTAAGCACTAACAGGTATCCTTACATATTATCACAAGGATCGATCCGTTCTAGCCTTTCCCCCCTGCCTTAATTTTGTGATCAAAGGATATGTGTAAGACTTACAGATTACTTCTATTCGTATTACCACCTACTTAATACTTCTTTGTTTTTCCTTTTAGGTTGTTTGACGTGTGTACAGTGTCACGAACAGACAGAGAAACCAAACTAACGTTAGTGTTTGAACACGTTGATCAAGACTTGACCACTTATTTGGATAAAGTGCCAGAACCTGGAGTGCCCACTGAAACCATAAAGGTACTCAGAGTCTTCTCTCTGCCTGGTCAAACAGTCACACTGTTATTTAAACAGTGGCATTCTTTCCTTATGAAAATTGTCAGAAGTAGAGCCTTTGGAACTCAATATATAGTTAAATATATCTAGTATGACTAAGTGGATGTTTAAAGAATGGGGTATATTCTAGTTCACTAATTTTAGAACTCAGTGGAAAAAAATCCCTTTAGTTCTAATATATATTAAAATTATTAGGAAATACCTGCTTGTACATTATCTGGCCCTGAGCCTACAAAGTATAGTTTAATAAGTATGTTAATAGCTCAGCCATTTTCTGATGGTTTGTGGACTCTACTTTTTTTCTTTGCTCATAAAACATTTATAGGAAGCCCAGAAGTGTCAGGTACCAGCCCAAACTCTTGGGATTCAAAGATGACTTAAGACTCCTTGGAGGATGCAGTATATTGACTCCAAATCTTTTCTGCCTTTAAGTCTAAAGGGAAGAGCTGCTTATAAAGGTTTTTTGGTCTTACTTTGTTCTGCTTAATTGAACTTCCCAGTTGATCTTTTAGATCTCTGCACATATTTGCAGGTGTTCATGGAGATCTGTTTGTTTTTGTGAATTAGGTGAAGCAGACTCTTGACCTTATCATTCATTGTGTAGAAATGGCTTCTAGAATTCAGCATCATTTTAGATAGGAGTGAATAGCTAAAAATAGTTTGTAGTCTGAACAGAGTAAGAAAGATCTTTTAGTGACAGCTAGATGGGTTCCCAGTTTGGGTACATTTAGAACTTGACATATTGAATGACTTGTTTATTTGGTTTTAGGCCAATATAGAATTTATTTTCTCCCACCTACCTTTCATAAAGAGAACGTGGTGCTCAGGAATGGTCTCATTGCTTCCTGAGCAGTTTCAAGAACAGTGAGGCCCTTTAACCGCAGGTATTCCTAATTACGGGTTTTCCAGGTGGCACAGTGATATAAGAATCTGCCTGCCATTGCAGAAGACACAAGAGATGTGGGTCTGGATTGGGAAGATCCCCTGGAGGAAGAAATGGCAACCCATTCCAGTATTCTTGCCTGGAGAACTCCATGGACAGAGGAGCCTGGTGGGCTACAGTCCGTGGGCTTGCAAAGACTCGGACATGACTGAGCAGCTAACACAGGCACAATCCACACTACATGTTCTTGGTCATTTTCTCTTCTGTCTCTGCATCCTCTTTCCTCTGGAATTCTTTTCCAGCCTTATGACTTCAGTTCTCTCCTTTATGAGTGTGTCCAAGATACTATGTTCAGCATGCAGGGCTGAACATAGCCCCATTCTGTGTCCTCTGCTTTCTGGCCAAATTGGACTAATCCGCATCCTCTTAGTGTGGCTCACAGCTTCCTCGCTCCGAGGCCTTCCTCTCATTGCCATTCCTTTGCTCCCCCACTAATAGCTATCTGCTCACAGTTTTCAGGGCTGACCCCAGATACCATCTGGCTCACTTTTGCAGCTGGATGTGATCTCATTTGTCTTTTAGCACTTGTTCTACACCTCTCTTCCTCTTTATCATATTTTGTCCATTTGTAATTATTTGTGTCCATATCTTACTTATTTGTTCATCTTTGTGTCCTGACAGCCCATACTCAGAGAGGTATACACATAGGTACTCAATCAGTAAGACACGTTGCCAACCATTCTTCAGATATAATTAATTGAAAATTATTGGGTTTTTTTAATGACTTCCAGTAGCTTAAACATAGACTGTCAACACAAGCATTGGCTTCTTCTGATCTATTTCTATGTTCAAAAATTTCAGTTCAGTTCAGTCAGTCAGTCATGTCCGACTCTTTGCAACCCCATGAATTGCAGCACGCCAGGCCTCCCTGTCCATCACCAACTCCTGGATTTCACCCAAACTCATGTCCATCGAGTCGGTGATGCCATCCAGCCTGTCGTCCCCTTCTCCTGCCCCCAATCCCTCCCAGCATCAGAGTCTTTTCCAGTGAGTCAACTCTTTGCATGAGGTGACGAAAGTATTGGAGTTTCAGCTTTAGCATCAGTCCTTCCAAAGAACACCGGGAGAGGTCAGTTTTTTAAACAGCAAGACAAGGTAATCATTTGTTTACACCCTGCATTTCCAGCTACATAGGTCTTTTGAACTTCATGTTAAATTCTCCTAGGATGTTAGAGGCCGCCAGATGGAATCATTTGCAAAAGTGAAAGTGAAAGTCGCTCAGTTGTGTTTGACTCTTTGCGACCCTGTGGACTATAGTCCACCAGGCTCCTCTACCCATGGAGTTTTCCAGGCAAGAATACTGGAGTGCGTTGCCATTCTCTTCTTCAGGGCATCTTTCCAACCCAGGGATTGAACCCATGTCTCCCGCATTGCGGACAGATTCTTCACCATCTGAGCCACCAGGGGAACCTAAGAGCACTGGAGTGGGTAGCCTATCCCTTCTCCAGGGGATCTTCCTGATCCAGGAATCAAACCTGGGTCTGCAGGGGTCTCCTGCATTGCAGGCAGATTCTTTACCTACCAGCTGAGCTACTGGGGCTTCCCATTTGCAACAGTGTCAGTAGTTAGAACAGCTGATAAACTAAAATGATGTGCTTAAACTAAGGTTTGATCAGGCAAGAGTAGAAAAATAAAGTGGAGTGGGGGAAATTCCACTTCCCCTCAAGGGTGGGGTAGAGAGGTAAGCTGGATTAAATGAGGCACAGGCAGAAAAGTGGTTGCCGAGGTGAGGAGCAAAGAGAGAAGTGGAGAAGGGGAGTGACCGAGCCAGGTTTCGGGAGCAGAGGATTGGTGCTGATCAGCAGAAGCTTTTCATAAGGCAGCTTGTTGAAAGTATTTCTGAGTTCTTCACCTATCCACGGAAAGGTCACTCCATTCTGTGTTGAACAGAAGATTCTCCCGGCGGCTGTTAAATGTCTTCAGTCGTCAGGGTCAACGCCACTCTCACAGAGATGGAGGCGGAGGGGGCAAGGACTGTGGTTATTCAAGGTTTGTGGTTAATTGTGTATTGATATTTTCATAGCAAAACCCACACTATAGTCAGGCAGTATTTCAGGCAGTTAATTTGTATGTTAATGGCTAATTGAACATCTTTCGATAACTTACAAGATAGTCACAAGACACTTTTCATCTTCATCCTTAATTTTTTTTAATTGAAGTAAAGTTGACTTACAGGGCTGTGTTCATTTCTGGTTTACAGTAAAGTGATTCAGTTACACATATATATATTCGTTTTTGTACTTTTTCCACTATGCTTTATTATAGAATACAGTAGGACCTTGTTTATTTTATATATAGTAGTCTGTATCTGCTAACTCCAGGCTCCTAATTTATCCCTACGTGCCCCATTTTCCTTTGGTAACCATTTTGTAAATAATCCACTAGTATCATCTTTTTTGTTAGATTTCACCTACAAGTGGTATCATATGATACTTGTCTTTCTCCACCTGACTTCACTTACTGTGATAATCTCTAGATCCCATCCTTGTCGCTGCAAACGGCGGTATTTATTCTTTGTTATGACTAAGTAATATTCCACTGCATGACAGGTTGTTTCCTGTCTTGGCTATTGTAAATAGTGCTGTGATGGACACTGGGGTACATGTATCTTTTCAAATTAGAGTTTTCTCCAGATAAATGCCCATTCATCCTTAATTTAAAAAAACGTTGAACTGTGCAGATCTACTTTTCTTTCTTATTAAATATAAGAATATAAGGGTTTGGTGTTTTTTGTTTGTTTTTTTTTAGAATTTGAGTGTTTGAGATTCTTTAAGGTCATTATCGAAAACATGAGTAATCATTTATAAGTGCCGTAGTACCATCAAGTGGATAGTGGTTTTTTTTGGAAATGGATAGTTTTAAGTTCAATATATGATTGATATAAATTTATTTTTAATGAATACTTGTATCTTTTGTATGTGAGCTGTTGTCTTTTTAAGCATTGGTATGCAGGATAAATAGCTGCTAAGTAGAAAGTTCTGGCTAGTTGAATTTTTCGAACCTGCAGTCAGAGAACAGAAATATTTTGGTGTTGTATAGCTCACTTGTGAGAAGTCTTAGTAACTATATCGAGAGAATATTGTTATTATGAGGGACCTATTGGGAACATGGACACAGAATGCTTTCTCATAATAAGAGTTTTTTTGAGTATACTTGTATAGACATTAATTTTACAGGGCGAGTTCTATGCTGGGCACTTTGAGGACACAAAACTGAATGAGTCATGAATCTTTGCTCAGGGGCCTTAGAATATAAGAGCACACAGCAGCCTGTGGGACGCTGCTCTCTGGTTATATAAGTAGTTCAGTTGCTGTTTTCAAGTTTTAAAAAACCCACTTATTTATAAACAAACACAGTTTGTAGCTGATTCTTGCATTATGGTACCAAAACATTTTCTAAAATGTTCTTCAAAATCATAAATATTGTTGTCTTGCATATATCAGAACATGCCAAGTTTCAGAATAGATTAAATAGTTTAACATGAAATAGGCATAGAACAGAAAATCAAGGAGAGAGACCTCTTATTACGATGGTTGTTAAAGCTAGAAGCTGGGCTTATCTTCTCAGTATGCATACATCACATCATCGTTGATAGTTGGTGAACTTATTAGAGGAAATCCGGTCATTATTGTAGGGCTTCCCTGGTGGCTCAGACGGTAAAAGTTCGTCCTGCAGTGCAGGAGACGCAGGTTCAATCCCTGGGTCGGGAAGATCCCCTGGAGAAGGAAATGGCAACCTACTCCAATGTTCTTGCCTGAAGAATTCCATGGACAGAGGAGCCTGGTGGGCTATCCATCGGATCAAAAAAAGTCGGGCATGACAGAGACTAACGCTTTCACTTTTCTTTTGTCTTTATCATGTGGTCTGGACTGAACATTGTTGTTGAGAGACTGATGAGAATACAGTAAAATTATAGGTGGTTCTTTCCAACATTTTAAAATGCTCTTCTCCTAAAAATGAATAAATAATCACATCTTATCATATTCATACTTGGTCTTGAAATTGTTATCACATTCTTTAATCTCTTTTTCTTGACATCCTAAGATACAGTCATTCATGCTGATAGTGACATTTGCATAAAGAACCCTCTTGACTGCTAAGCTGTGCCGTAAACAAATACTCAGACTTTGCCTCGTAGGCCAATCATTGCTATATCTAGTTTTCCTCTTTATAGTTCAGAATGGTTTTTGATCTACTTAATTGTGGAGGAATTCAGTGCATCTGTTTAATTTGATCATTTGAGATTTGATATTATCTTCTTAGACTTCCTTGCTTAAACTTATGAGGCAATAACTGACACCTTATGATTGTCTTATATTTTTCTTTGGGGTTTCATAATATATTTTGAGTATATGTGTTTATGTAGCACCCTTCACTTGTTGGCAGGGGCCGGGGTTGCGGGGGGAGGTTGCTTTATAAAGAAAGAAATAAAACCGGCTTCCAGATTGTTGGGTTTTCTCTTTCATGTCTTTATCTGCCACTCTATGAGAAAGGATCAGAAAGAACTGTAAACAAATTCCCTCACTTTGCTCCTTTGTCATATGTAACGGCTACTTAGAAAAAGAACTGTATGGGAGGATATATATATGCTAAGTCGCTTCAGTCATGTCCGACTCTTAATGACTCCGTGGACTGTAGCCTGCCAGGCTCCTCTGTCCGTGGGGTTCTCCAGGCAAGCCTACTGGAATGGGTTGCCGTGCCCTACTCTAAGGTATCTTCCCAACCCAGGGATCAAACCCAGGTCTCCCGCATTGCAGACAGATTCTTAACCACCTGGGCCACCGGGGAAGCCCATGAGTGGGTAGCCTATCCCTTCTCCAGGGGATTCTCCCGACCCAGGAATCGAACTGAAGTCTCCTTCATTGCAGGTGGATTCTTTAACAAGTGAGCTGCCAGAAAAGCCCATATATACATGCCTGCAAAATGTAACACCCTCTTTTGTTAAACTGTCAGTTGGTTCTCAGACTTGCCTCTCTAGTACATTCTCTCTCCTGGTGTCTGACCCAGCTTCTCAACTATCTTTTAAGCTCTCTGAAGTCCCTGTGTCATTCTTTGGACATTCTGTACATGTAACGTGTCTCTCACAAGCAGAAATTCAAAGGCACTGAGAGCTCACACAGAACACCAGCTGACTCTCCAAAACAGAGCACGGTTCTTTGAGCTCAAGACCACATGGCCTCTTTGGATGACTCAGTCTTGGAATAAAAATTATATTTTGTGCATGTATCTCTGTAACAGACAAATTCTGCTGGGTTCGAGAAGGCCGAAAGACCTCAAGGTTTATGAGTCTGTGTGGGTCATTTTCTCTGTGAATTAGATTTCATTTTATCTTCGATTGAATGTTTCTTGGAGATTTCTGTTGGTTGTAACATTTTCAGTAGGAGATAAAATGTACTATTAAGTTTATGTTACAAAACCCAGACTTCAGAGACTGACACACACTCTTAATAGCACCTGTTTTCTGCCTCTGGGAAAGATCTGTTTTCATGAATAATATCTGCTTGCAGTAAACAGTGGCCCTGGTGTCAGGATGGGGTGGCCGGGACTGATCCATCTTTCTCCATCTGACATGATGAGAAGTGACTGCCTGGTCCCGTTCCTCTGATGAGGAAAGCCCCCCAGAGCCGCCGCTCCTCTCACCCCTAAAGGGATCAGGCCACGGCCCCTCTCGGCTCCTGGTGGTCTCTGCTTTGCCTGAATTATGAGCAGGTGATTTGTCTCATCTTTGCAGGACACAGAGCAAATTAACATGAAAATATCGCTTCCCAGAAAACAAGGCAGACTTGAATGCCCTGTCGCTGGCGGTCATTAGCCATCTGCCACCGACACTCATACCCTGTTTATCACATTTGAAATTCAGAGCAGATGTTGCATAATAAAGTGATCCCAAAAACAAGACGAGAAACTCAGTGAACAAATACTCCACAATGACGATAAGGGTCCTGGAAGGACATTTGTTTCAATCAGATATCAAGGCTGGACTTCACTGAATAGACTGTGGGTTTTTCAAACACACACAGGCATGTGCACACACATCTCTCCTGGTGTTTAAAGCAAACTGCTTTTCAGAGTCACATGAAATAATTTTTTGAAGAAAGTGCGTCCATGAAGGATGCCTGAGAGGACTGTTTAATAAGATTAGACGGTGGAATGTTACAGTAACACTAGTTCTGGGGCAGAGGACCTCACCGGGCAGTGTTGGTTCTTACTCTAAGATGGGCCTCAGCCTACAGCAATCTGCCTTAAAATAGTTCACGCCTGTGGTACAGTGGGCTTCTCAGGGCTTTGTGACTCGCCAGCACGGTAGCCCAGATTGGCTTCTTGGCACTCAGGATCCCGTGTTCTCTCTACCCTCTGCCTCCCCTGCCCCGCACTGTCCCCACACCCCACTCGTTTCCCTCCTTGCCAGCGTGCACACAGACACACTCTCGGCTTTCCCAGGGTCCCCGGAGCTCTGCCCCAGAGCTTTCTCCCCAGTCCTGGGCCTTAGGCTCTCTCCAGCCTGAGTGCTACCGAAGAACCTTTCCTTTACATTTCCCTGCCCTTCCACGTTAAGGTATCATTTTAGAGGATTGCTTACTGTAATGCTTTATCCAGACAGTTTGTGCACGTTCTACATTGCGTTGGCAGGCGGGTTCTTTACTGCTAGCACCACCTGGGAAGCCCCTTCTGCCCATCCTAGACCCTTAGTATGCCTTTTAAAAAGCACGTCACTCATGCATTAATGATCATACTTAGAGGCATTCTGCTTTTTTAAAACCAGGCGTCTGAACTTTCATCAGGAATGTAACCTAGGTCAT
Source organism: Neotragus pygmaeus (assembly GCA_006410875.1). Taxonomy (NCBI): domain Eukaryota; kingdom Metazoa; phylum Chordata; class Mammalia; order Artiodactyla; family Bovidae; genus Neotragus; species Neotragus pygmaeus. The sequence continues at coordinate 23,369 of SJYV01034979.1, read as the reverse complement.
AGTTTTTCTTTGTGGGAAGTCAGCTTGGAATGTAGACTTCTGACCCAAAAAAAAAAAAAAAAAAGCCTTCTCTGAACAAACCACACCCTGTCCCACACCCTTACCTGGGTAGGTGCCCACTTTACCCCCCTACGCATACACACACATAGAATTTGGGGGGATTTTTAAAAACAGGAACATCAGCCATAATGCTAAGCAGAAGCTAGGCAGCCAGCCTGGGAGTTGCTTGAGGGTTAAATCAAAGTGGCCCCAGCCATTGGCCACTGTCAACTCTAACAGGAGAGATGATCGGAAGGAAGCGAGTCAGCCCTGAGTTCACCTCAGATTTAGGGGGAACGCTTTTAGATAGTCTAGATTTTGAGGACTCTCCCAGAAACAAATCCTTAAGCAATTTCCCAGGCCCTTATAGTGGTTGAAAATATCAGAAAGAGGACAGAATTATGCAAATACATAATTGTCTAAAAGTATAACAGATGATACTGTTATTATATATATATATAACCTATATACTATATATAATGTATATATTATTTAGATAATATGATATCTACACGTATAACAGTATAGTAAATTATAATAGAGTTATTTAGTGGGTGGGTTTGTTTTTTTTCCCTAACAGGAAATATGGGTTAAAAATGAAAACAAAAAACTGGTGTCTTTCTAAAGGTACTGTAAGACTGACTCATTAAAATAAATACTGACTCACTAAAATAAACAAGTGACACTTTGATCAAGCTAATAATAGGTTAGTTGGAATCTCTTTAGAAAGTGCTTCCTCACCTTGGGCATTGAGTCTGCTTATAGAGCCCATGAAAAAGTTGCAGGCAGTGTATACCCAGCATGTGTCACTATGGTAACAGATGGTAGAGAGATGCTCCACACAGTAGAGGGATATTCCTCACCCAAGTTTAGAGTGTGCCTAAGCTGCCTGGTTAAAGTTTCTTTCCTGGCTCTCTTCCTCTAAATGTTGGAATAGTGGAGGCTTCTTCATCCTCAGCTCTCTTCTCTTCCCTGTCTACACTTTCTGACCAGGTGATATCATTTAGTCCTGAGCCTTCAAGTATCATTATTCTATCATCATTATTAGCCTGACCTTTCCTGCTTGCTCTGAATGCATTATAATCAACCAGCTGTCTGATATCTTGGGACCAAAACATTACCCAAGAATCCTCTCCCCAACTCAGGCCTTCCCCATCTGCCCAGTAGTTAGAGCCCCCAAACCTAAGAATCCTTCTAGGTTTCTTTCTTTCCTTCACAATCTTCATCTAATCCCTTAGCAAGTACTTTTGGTTTTATCCCCAAAAGATAACCCCAGTCTGACTGCTTGCTTCTCAGCATCTTTGTTGCTAAAGCTCTAGTCTGACCCATCAAACCAGCTTTCAAATTCAAGATGCTGTTTTCACTCCTCTCCCTATGTAGCTCATCCTTCCTATGTCAACCAGAGGCACGACACTGAAGCATAAATTAAAGTTATTACTCAGGCTTCCCTGGTGGTCTGGTGGTTGGGAATCCACCTGCCAATACAGGGAGCATGGGCTTGATCTCTGTTCCAGGAGGATTCCACATACTGCGGGGCCGCTGAGCCCGTGCACTACAGCTGCTGAAGACCGCGTGCCCTAGAGCCCATGCTCTGAAATGAGAGAAACCGCTGCAGTGAGAGGCATGCACGCTGCAACTTGAGAGTAGCCCCTTGCTCCTTGCAGCTGGAGAAAGCCCGGGTGCAGCACTGAACGCCCAGCCCAGCAAGAAATAAAGAAAAATTTAGGGAAAAAATTTAAGAGGTATTACTCCTCTGCTGAAAGCCGCTTTTCTCCAGTGGTTTCTTGTGACCTATAGAATAAAGTCAAAAGTCCTGCCCTGGCTAGTGCCCTTGTCCTGCCCTTCTCCCCGCCAGACCCTGTTCTGCTTCTGTGGCTCGCTGTCCTTCAGCCACACCTGCCTTCTCTCTGTTCTTCCAGCATGCTTCCAGCTCAGCGTGGGTACGTATTGTTCATCCTGTGTGGAATGCTGCATGCCTCTCCCTCCCCAGCCCCACAGGAAGGGTGCCTGTTTCTCGTCGTCGTAATACCAGTGCAGGCCACAGCCTAATGACTTCTTCTGTGATCACCTCACCTACCACTCCACCTCTACTCGCAGTCGACCACGTTACACACGGTGCCCCATTTTATCTTCTCCACTACACTTGGCCGAAATGATCTCATTAATTTTTTTATGTTTGTTGTTTATCTTTCCCAGCTGGAAGGTAAGAGCTTTGAAGTCTGAACCTAGTTTATTGTGCTGTCTCTAGTACTGTCTGGAATGTACAGAAGACCTTCAGTAAACTTGTCAGTAACACTATATCAATGCCTGTATTTCAGCATTAATTGGAGGGTTGATTATATCAGCGCCTGCTTTCCCATTATACAAGTGAGAAAGTTGTACTTTTTCAGGGATAGATTTGTATATATTTACTCTCCTATTATATGCATATTATTATCTATACATGTGCGTATATAATAGAATGAATTGTACGTATGCATATACCTGGCTTCCCAGGAGACCCCAGTGGTAAAGAACTCACCTGCCAATGCAAGAGATGTAAAAGACATGAGTTTGATCCCTGGTAGGGATGATCCCCTGGAGGAGGGCATGGCAACCCACTCCAGTATTCTTGCCTGGAGAATCCCATGGACAGAGGAGCCTGGTAGGCTATATAGTCCATAGATCACAAAAGAGTTGGACACGACTTAGCAACTAAACAATAAAACATACATACATATATATGCATATACATATATATGTAATAGAAAAGTAAGCAGAGAGTATGCCATATTGTAACATATCTACTTGGTTCTTTCTTCATGCTGGACAGAGACTGTGGAATTATCCATATCAACTAAGGATTTGCTTGGTTGGCTTGGCTTAGATACAGTCTAAAACCAGCACTGATGTCCACTGGAACTATAATGCATTTTCTCCTTTAGTATTAATACTGACTTAACTAAATTCCAGAAGTCATTCTCTTTCAATGTTTGCTAAGTGTGTTTTGTACTACGGATGGGAAACAGTCCAGTAAAGTGATTGATGCTGTGACTCTCAGATTCCATTCTCATTTCTCAGGGCTGTATATAATAGCTAAAAGATAATTTGGTACTGACACGTTTTTAAAATTTTAAAGGTAAGTTTCCACATGTTAACTGTTGTGTGCAAAGTTCTTTGTCATTCCCATCATGAGCAGTAGCAGCTTCAAAGAGTGAAGTTACTTTTAAAAAATCTAATTGGAAATACTCTCCTAATCATTTGGATTTTTATCACTCTTATCCAGAAATTTCAGATACCCATATGATTGTGGAGTTTGGAATTTAAGAAAGCACATTCTACTAGAGCAGTTGCTAATAATTTATAGTCACTAAATTTTACATTAGTGAAAGGCAGCTAGAGAAAATATCCGCCAGTTATCTAAGATTGTAACTTTTCCCTCATTCCTAAGGAAGGTGGCAAGGCTTAATCGATCGTTTCATTGCAGTTAAAATCATTATTGGTTCTATTAAATATTTGTTGAGAGGAATAAGGGCTTTCACAAACAGTTGTGCAATGAAGCCCGTAATGCAAACCCCATAATGGTACTCATGAGAACCAACTATCTCCAGCAAGTAAAATATTGTTGCAAATACTCTCATTCTATACTTCCTCTTTCTTCTCATCACTCTCAAAGAGCAAATTTGTCCACAAAGGTCGATTCCAGTGGAAAAATCAGATGAGAGGAGAGTTTGACTTGAATTTGGATTCATATATCTAAGTCAGGGCCTTGATGCATCTGGACACTGTGACTCTTTCTCTTTTTTTTTTAGTTCTTTATTAGGTTATGTCCGATCTTGGCTGCAGCACGTGAGATCTTTNCACAAACAGTTGTGCAATGAAGCCCGTAATGCAAACCCCATAATGGTACTCATGAGAACCAACTATCTCCAGCAAGTAAAATATTGTTGCAAATACTCTCATTCTATACTTCCTCTTTCTTCTCATCACTCTCAAAGAGCAAATTTGTCCACAAAGGTCGATTCCAGTGGAAAAATCAGATGAGAGGAGAGTTTGACTTGAATTTGGATTCATATATCTAAGTCAGGGCCTTGATGCATCTGGACACTGTGACTCTTTCTCTTTTTTTTTTAGTTCTTTATTAGGTTATGTCCGATCTTGGCTGCAGCACGTGAGATCTTTCATTGCAACGCATGGACTCTCCAGTTCTGGCACCCAGGTTCCCTAGTTGCAGCATGCAGGCTTAGTTGCTTCTCAGAATGTGGGATCTTAGTTCCCCAAACAGGGTTTGAACCCACATCCCCTGCACTGCAAGGCAGGTTTTTAGCTAATGGACTACCAGGGAAGTCCCACCTGTGACTGTTGACATCTTAGGAAGTAAAAAAGAATTCTGTGGATATTAGAAATGACCAAGTATAAATCTAGTCTTCAAAAACTCTAGCTACTACCGTACAGTGGAAGCCTGATTTGGATGCCTGAAAAATAGACTTAAACCAACAAAGTTTGCAGAAATGTGTCACCATCTGAAAGTAAGTCACTCAGTCGTGTCCAACTCTTTGCCACCCCATGGACTCTGCAGTCCATGGAATTCTCCAGGCCAGAATACTGGAGTGGGTAGCCTTTCCCTTCTCCAGGGGATCTTCCCAACCCAGGGATCGAACCCAGGTCTTCTGCATTGCAGGTGGATTCTTCACCAGCTGTGCTATCAGGGAAGCCCCTAGATGGTGGTGTCACCATCTGCTAAGGGGTTAATGAAGTTAAGTGTAATGCTCTTTCTCCAGGTGTGGCCAGTGAATCACCTGTATAATCACCACCTGGGGTGCTCATTTAAATCTATAGCCTTGCCCTAAACATAGTCTCAGAAGGGAGTTTCCAATAAGTACCCTCTGATGATGCCTAAAGACATTACTGTTTAAGAAACAGTCTCCTACAGTTTGACATATGACCCTACTTGGGAATGGAAAATGTCTTGAGATGACTCAGACCTTTGGAATATCTGCTCACTTGTGCGTAGGTGGCCCCAGCCTTTCAGAGGACTCTAAGCCCAGGTGAATCAGGTGTGGCATTTTAACTAAAGTCGTCCATATATACTTATTTAAAAGCACTGATATTTTATTCCTTAAAATGATCTATTGGAAAGTGCTAACTCATTGGTATGAATTAGTGAGAAGATACTTAGGAACATGAGAATTCTAACAAGGAATTCTTAAGCCACCCAGAAAGCTACTCTTTAAAAAAAAAAAAAGTTCGTGAAAGCTACTCTTTTAAAAAGTTCATGACACATCATAATTTGACCTTCGAAAGATGTTTTTTGTTTCCTTTTGCTTAATGTTCTCACAGTTCTCTGCGGTCCTAAATTAGTAAACCATTACCAGATTTGCACATGTAACTGATCAGAATTCCTAACCCCCTGTTCTAGTGATGAGGAACCAAGACTGTGTGAAACCTAAGGGGATCCTAGGTGGAGATTTCTAGTGCTGACGCTAATGTGGCCAGAGTGTTCAGGTGCTTACTTTGAGGCTCATGTATTAGAAGATACGAGTGCACAGAATTTCTTCCACTTGTGGTTCTAAGCCTTTAGCAAATATAAGCTAGTAGCTTTGTTGGTTTTTATATTTACTATTGCTCTCTGCTGTCCCTGACCATACTTGTTCATTTTTCCTTTCTTGGACAAAACCAAAGAAATATTTATCATTCTACTCTAGTATAGTCACAGCACTTTAAGATTGGAAAGCTAAAATAGAACATAGCAGAGAATTGGGGACCAGAGGGCACAGGAGATTTCACTCTGAATTAAGTTTAGAAACTGCAGTGTTAAAAGGTTTAAGTCTAGGGACTTCACAGGTGGGCCAGTGGTTAAGGCTCCATGCTGCCAATACAGGGGGCGTGGGCTTGATCCCTGGTTGGGAAACTAAGACCCCACATGCCATGTGGTGAGGCTGAAAGAGTAAAAATTATGAGTTCCAGATTTAAAAAAAAATTTTTTTTTTAAGGTTTAGGGCTATCCTGAGTGATCAGATACTGATTGATCTGGAAAAATATCCTTAATTGAAGTTGTTCTGTGAATGTTTAGTTCTGTTGATAGGTTGGAACAATTACTGAACACTTAATGAGTATTTTAGTCTCACTATCACATTTTATCATTTAAATCTGGAACTCACTATCACCCATAACTAAAGATCTGAAGTGTTACTGAGACAGAGGTAGTGTAAAAGCTGCAGGTGAGGGCTCTGCTTCCCTCTGTCCCTTCCCTCTATAAAAATAGATTCCAAATCAGGAGGGTGAGGGTACAAGAAGAGGGAAGACGTAGGTTTGTGGTAACAAGAGCAAAATTGATTTAATGGGCTCCAGGGGAAAAAGAAATATATGTGCCCTCAGTAAATACCCTAAAGTTAGCTCTTTTTTAGAAGTATGTGATACCACATGTAAATACCTAAAACATTACGTAACTGGCTTTTGTTTTCCTCATTATGATTCTTACTCTAGTCGTGGCAATTTATCTTGTAGACCTGAAGTCCTTGAGTGTTTCAACCAGATAAAGATAGCTTGATTCATGTCTTCAGTGCAAAACTCCATGAATCCAAATAAATGAAAATCAAAGACATAAATATTGGTTAAGATTTGTCTTTGGCATCATCTGTTCTAAATGTTGCCACTGTATTAACGGCCCTTGATATATATCTCGTCATTGCCGTAAGATCTTGATAAAAAACAGGAGTTGTTGGGAAGAAAGTGAAATATAAATTACATTAGAATGAATTAAGAAAGGAGTTGCATTTTGGTGTTCTACCAAACAGGGAGATTTATGAAAGCATCACACACCAAGAGAAAGGACTTCTTTCCTTTTCTGTCTCAACTCCATCACTTTTCACCACCACGGTTTCATAGGACTTCTTACTTTATTTATCACCAAGTTCCATAATTAACATATGGTTCATGTTATTGATTTCTCAGGTTTCAAAGTAAAATAAATTGAGCTTTCTTCCACATTTAGAATATACAGTTTTTTTTAAGACACTCTAAACAAAGACATGCATTATTTGTAAGTTAGAGAGCAGCTGCCAGAAAACAGAAAATTAGGAATGGAGTCATGGGTGAAATAATGGAGATACTGTTCAGAGGTAACCCTTTGTGTGGCAGGAAATTTTCCTTAGAAAAGAGACAGCTGAGTTTGCTTGTAAATTCTGCTAGAAACAGTCCTGATTTAGTAACATTTAGTGCTGGTTAGGAGGCTGAAGACAGCCTTTCAGCTTTGGACACCGAGCAAGCATTCTCTTTTGTGGTTTTGCATAAGCTCTATAAACACTTTATAGTTTTAAAAGGTATGTGTATATGGGGGGGGGACACTATTAATTTTTTAATGAATAGAATAATATATCAACTATCAAACCGGAGAGTATTCCAAGCATAAAACAGTAGAAATGATCACAAAGGAAACAATTCATAGATTGGACCCTAAACATTTTAAACTTAAAATATTACAAATAGAACTAAAAGGCAAATAAAATATTTGCCAAGAGTACAGCAGAGGTTTCATATCCTTAACATACAAAAAATGCTTAGAAACCAATAAGAAAAAGAAAATTATCTAATATAGATATAAATAAAGACCATTAACAGACAGTTCACAAAGAAATGATACATAGACCCAGAATGGTTCATAGAAGTATATTCTACTGCACAAATAATCAGTGAAATGTACATTTAAATCAGAAGGTACCATAATAGGAGATGATTAAATGAATTATGAAAATGCATTTAACAGAATAATGTTTCAAAGAGGCTTATTTTTTAAGAATTTTGCCTAAAGAAAGATGATATTCATCTTTATTATCTGTATATATAATATGATCCAAACTTGGAAATGTATTTCAAATATATGTATAGAAAACTAGAAGGCAATATGCTAAAATACTAAAAGTGTCTTTGTTAAGATATTACGGGTTTTTGGGTTTTTTTGATCTAAAATGAGCATGTACATTAAGCCATATGAAGTTGTCAGTGGTTGACTGCTTCTGCCCAGTAAAAATGGCAGTTTAATATATTTCAACCTAGAATTTTTATCATCTGACAAAAGGGTGTTATAACTTGTGCTTTAGTGGGGAATGCCTTCTGTTATAGAAAAGTTGAAGTTCTTTTGTCTGAATCTTTTCCTGAGCCCAGCATAAGAATTAGTAACATAATGTCATGTCATTTGTTGTTAGGCAACACAATAGAGCAGATTTGTAAAATAGTCAAATGTGTGTATATTGAAAACATGTAGTACATGATTATTGATGATGATGATATGGATAAGGGCATAGATGTTAAAAGACTAGAAAAAAAATGATGTGATTGATTTTCTAATAAGACCCCCTGACACTACTGTTTCTATCCCCTTTAATCTTTTCGGCATTTTACCGTTAAATAGTATAAATAGGCAATGGAGGAATTTTATTCTATTGTAAACAGAAGCAATTGCTGGTGAGTAGTAAACTTTTAAAATTAATATCTGCCCTTAGAATAAAGTAAACTTACAAGCCTGTTTTTACTACAGTGGCAGGTACTGGTGTGGGTTTCTTTAATGATCTCTCGGTCATTAAATATTTTTCAGTATTTTTTACATGAAATCAACTTTCAGTCCTCTTGTTAAAATGAGCTTATAATACTTAGAGTGGAAGCACAGTATATAGTTTAGCAAAGAATTTTTAGGACTATGCGTTATTCTGTGCCTGCTAAAAAAGGAACATTTCTTTTTAAACTGTGAATCAACATATACCAGGAGATTGCTCACAAATAGATAAGATGCTGTGAATGCAGAATTAGTTTAATAAACAAGTGTTAGATGTCTTTCCAGTTTTTCTCAAAGTAAATTATTTGAGACTCAAAATGCAATCAGCGATCTTGGTAACATGCACTTGCCTTAAAATAGTGTTAATAATTCCACCATCCACTCCAAGACAGCCCTACATTTTTTCAAAATTAAAGGGGGACAGTGAGAAAGGGAATTTGAATATATGTTTATTATTATTATTTTTGAACCATTCCTTAAAGCATATTGTCTTCACCCATTGTGGCCTTTTGAACATATGAGGATGAAACCAGACCAGGCTAGATGATAGAAATGAAAATGTTGAGGAAAAGATGTTTACAGAAAGATGAACACCGCAGCTTTGGTGGTCTCCTTGTTGGGTTTAGAAAACAGCATCACCTGTCACACTCAGAATAGCTTGGATCCCACACTGAATCCTTGGTACAGGAGGTAAAATTGCTGTTTCAACTGAGCCCCGTGAGCCCCTAAGCACATTCTCTGAAGGCAAAGACACAGCAGTTCTTGATGATGACCTCAAATATTGGGTGGGAGAGAGTCCCATTTCACTTGAAGAGAAACCACTGAGCTTTCTTTCCTCCAGCAGAAAAACAGAGTCCTAGACCCTGATGATTGATGAGCATGTTGCCAGGGGAAATGGACTGGAAAATCATCGCCTTGTCTTTTACTTGCCACAGGGAAGCCATAACAGAGATCTCTCTTCTTCTCGTTCTGATAAGATGCCTAACAAAGCATCAGGAAGGGTCATGAAGCCTGGAAGTGTGTTATATCCAGCTGCCTCTTAAAATCCGACTCACAGCTCCCTCACTCACAGATGGAACATGTGTGCAGTTCGATAGCCTTTGACACGCCATGCAGCTTTTTTGACCATTACACTGTGGCCTTTGAGCTGAGAGAGGCTGTTTTAATAAGTACAGGTATCCCCTGTTTAACCTAGAAATATGCATTTCAAAATATATCTGTGCAATGAGATTCCATATGTAGCATTCTTTTACTCCATCTGGCATTATTAAATTGGCTATTTATAGGCTGGAAAAACTTGGGAGCTCAGAAATGAAAACTAGGGCTAAATTTGTAAACGTAAATAATATGTTAACTAATAAGAAACACTGTGAGAGGCACCCCCTGCCCCCAAGCACACCTCCTGCCCACCTTCATGTAAGGCTGCAGAGAGCTGTGGGCATTACATTGCAAGCCCAAGATTTCATGTGCATTTGTCTTCAGGAAGCCCTGAGAGATTCAGACTCCGAGCAGGCAGGCAGTTGTCACATGAGAGGGAATGTCTGAATTTGTTTGGGATTCCTGTTTATTGAGGTTTCCACATTGATCTTGGCAAAGGGGGACCTGTTATTTAGGCTGTAGGTTCTCAGCACTGTTTGAATTTTCATTAGGATACTACTTTGTTGTTAGAAAGCATGAGCAGTGAACGCGAAAAACAGACTCAGGTAGCCTTATATAGTATATTTTGGAAATGTGTTTGTTTAAGGGATTAGGGTTTCTACTTCCATGACTTCTTACTCTGTATTTTTTCCAGGCCTGCATTCCAGTTCTGAGTTGGAAACATTGTAAACCTTTCCTAAATTATATTTATGGAAACAACAGTCCATCCACTAGAGTTATTCCCATAGCCTTTACGTGCTAGAGGTGGGCTTGCAGGCTGTTTCATTCTTTGTCCGGTCTTGTACTTCCTGCCTGAGTGACTTGGAGACCTTCGTTCATTCCATTTATTTGTAGAAAGCGAGATGGCTAAAGAATGATGTTCCTGAGGCTGCCAGTCTAATGTTGGCTTTGAGAAGTCCTCTCGGAAGTGAAAACAGTGTCTTTTCTCCCCCTGGGCCAACCTGGTAACACTGCAGGTTATTTCCGTTTCTCCTCCCATTCTTCCTTCCCCAAAAACAAGAGGCCTGTTGAACTGAGATCAAAACTTCCACACTGTTCACTTGCTGAATTTCGTGGTTGCTGCAAGTATTCCCTGTGTTCTCAGAAACTGCCTATGTCTTCACACTGTAAAACTGGGGATGAAAGAGAAGGTGAATTGAACAGATTCTAGTTTGTTTGTTTTTAAATATTTATCATTTGGCTGTCCCAGGTCTTAGTTGCTGCACGCAGGATCTTCGATCTTCATTGCAGCTTTATTTGTGGAATGTTCTGGGATGTACTTCCCCAGGACTCCTGCATTGGGAGTGTGGAGTCTTAGCACCTGGGCCACCAGGGAAGTCCTCAGATTCTTGTTTCTAGGAGAGTATCTGCTCCTTCAGAGCACCCCCGTCTCACTCTGTGCTGTGCCCAAACACAAAATCGAGGCGCCCTTTGTTGTGCCTTTCTGAGGCACATGCCCTGAGGGCCTCCCAGTTTATTATAAAACACTTACCAGTACAGTGTTCCCATTCCAGCTTTCCATCTCTCACCTCCGACTTGACTTTTGAGTCATACACAATGTTATAGTTAGGTGATGTTTCTGCTCGCCTTTCCCTCCCTTAAAAAAAAAAAAAAAGCATGTGCCTTGATTTGTTCTGGGCCGAAATCAGCATGGCCCAGCAAGGCTATAACAGAGACACCATTTAAGTGCCCACCGACTGAGCTTGAATCCTGATTACAGAAAGAGGAGAAAGCGAATCTTGCCAAGATGGGGGCAGATTCCCCAACCCTGCAAAACGTTGCAGAGGATTAACGGGCTTGAACTGGAGAATCTTTTGTGCATGTCCTTGTGTATGTGAGAAAGAGAGGGAAAAATACCCCATGCATAGAATTTTTAAACTGGGCAGCCCCAGGGTAGTTCGCCAGAGGCAAGAGATACCCTGCTGACTCGTGGGCCTGCTGGAAAAGCATCCTTGGAGACAGATCTCACGTGGCTTCCTTGTGCCTGAAGGATGTTCCTCCCCGAGCTTGTACCTGAGAAGGCTTTGGGAGAGGAATCCTTCTTCCACCCAAAGTACCGTGGAGACTGGGGTCCTGCAGTTTGCCACTCGGGAAAATAAACCGGCATATGAACTCGCAGCAAACCTTACCTCCTTGGTTGGAAGCGGTTTGTAAAGCGTTTTCTTCCTGGTCCGTGCGCCCCGCATTGTTTCCACTCCTCTCATCACTGACCAGCTGGCTTGTTGGTGAATAGAGCTGTGGGCCCCTCGCCATGTTTCATGTGAGGTCTTGGCTGGGTGGCAAACAGGCAGCCTGTAGCCAGTGTCAGCAATTCAGGAGGAATTGGCACAGCAGTGTCCCCATTAATTTCTGCTTGTCACATACTGTCATGCAAGTTACACCAGAGNTTCCTGATGTAATTTCCTCTGGTAATCAGTCCTTTTAGGTAGGCCCTATCACAAAGTGTCAGACAAAACTGAGCAACTAAGCACAGCACACATCCTTATAATAAAACGGCCCTAGTGGCTCAGGAGTAAGGAATCTGCCTGCCAACCCAGGAGACGTGGGTTCAGTCCTTGGGTTGGGAAGATTCCCTGTAGAAGGAAAAGACAACCCATTCCAGTATTCTTGCCCAGAGAATCCCATGGACAGAGGAGCCTGGAAGGCTACAGTCCCTGGGGTCACAGAGTCAGACACGACTTAGCAACTAAACAGCAACAAATCCTTATAATAAGCTCCATCAATCTGCTTCCCTGGTTACATTACCCCTAATGGTTTCCCAAGGTTATTGTCCAACCAAGATAGATTTTCTGAATCAGGACAAGGATAATTATTTGACTACAAAGTTATTGATTCTGCTCATATATTCTTGCTGCTGTGACCCAAACTGATAAAACTATGATCAAATTTCCTTAGAAACTGATAGAAACTTAAGGTTATTCTTCTACTTTCTTTCCAGATGTTATAATTTACACAGCCACCGCTTCCCTTTTCCTTGGCAATATCCTTGACATGTATCACAGATGTACATGGTTGGACTTGAAGTCTAAAGTAGGTACATGAGCATTTTCATCTGAGACAGTATAACTATGTTACACTGAAACTTACTTTACTCTCTAACTTCTGATTTGGTCTGATTTTATTTTGCATGACTTGTTACCAAGGCCTAATTTTCATTAGTTTCTATTCATTTCCTTTTCAAATTTTATAATAGTACTTCAACAGACTCTGTGGTGAAATTCATTTTGTTTGGTTTTATGTATTTAACAAGATAAATGTTTTTAAATGCTTTTGTTGATCATAANTTAGTTTCTATTCATTTCCTTTTCAAATTTTATAATAGTACTTCAACAGACTCTGTGGTGAAATTCATTTTGTTTGGTTTTATGTATTTAACAAGATAAATGTTTTTAAATGCTTTTGTTGATCATAAAGTCAAATGAGTCAGGAAAACCACATAGTGGTAGTTATTTACAGGCTACAAAAGTTACAGCTTTTTTAAAAAAGTATGTTTTCCTTTTCTGCTTAGGTATTAACCACTAAAAAGGAATATAAAACATGTTTTGGACTCTGTGTCAAGCTTAGAAAATGTGTTCATTAAGAAAAAAGTAAAATTTTGATGACAAACTTTTCTCTGAACTTTGAAATTTTTTTCTACATAAATAGCAACAAAATAACCACTGAAATGTGCCAAAGTAAGAAAACTGATTTTTAAAAGAAAATATAACTATTTCTGAATAAAACCCCAAATCTGGATAAACTTAAGGGTATACCCTTGTTGAAAGAGTAATCTTTTTTTGCCTCTCTTGAATCCTCAATGCAGTATTGCATCATGATAAAGTACTTCCTCTCTCTGGTTGGTCTTACATCTAATCATAGGCTCACTCCTGAACCCCCTTCACAGCGAAGTGGGTCCCTTNTGAGAAGTCCTCTCGGAAGTGAAAACAGTGTCTTTTCTCCCCCTGGGCCAACCTGGTAACACTGCAGGTTATTTCCGTTTCTCCTCCCATTCTTCCTTCCCCAAAAACAAGAGGCCTGTTGAACTGAGATCAAAACTTCCACACTGTTCACTTGCTGAATTTCGTGGTTGCTGCAAGTATTCCCTGTGTTCTCAGAAACTGCCTATGTCTTCACACTGTAAAACTGGGGATGAAAGAGAAGGTGAATTGAACAGATTCTAGTTTGTTTGTTTTTAAATATTTATCATTTGGCTGTCCCAGGTCTTAGTTGCTGCACGCAGGATCTTCGATCTTCATTGCAGCTTTATTTGTGGAATGTTCTGGGATGTACTTCCCCAGGACTCCTGCATTGGGAGTGTGGAGTCTTAGCACCTGGGCCACCAGGGAAGTCCTCAGATTCTTGTTTCTAGGAGAGTATCTGCTCCTTCAGAGCACCCCCGTCTCACTCTGTGCTGTGCCCAAATACAAAATCGAGGCGCCCTTTGTTGTGCCTTTCTGAGGCACATGCCCTGAGGGCCTCCCAGTTTATTATAAAACNGAAGTCCTCAGATTCTTGTTTCTAGGAGAGTATCTGCTCCTTCAGAGCACCCCCGTCTCACTCTGTGCTGTGCCCAAACACAAAATCGAGGCGCCCTTTGTTGTGCCTTTCTGAGGCACATGCCCTGAGGGCCTCCCAGTTTATTATAAAACTCTTACCAGTACAGTGTTCCCATTCCAGCTTTCCATCTCTCACCTCCGACTTGACTTTTGAGTCATACACAATGTTATAGTTAGGTGATGTTTCTGCTCGCCTTTCCCTCCCTTAAAAAAAAAAAAAAAGCATGTGCCTTGATTTGTTCTGGGCCGAAATCAGCATGGCCCAGCAAGGCTATAACAGAGACACCATTTAAGTGCCCACCGACTGAGCTTGAATCCTGATTACAGAAAGAGGAGAAAGCGAATCTTGCCAAGATGGGGGCAGATTCCCCAACCCTGCAAAACGTTGCAGAGGATTAACGGGCTTGAACTGGAGAATCTTTTGTGCATGTCCTTGTGTATGTGAGAAAGAGAGGGAAAAATACCCCATGCATAGAATTTTTAAACTGGGCAGCCCCAGGGTAGTTCGCCAGAGGCAAGAGATACCCTGCTGACTCGTGGGCCTGCTGGAAAAGCATCCTTGGAGACAGATCTCACGTGGCTTCCTTGTGCCTGAAGGATGTTCCTCCCCGAGCTTGTACCTGAGAAGGCTTTGGGAGAGGAATCCTTCTTCCACCCAAAGTACCGTGGAGACTGGGGTCCTGCAGTTTGCCACTCGGGAAAATAAACCGGCATATGAACTCGCAGCAAACCTTACCTCCTTGGTTGGAAGCGGTTTGTAAAGCGTTTTCTTCCTGGTCCGTGCGCCCCGCATTGTTTCCACTCCTCTCATCACTGACCAGCTGGCTTGTTGGTGAATAGAGCTGTGGGCCCCTCGCCATGTTTCATGTGAGGTCTTGGCTGGGTGGCAAACAGGCAGCCTGTAGCCAGTGTCAGCAATTCAGGAGGAATTGGCACAGCAGTGTCCCCATTAATTTCTGCTTGTCACATACTGTCATGCAAGTTACACCAGAGAGGAAATGACCGTTAAAAAAAAAAAGGTACCCTTGTGGCACTGGGTCCCCTCCAGACGTTCCCCGAGGTTAAACAAGTGGATACAATTTGCTCTACACAGACAGCTGCGGGGAAGGGAAAGCCTGGAAGGGGGCCCCCAGCGACGTGTCTTTCCTGTTGGAGCGAGAGTGTCAGCTATCAACATCTGCCATATTTTAACCCTTCAGAGGGACCGGTGAATTAAGGGGAGCTGTTATCCCACGCTCCGCTGATCATCATCAATCATAATGCCCGGGGAGATTACCACAGTGCTTCCTTGGTGGCAGGTTTTGTCCTTGCAGGCAGCGTTTTTTCTTTTCTTCGTTTTTGTTTTTGCCGGGAGCAGAGCAGGGTGGTGGGGGCAGAGAGGGTGAGGGGAAACTGGCTCTTTAATCGTTGGTAATTTACTGCCCACAGGGAAGGGGACTAGAGTGGCAATAAACTCTTCTTCGGTTCAAATCGAAGTCGTTAAAATTGGTGGACTCCAGACGGCTTCCATTCCCAAAGAGATCCATCTCGCTGACTGACTTTGTCAAGCCGTCTTCTCCGAGAGTGGTGGCGGCTTTTAGAACACAAACAGGAGCTTTTGGGAAATGAGAACCCGTTTTTGAGGACAAGGGCAGTCCAAGATGAGAAAAGAAACTCGAAAATAAATTAGAGGCTTCCAAAAACTGCTTTTTTTTTTTTTTAAGATTGAAATGATGAAGCTGCTGTGATGCAAATAGAGTCCTGACTACGCTTTGTAAGCACATTCTGTGTTTTGGGATAGATTCATCTGGTGAAAATCTGATGGCCAGCATGGAGGGAAGGGTGAATGAGACAGTTGCATGTGAAATTTTGTTCATTAAAACTTACTCGTTTGGACTCATCATTAAAACTGGGGGGTGGGGAGGAGAGAATGGTTCGTTACCATGTTTTAACCCCAACCCTGTGTTTTAACCCCAACAAGTACCGTGTTTTACTATTGGGTCCGTATCTGTGTACTTAGGACTTTTCTGCAAAGGATTCCATTTTGCTTGAGCACCTGAGTATTTCTCTGTCAGACTCGAGCTCTCAGTGGTCAGCCGGGATGACGATAGGAGATCTGAGGTGATGCTCACCTGGGTGGTGGCACACAGGCAAGGCAGTGAAGGGAAAAATCTTCCTTGGATTGTCCTGAGTCCTTAGCATTACTGCAGAAGATTCTGGCACCATTTAAAAGAATTTTCAGTGAGGGCTAGAGGCTACCGTCAGAGTAAGAGTAGAAGTAACACTTCTACTTCATCTCGTCCCGTATGGAAGAAGAGGTGGCGTGATCACCAAGGAGAGCTTGGAAGTGTTATCAGCCATGAATGCTAGAGCTGCTCCAGTCCTAAGGCATCATTAGTCTGAGACCTTCACTTTCTAGGTTAGGTAACGGAACCACCGGGACTGGTCCAAGACCTCACAGTGAAGCAGAGGCAGAACTCCCNAGGCTACCGTCAGAGTAAGAGTAGAAGCAACAGTGTCGTATTAGACTCCATCTCGTCCTGTATGGAAGAGGTGGCGTGATCACCAAGGAGAGCTTGGAAGTGTTATCAGCCATGACTGCTAGAGCTGCTCCAGTCCTAAGGCATCATTAGTCTGAGACCTTCATTTTCTAGGTTAGGTAACGGAACCACCGGGACTGGTCCAAGACCTCACAGTGAAGCAGAGGCAGAACTCCCGTCTCTCCTTCCCAGGTGAACTGTTCAGATCATTCAATGGGCTGACTCAGTAGAGCCGATCTCAGCAGCAACAGATAGGTTCCCTGGTCTGGTTGACAGCAGGGAGTAGGAAGGAACCACCAGCAATCTGGGGTGGAGATCACTTTCTTCAACAAGGGCCGCAGTCAGCTTTTGCCACGACGTCAGGCTGTGAATTTGATGTACCAGTTTTAGTTGGCCCTGTTACAGCAAGAGATTCCAGTGGTAAAAAATGGTCTTCTTGTCCAGTTTTAAGTATATGTAGAAATACCTTAAAGTATTTCTGAATTTTAATTTCAGGATGATTAGATTTAGAGAAATTAACTCCTTTAGGTATTTATAACTTTTTAAATATTAGATCACAAAGAAGAGTCAGTAAGTATACATAAAGGTGCAGTCCCTAACTCTGAAATCTCTTTTTCTCTCCTAACTGTAGACTACATTTAAGTTTTTCTATTACTCAGACTACTGAGCCCTGATTTAGGGGGTAATCAGTGATGGACTTGGAGCTTAGCTGAATATTGAAGTACGTAATTTTATTAAGTTGTTAAAAGTCACAATTTGATATTCAGGAGTGCATGTAGTCACCATAAAGTAGATTCTTAGGTAAGTTAAGAACATAGAGAAACTAAATTGTAGCTTTTGGTTGCTCAGAACTGTTTTACTGTTTCTTAACAGCACCCCACTCCAGTACTCTTGCCTGGAAAATCCCATGGACGGAGGAGCCTGGTGGGCTGCAGTCCATGGGGTCGCTAAGAGTCAGACACGACTCAGCGACTTCACTTTTCACTTTCATGCATTGGAGAAGGCAATGGCAACCCACTCCAGTGTTCTTGCCTGGAGAATCCCAGGGACGGCGGAGCCTGGTGGGCTGCCGTCTATGGGGTCGCACAGAGTCGGACACGACTGAAGCCACTTAGCAGCAGTAGCAGCAGCAGGCCTGATTTCAAGATCTGACGAACAGCGTCAGGCTTCAGTAGGAGCACATACCTGGAGACAATGCAGGCTCCAGAGGAATATCCAATGATTGGAGACAGAATAGCAGAGAAAATACCAATTTAGTGACCAAGAATGAGCCACTTAGTCCAAAAACATTGGCTTGAATTTCATGGGAAGGCACCAGGTCATTACTAACTCCTGTGGTATTCAGAATCATAACATCAGTCACGACAAACCACTGTGGTAGTCATGTGTTCATAATATGGAATTCCATAAAAATTCTCTTGGTTTGGGCATTAATTAATACTGGCCCTGTTTTATGACATGACATATTTCATTGAAAACACTTGTGTTTAAACACATCAGCTAAGAACTTGAAAACATTTTCCTAGCATTCATTAGAATTTATAATTGCTGAGTTCTCATGGGAAAAAGTAGTTTCTCATTTTAAGTCCCAAAGTTTCGATAGGATTTGGTATAGCGTTTCATTTCACTTCTAGTCTTAATGACTCACTGCATTCTTTTCCCCAGAACTTATCCCCTGTTTACCCTCAGAGTTCTCTCTCATGTAGACACAAGCCTAGTGAATCAATAAGCATGACTATTTTCATGAACAGTTGAATAGCTCAGCGCCTGCAATGCCATCAGAAGACATTGTCTAGTGTGCAAGTTTCAGAAAAAGGAGCATTTCTTGTACCTTTGTATCTTGGTTGAATTTGGTTTTTTTTAAAGATTACATTCTGGGGGAGACTTGTCAAAGCTGAGCCTGGGACGTTCTCTCCGAGTTGAGAAGCAGCACGGCCCTCATTTCACAGATGGAGGCAGCTGGCATCACCACCGAATTAATGACTTGCCCAAGTTCACACAAGGAAAAAGTCAGGAGCTAGACTTGGGACTCTTGCACAATCCATTAGACTGTTTTCATCTAAGTCATCGTAATGGAATTAAATATAATTTATATATCTTTGTCAGTGCTATTTAATGAGTAAGTCCTATTTACATAAATGTTTTAGCATTTCCATGCCCTCCAGGCCATTAAGGCAATTCACTTTTATAATTTTAATTATTAGAAGCCTCTAAGTGTATAAAATCAGAACCAAAATGAAGACAGGTACGTGTAATTTTATTATTGTTGAATCCCGTGGTGTCAATGATAGGATGCAAAAAGGAAAACTGTTCATTAGATATTGGCTGCTCATCACGTATATTGTGTTTTGTTTAACACCTCTAAAATTATATTCAGAGTTAAAGAGAATATGTTCTTATTTCTGCAGGTTTACTTTTAAACCATTCAGGAATATAGCATGTTTTCAAAGCTACAGCTTGATTCTCGAACATAACAGTCTGTGAAAAGTGAATAGGACTGCCCGTGTGATCAGTGCTTTTTCTGATTTTCCTCACAGATCTGTAAATCTTCACCAGCTGTGATTGTTGTTGCCGTATTGTCACTGAGAAAGAATTCCACGTTAGGATAGTCTCTAATTAAATTTTCTTCTCTCCAGTGAAAAGATCCTGCCCCTTCTTCCTTTTTTTTTTTTTTTTTTAATTTGGGAGAATGACAGAGAAACTTTAAAGCAGTTGTGGATAAGAATCCAGCTTAGTTTATAACACAAATTTATCCCAATACTCTTTTTCCTCCTAAAATATCATTAATAACCCAGCGTCTGACATAGGAGATTCACTGTCACTTTAGACTTCATAGCAGTTTTTCTTGTGACTTAGTATCTTATGCCTTCATTTGAGAACAAATGATGATTGTTAGAGACCACCGAAAATAAAATTTTAGCATTTTGAAGGAATTATTGTATTATATTGTTCCTCCAAGCAATTTAGAAACTACCCCTGGAATTTCTTTTTGTTTATTTAGTGTTCTGTAGGTTTTAGAACCTGTGTCTTCTTCCTTTGTAAAACTTAGAGTGACCTCCCAGGCTGTAAGAATCAAATATGACATCCATATAGAAGATATACCTTATAGTTGTTTAAGTGGTAATCCATACTCTACCTTAAAACCTAGGAATAGTTTTAATAAACCATTATAAACTCTATCATTAAATATCATTAAGTCCTTTTTAAAAAACTTCATTTATGCCAGGTATTTTTATGTTGTGAAAGCTGGATTAAACCAAAACAGAGCTTGCAGAAACCTATCAGAAGACACTCGAAATTTACATTGCAAGAATAACAGGACAGATTTTTAAAACCAACATTCTCGTTGTTCCAGTAGGTTCCTAAAGGTGACGAGGACGTTGAAAAGGCTCACCTTCCAGAGTGTGGCATGAATTCGTTACTTTGCTTTATTTCTCTTCAGAAATGGCTTACTGTAATAGGGTTTCGTCACCATGACTCTGTAGTAGATCATGTGCGTCCATCCTATTCCCACTTTGCCCTTTCTTGTTCAGTTGCCAAGTTGTGTCCAACTCTCCACGACCCCATGGACTGCAGCATACCAGACCCTTCTGTCCTTCACTGTCTCCCGGCATTTGCTCAGAATCATATCTGTTGAGTCGATGATGCTGTCTAACCATCTCATCATCTGCCTCCCTTTTCTCCTTTTGCCTTCAGTCTTTCCCAGCATCGGGGTCTTTTCCAGTGAGTCATCGGCTCTTTGAATCAGGTGGCCAAAGTGTTGGAGCTTCAGCTTCAGTGTGAGTCCCTCCAATGAATATTCAGGGTTGATTTCATTTAGAATTGGCTGGTTTCATCTCGCAGTTCAGGGGACTCCATTTAGAGACAGTTCAAGTTGAAATCTCGAGAAGTTGACAAGGTTTATCTAGTAGAATCTATTAGTTTGAAGTGTCCAAAACCAGAAGAAACATTTTTAACCTACTTAGGTGGGCATTTATAATAGCTTGAAGGTATCACTTATACACAAATTAAGGAAATGGTAAAATTTTCAAAATTAGAAAATACCTTGGAATGTTATCTAGACATCGGACGTTACATTTAAGGATGTGAGTTTAAAAAAAGATGAGTAATGTGCTGACAGTCATGCAGTTTGGACTAGCCCTAGAACTGAACCCCAAGCCCTGGTATTCTGGTCCAGGAGGCTTTCCAAAAACCATATAACTGTGGTTTTGTTCTTATTTCTAATTATTCACTACTTTAAATACCTATACTTAAAACATTTTGTTGTTGGTTTGGATAAGTTACTGTACTTACTTGCACATTCCTCTAAAAGCAGTGTTAGTTTGAACTTTGCCCTTGTTTTTACTTACCTAACCCCAGAATCCTGGAATGCTTTCTTTGCTAGAACTTTCATTCTTAACATTTTATTCTCTTTAAATACAGCCTCATTCCACGTGTATTTTTTTTCCTCTACAAAGAGTTGTAATTTGTCTACCTATTTCATTTCAGTCATGTTCATGCAGTGTCAAAATTCTTGTCCCTTATTCTATTTTCCTGGTAGCTTCTTGCACAATTACTTACATATTTGTCAAGTAAGGATATATGTCAGCTAAGCTATTCAACCCAATAAATGTTTATTGCACACCTTCTATATGCAAAGCTCTGTGCCATCTCAGGACTGCTACTGCTACTGCTAAGTCACTTCAGTCGTGTCCGACTCTGTGTGACCCCAGAGACGGCAGCCCATCGGGCTCCCCTGTCCCTGGGATTCTCCAGGCAAGAACACTGGAGTGGGTTGCCATTGCCTTCTCCAATGCATGAAAGTGAAAAGTGCAAGTGAAGTCGCTCAGTCGTGTCCGACTCTTAGCGACCCCATGGACAGCAGCCCACCAGGCTCCTCCGTCCATGGGATTTTCCAGGCAAGAGTACTGGAGTGGGGTGCTACAGCCTTCTCCGATCTCAGGACTAGAGAGGACTAAAAATAGGCAACGAAGAATACCTTCAGAAGGTTCCAGGACCCCCAGGTCATGTGCTGCAGGGCAGTCATATTGTAGGAAAGAGAGTGAGGTGCGAGAGGATGGTCACATCCAAGTCCCGAGGATGGCTGCCCAGGGTGGGTTCCTGGCTTCACTCAGGAAAGAATTCGAGAGTGAGCCCTAGGAAAGAGAAAGAAGGTTTATTCCACACTTCATGGAGAGAACACAGGCCATCTTGGAAGGCAAGAGAGGCCCAAGAGGCCCAGGGGTGTGGGTTGTCAGTTTTTATAGGCTAGGCTGGGTAATTACATAGGCTAATGAGTAGGAGGAACTTTCCAGCTAGTTTAGCGATGGGGTGGGGATTTCCAGGAACTGGGTCACTGCCCACTTTTTGACCTTTTGTGGTCATCTTTGGAACCATCATGGCCCTGGGGTGTGTTACATTGAGCATATACTGAGGCTCAAGGTCAAGTGGAAGTTGAGTCTGCCATCTTGTACCCAGTTGGTCCTTATCAGTTTTTGTCCTGTCCTTGGACTATGCCAGTCTTTTAAGGGTTGTGCCCTGCCCGTTTCCTGTCCCAGTCAGACCTTCCTGTGAGATATAGAGGTGACGGAGGTGCAGGAGGGGCCCCAAGGATCACAGATGCACACAGGATCAAAGGAATGAGAACTTAGCAACCCCGGCCTGAAGAATTTGAGGTTCGGCTTTGGTCCTTGGCTTGTACTTTATGAGTTGATCTTACATTACCAAAATCACCTTGCAAACTTCGTATTTTCATTCATTAATTACACAAGTGTGGCTAGGGACATGGAGGAGGGGAATTGTACATAATTATATATTTGCTTTGTGTGGAGCCTTAGGAAACAGCGGCTCAGTGGATTTGGGGAAGTGCTGAAATACTGAAAGATCTTACCGTTCAGGAGATACTGTTTATTTCATTTTATTTAATTGTTGTGGAGAGAGTCCATGGCATCAGATTCCTAGTGACCTGAGCCATGTGACCTGAGCAAGACACCTAATTTCTTTGAGCCTCAGTTTCCTTATCTGTAAAAAACAAGGATTAAGATGTGCAAATCAAATGAGTTAAACAAGTATATTTTATAAACAGTCCACCATCCTAAAGACATAAAGGGTGATAATTGTTCACCTGTGTACTTTCCAGTTACCCTCATGTACTATTCTAGTTTTTAAAACGTTTGACTTTGTACTGGGGTATAGCCAGTTAACAATGTGACAGGTTTAGGCAGGCAGCTAGGAGACTCAGCCATACATATGCATGGATCCATTCTCCCCCAAACGCCCCTCCCATCGAAGCTGCCGCATAACATGGAGCATTGGGATCTCTAAAGCCTTTTCTGCTTTGGGCTTCGTTGACCATAAAACTCCTTTTGCACTTCCTTCTATCTCTTGCTGATGATATTTATAAGTTATCTCCTTAATTACTGTTAAAAAAAAAAACACTTCAGATTCTCTGGAAAGTCAAATCTATCAACTTTTATCTCTGAAATTTCTAAGTTTAGAACACACAATATGTCATCATAGTTTAAGGAGTTCAGTGGAGTTCAGTTCAGTCACTCAGTTGTGTCCGACTCTTTGCGACCCCATGAATTGCAGCACGCCAGGCCTCCCTGTCCATCACCAACTCCCAGAGTT
>SJYV01034974.1:118980-159589 GCA_006410875.1 Neotragus pygmaeus | reverse complement strand
TCGACTGTCCTTATAAGCTGAATGCAGCAAGTCAGGTCCTGAAGCCCAAAAGCAGGTCATTCAAGAACGCTCCCCAGCTCAGCTGCCTCTGGAGGCCCGTTTTGGAGTAACAGTCCCGAGGCTCTGACTTCTGTGGCACCAGCCTGGGTCCCATCACTGGCTCACCGGTTAGTGAGAGGCTACAACGGTGAGCCGATCTTCCAGGGAAACGCTCTTCCCTGCACAGGTTCCCCACAAGGCTCCTGATCCAGGATCCACGAACCAGCTGGGAACGCCGCCACCCCCATGGATACGCTCCCCGCCTGGCGGGGACACCCCGGCGTCACCAGGAGCCACGCCTCTGGAGAAGCCCCCAGACGCTCCGGAATCCGCCCCTGCGGACGGCCGAGGCTCCGCCCCGNGCCACCTCATGCAAAGAGTTGACTCACTGGAAAAGACTCTGATGCTGGGAGGGATTGGGGGCAGGAGGAGAAGGGGACAACCGAGGATGAGATGGCTGAATGGCGTCACGGACTCGATGGACGCGAGTCTGAGTGAATTCTGAGAGATGGTGATGAACAGCGAGGCCTGGCATGCTGCAATTCATGGGGTTGCAAAGAGTCGGACACGTCTGAGCGACTGAACTGAACTGATTGTGTGATGTTGCAACTCATTCATAAATTCATCAGTCATTTGCTGCTGCTGCTAAGTTGCTTCAGTCGTGTTCGACTCTGTGCGACCCCATAGACGGCAGCCCACTAAGCTCCTCCGTCCCTGGGATTTTCTAGGCAAGAGTACTGGAGTGGGGTATCATTGCCTTCTCCGCATCAGTCACTTAGTATTTACTAAATCTTACTAAGTAACAAATATAAAGCTGAGGACAATGCGGCACTGTCCTGGCTTCAAGGAGCTCATACCTGTTAGGGGATATAATTATATTAACATATGTTGTTACAATAAGATATATATAACTGCCCTGAAAGCACACTGCCTGGGAGATGGTCTGGGGTTGTAAAGTTTCCGCTTATAGGGAGAGGAGTCTACCTATGAGTTACATCTTGATTAATAAGTAACAAAAGAAGAGTGTGTGTCAGGTCCAAGCACAGGGAACAGCCT
Organism: Neotragus pygmaeus; assembly: GCA_006410875.1. NCBI lineage: Eukaryota > Metazoa > Chordata > Mammalia > Artiodactyla > Bovidae > Neotragus > Neotragus pygmaeus. The sequence continues at coordinate 158,494 of SJYV01034974.1, read as the reverse complement.
CTGTGAAGACTTGGCAGCCTGCTTGAATAGTATAAATTCTATAAGGGTAGATTCAGACAATATCAGGCATGGAGATTATACACTTGGGGGAATCCTTTTTAATAAAAATGGTAAAAATTAATAATATAAAATTATTTATTAAAGTGAAGATGTATTTAGAAAGAGACGATAGATGACAACTTATGTCTGTACAAGCTGACAAATATTGCAAAGCTCACAAAATCCAGGAAAACATATTGAATAATATTCAATAATACCAAAGTAATATTATTGAATGAACTAGCTGTCTAACAGAACTCTGTAATATTTTTTCCTATCATTTTGGAGGAGTTTACACTCTTTGATAGCCTCTTCATATGGCAACAATTTTGCAATATGGTATGTATTGAAAAAAAATGATAATCCATTGACTTTTCTGTGATTGTTGATAAAATTTGATTTTTCTTATTATCAGTTTAGAAAAAATATGTTTCAAGCTTACACTTCTTTGTTGCTAGTGCCATGTTAAATTTTTAGGAGTGTTTTCAAATTTGGGGAAACAGTGTCAAGATATTTTATGCATAAGCTCTAAGATTTTGCATCTTTTTGGCTCATCTTCAGTTCTCTTTGAATTAATGATATTTATCATCCGGCTAGTAATAATCTTTTCATTATGGTGACATATCATGTGTTTTATATCATCTTCCTCATTGCTAGTTATTTTGTGTCATCACCAAGAAATTTAATATTTTTTCCATTATATTCACATGCTTCACTCCACTTTAATTAATTAGATTATCAAACAATATCCATGAGACTTTTATTACTTTGATTCAAAATTTATCTCTTTCTGTGAATTAGTTTTCAGTTTAACAATAATTTCTACAGATTTTACCACTCATTCAGTTTTATCATGTTTCATATTTCATTAATTTTATCTGCATATATTATATTTCTATAATAAATAAATTGAATTATGATAAAAGGAAGTACCCGTTGTATACATCCAAATCAGGAATCTGCAATTTCTCCCTAGTTTTATTGAAATATTTATAAAACAACTGCCAAACTACAACCAAATTGTCTTTTTGAGTCTTTTAAATTTAAGCAATCTTTTTAAAGGTTGTGTCCCTGTTGCAAATCCCAAACAGCTTCATAATGTAGATAACGTAACAGTAGATCACACTATTATATCCAGACTGAAAAAAGTCCAAATTGGTTTTATGGGTTTAGAACTCTATTTAGATGAACCAGAAAGCATATAGCTTTTATTTTACTTTATTTTTTTATATAGCTTTTAGAAAGTACCAAGGTAATCAATAACCTCAGGAATGGTGGGGCCAGTTTTTTCTCCCGCAGGACTAAGGAATGAGCTGCACATGACACATATTCTGAAAACTTACTAATGATCAATAATAAGATCTTCTCACATTTTATAACAGTTGTGTCATCACAATGTTTGTGATTTTGCCTAGTGGCAGGTTGCAACTGAACAGATTTGTTTTACTTTGTTAAATTAAGTCACACATAAATGCTTTTCAGGTGGCTAAACAAAGTTAAATACAAATATGTAATATTTATTCCACACAAACATATTCTATTATATCCCAACTGGATATAAAGCCAAGTGAGTTTTTCCTTAGCTGAATCTCCAAAATGCTGGTGGCCATTCCAGTGCCAGTCAATACAAGGGATTGTTGATGGAAATAACTGATAAACCAACCAATGATAAGAATAATTCAGGAGTTTTATTTGAGCCAGACTGAAGACAGTAACTGTTTGAATTGTGTTCTGCCAGACTACAAAATAGAGGAGGCTTAGAAAGGCAAACACTGCAAAATGATTAAGTCGTTTGCTAAGAATTAGGATTGAAGCTGACAAGAAGCAAGGGTGCTTGTTACAGAAAGGATTGGTTGGGGTGTAAATTGCCTGCATAGTTACAGGGGGAGAACTTGAGACCATAAGCTTGTGGATGGTGGCTGCTTATAGATACTGTTTTGAGAATGACTGGTAGTATCCTTGAGTCTGATATAGTTCAGAAAATTTAAGTTCTCAGTGATGCAGGAATGTGTCTGAAACCACAATCACCATGGTCATCTGTCTCCATTTTGGATGCTTGAAACACAGTTATTCCATTCTTATTTTTAAACGCGTTCTTCTTCTTTTTTTAATGGTTAAAGCAGCTGTACAATGCATGTTTGACCAGCCATAAGATAAGTTATCCTAGTTAACATCAAGTTTAAGTTAAACCAAGAATAAGCCAGACTGACTTGCCCATATCTCACTTACACTTCTTCACTAGAAGGCCTGGGAATAGCAACATTCCCAAAGGAATGAGCACCCACAGTGTGCAGATCTTGGTTTGTCAATACCTTTGCGGGTTTGGAGCAGGGCCATTATAAGATTGGAAATCTAAAATATTGTTATTTTAGAAAACAAGAGATTCTGAGGATGTGTCAAGATTCACACAGATGAAGGGGTGCCCACTGGCCAAATCTAAAACAACTTTAGATCAAAATAAAGTATGATAATAGCAGATTATTGCTTATTGAATAATGATTATGAATTCACACCAATATATGTTAACTAATGAATGATAAATGGGGAGAAGAGAAAGTTCTTAGTTGGTAGAATAACAACTAATACATGAAGAAAGAATGAGCAAATTAGGCAATCATCTTTGGGCAACCATTACAGTAATAGTTCAAGTCATTAATGAATGCTAAAACTAATGGTTAAACATGTGTGCACGTCTAGATTCTCTACATGAACAGGTCCTGTTCCCAGGTGTTCTGTGCACATAGGGTGACAGCCTTTGGCTGTGATACCCTTCCTTACACTAATGGTGTTGCTATCTTGTACCCTTTATCTGAGATAAACTCTAGATTTGTAAGCATTTCCAAAATAAATAAATAAATAAAACTAACGGTTGAAAGAACAGGAAATTCACCTAGTCTTAAAATAATTCTCCATAAGACATTAATTGCAAAGGGGAAAGAGTAACTTTAGAATAGAGAAACCCAATAAACACCACTTCAATCATGATCAAAGTTAACATCAGCAGTACTAGGACAAATGGAAATCATGTACTATCCAAGAAGATGCAATGAGAACACAGCATTACTTCTGTGATGTTCCTGCTAAAAATGCAAAAGCTGACTCTAGTTATGAGGGAAATAGCAGATGAACCCAAGCTGAGGGAAATTTTACAGAATAACTAGTCTGTAATTTTCAAAAACATCAACGTCGAGAAAAGTCAAGAAAAGAGTAAGGAAGAGTTCCAGACTGAAGGAGTCTAAAAAGATTTAAAAGTAAACGCAATACAAGGCAACCAATAAGGTATTAACTTCCAAAATATACAAACAGCTCATACAATTCAATATCAAAAAAAAAAACCCAATCCAACCAAATCAAAGAATGGGAAGAAGATGTAGATAGACATTTCTCCAAAGAAGACATACAGATGGCCAACAAGCACACGAAAAGATGCTTAGTATCACTAATTATTAAAGAATTGCAAACCAAAACTACAATGAGGTATCACCTCACACCAGTCAGAATGGCCATCTTCAAAAAGTAAATACTGGAGAGGGTGTGGAGAAAAGGGAGCCCTCCTGCACTGTTGGTGGGAATGCAAACTGGTAGAGCCACCATGGAAAACAGTGTGGAGGTTCCTTCAAAAACTAAGAATAGCATTACCGTATGATCCAGCATTCCCATTCCTCTGCACATATCCAGAAAAGACAAAAACTCTCATTCAAAAAGGTACATGTACCCTAGTGTTCATAGCAGCACTCTTTACAATAGCCAAGACATGGAAACAAATATCCACCAACAGATGAATGGATAAAGATGTGGGGTGTGTGTGTGTGTATAGAATATTACTATTACTTACCATAAAAGGAATGAAATGATGCCATCTGGAGCAACATGGATGGACCTAGAGATTATCATATTCAGTGAAGTAAATCAAAGACAATTCTCATATGATGTCACTCGTGTGGAATCTACGATACAAATGAACGTACTTGCAGAACAGAAATAGACGCACAGACATAGAGCACAAACTTGTGGTTACCAAAGGGGAAACGTGTAAGACAGGATAAATTGGGAGTATAGGAGTAACAGACACACACTACTATATATTAAGTAGATAAACAGCAAGGGCCTACTGTAGCACAGGAAACTATATTTAATATCTTTGATAACCAATGATGGAAAAGAATCTGTTAAAAAAATAGATGCATCTGTATGTGTAGAACTGGGTCACTTTGCTGTCCACCCAAAACTAGCACAATATTGTGAATCAACTATACTTCAATTTGGAAAAAAGAGATTCCCTAGGGCCTCCCTGGTGGCTCAGTGGTAAAGAATCCGCGTGCCAATGCAGGAGACACAGGTTCCATCCCTGACCTGGGAAAGTCCCACATGCTATGAGGCAACTAAGCCCATGCGCCAACACTATGAAGCCTCTGCTTAGAGCCCAGTAGCTGCAGCTGATGAGCCCATGTGCTGCAGCTATTGAACTCCATGCACCTAGAGCCTGTGCTCTACAATAAGAGAAGCCATCGCAATGAGAAGCCCACACACCGCAATTAGAGAAAAGCCACCACTCGCCCCAACTAGAGAAAAGTCTGCACAGCAGTGAAGACCCAGCAAAGCCCCAAATAGATAGATACAATTAAAAAAAAAGAGAGAGATTCCCAAAGAAAGTAAATGCAGTACATCACCCTACATTCTCTATAAAATCACATAATTGGCAATAGCCAAGTGTAGTTTTGAAATTTTGCTATCACTTTTAAATTATTAAAAATATCTACCCAATTACATGAACACAGAGCTATGATCCTGCCATGAACTCAAGAAACACCTATACTTGTAGGGTCTTTATGCTTAAGCTTAATTAGCTTCATGATAAATTTGTATCTGCCTGTGAGAACATGAAGATGGGATGCATTCCTAAAATAAAAGCACTAACTAAATCAATAAACATGGGTTATTAAAGCATAAACTTGCGCGAGTGTTTTCCCAGTATCATCTCCCAGCTGTTTGTCTTTATTTGTCTTCAGATCTCTTCAGTCATGATGTGTCTCCAACCTAAGCATCTTCCAGCTTAAATAATACATAGTTAATCCTCCTGGTCTGCACTAGTATTTATAGTGCTTCTCAAATGTCAGAGGACTTTCACTGAGCCCTAATTATCTGATGATTGCTACTCTTTTTAACCCTTGATCTCCTTGAGGATGTCTTGAATCTGCATTTTATATTGTAAGATCTCCCTTATAAGTGGAAGTTTAAAAAGCCAAACTCAAAATAGATTAGTGGTTGCCAGGGTCAGGGGAAATGAGATGTTGGTCAAAAGGTTTGAACTTCCAGTTATACGTGGAATAAGTTCTAGGAATCTAATTATAGCGCAGTGACTATTGTTAACAATACTATGTTATATACTCGAAAGTCGCTAACAGAGTAGATCTTAAAAGCACTCTCAATAATTACAACATAAACAAAATGGTAATTATGTGAGGTCAAGGATGTGTCAACTAATCTTATTGCAGTTGTCATTCCACAATATATACTTGTATCAATTCATCACAAGGTACACCTTAAAAAAGTTTACTCGAAATTTGCTAAAGAATAGATCTTAAATGTTCTCTCTCTCTCACACACACACACACACACACACGCACACACACAAATCGTAACATGTCAAGTGATAAGAAACAAAGAAGATGCTTCTTCTCTAGCTGGGATGGCTTGGGGGGTTGGTCGGGGGAAGTAGCAGACAGGACTTACTGCCTGTGTGACCATTCACTCCATAGCAGGTTTGCTGGTTGCCTCCCATTAGAACTTCTTTCTTGGTAGCAAAGCCCTGGACAATGTCTCAGGCGAAAAACGTCATTTGTCAGCCTCCTTTGCAATGTGAGAAGTCTTACTGGGACCTCTGGGCAGTCTCTTTAGAAGAGAGGGATTGGACCCTGCTATTTCATTTTTACCCTATTGCCTAGAGTGAAGATGTGGCTGAAATGTGGCCTGAAAGCGTCAGACAGAAGAGCAGAAAGTTTAGAGGGAGCTCAGACCCCCTCATCACTTTATGGAGCTAATGCAACTGTCCTGGGTTGTCTGCTTTTGTGTTTCTTTGTAATTTTGTAATTAAACTACACTTGAGTTGATGAATGCCTGGGAAGCAATTTCATTTAAACCATGAGCAAGTGAAAAGTCAGAAAAAAGAGTCCAAAGTAAGGAGAAAAATCACCCAAAAGTGGTGACTTCAGAAACCAAGGGGATAGAACTTTAAAAGTGATAATTGCTGGAAACAGTATAGAGTTTCCTTTAAAACTAAAAATAGAGCTACTATATATGATCCAGCATTCCCACTCTGGGGCGTATATTCTGAGAAAACTCTAATTTGAAAAGATATATGCACCTCTATGTTCATAGTAGCATTATTTACAATAGTCAAGACATAGACACAACATAAATGTCCATCGGCAGATGAATGGATAAAGGTGATGCAGTGTATAAATGCAATGGAATATTACTCACCATAAAAAGAATGAAATAGCGCCATTTGCAGCAACATGAATGGACCTAGAGATGATAATACTTAATGATGATACTGGGAAAATACTCCCGCAAGTTTATGCTATAATAACCCATGTTTATTGATTTAGTTAGTGCTTTTATTTTAGGAATGCATCCCACCTTCATGTACTCACAGGCAGATACAAATTTATCATGAAGCTAATTAAGCTAAGTAAAGTCACATAGAGCAAGATAAGAATCATATGATATCACTTATATGTGGAATCTAAAAACTGATACAAATGAACTTATTTACAAAACAGACACAGTTGCACAGACTTCAAAAACAAACTTACGATTACCAAAGGGGAAGCGAGGGAAGGATAAATTAGGAGTTTGGAACTGACAGATACAAACTAATAGATATAAAACAGATAAATAACAAAGACATATATATATATATATATATAAAACACAGGGAACTATACTCAATATCTTATAATAACCTATAAGGGAAAAGAATCTGAAAAAGAATATATATATATATTTCTATATTATATTAACTATATTTCAAAAAATGATTAAAAATTTTAGAGAGGATCATTTAGTAAATATTTAAGTTATTGCACTTTTGACTCTAAAAAGGAAGGGCAATTGCTATAGAGAAGAGACTGTAGGGTTTAGCAGTGTGGGGTTCATAGATGCCCTTGAAAAGCACTGCTCTAGTAAATAAATGAGGTGGAGGCTTCTAACATTGGATCGAGGACACTGGGAGTGTTGGTTACTTTGGTGGTTCTCAAATCTTAGAGCAACTTTAAAAAAATTTTTATATTGGAGTATAGNGAAAAGCACTGCTCTAGTAAATAAATGAGGTGGAGGCTTCTAACATTGGATCGAGGACACTGGGAGTGTTGGTTACTTTGGTGGTTCTCAAATCTTAGAGCAACTTTAAAAAAATTTTTATATTGGAGTATAGTTGGCTTACAATGTTAGTTTCAGATATATAGTGCAGTGATTCAGTTATACATACACATGTATCCATTCTTTTTCAGATTATTTTCTCATATAAGGTATTACATAATATTAAGTAGTGTCCCTGTGCCATACAGTAGGTCTTTGTTGATTATCTATTTTAAATACAGTGGTGTGCAACTTTGTTTTAAAAGAAAAAAATGGCAGTTTGCCATGCACTTTTTATAAATTCACGGGCTGAGTCTCAGAAGGCTGCTTTTTCAACAAGGACTTGGGTGAGTCTGGTGTGAGTTGTTCATAAACCATACCTTAAGGAGCATGGAGGTACTCTTGCCATGAATTGTTTATGAAAGGAAGAAGGAGGGTAGCAAACTTGAGGACAGGCAGGGTTGATGGAAGGCACTTATGTTGGGGAAGACCCAAGTATTATTGAAAGGATGCAGGAGAGACAGAAATACAGAAGATAACACAGGTGATCACTGGTAGCACAAGGTCCTGGAGAACATAGCTGGGAAAGGATGAAAGATTCTCCAAGGCATAAAAGAAACAGATAAGGAGGGTTAAGCTATCTACCCTAAACCACTTGCAGCTAGATTTTCTGTGCTTTCTCAAAGCCTGCTCTTTCTGCTTTCTCTGTCCAGCTGGAGGTGAGGACATCTCTCTTCTGGAAATCCTGAATGATTCTGTCCAATGGTCCACTCCTTAACAAACAAACAAAATGGATCAGGTGACACAAGTAGAAACTAACAGAGGATTTTGATTCAATGGGAAAAATTCCATTAACCAATTAGATTAAAATCCTTTTCATCTTTACAATAAGATGGGCTACCTCCAGTGGATGTGAATGTCTCATTTCAGGAGATTTCAAGCAGAGGCTGCAAAACATTGTAGGCACAATTGATGTGCTGGATAGATGTTTGAACTAGACAAGCTTGCATTCTTTGGCTCTGAGATTCTAGGATTTTGATAATATTGGACTGGAAGACCCTCCATAGGGGAAGAGAAAAGCATAAGTAGGGAAGAGAGCTGGGAAGAAACTAGGACCTATAGACAGTATAAGAATACTGGGGTAGAATAAAAATAGAAGATAAAAGGACAGCATTCAAAGTAGGTTTTACCTTTTATATGATTTTTGCCTTAGGTTGGCTTAATATTTCCTTAACCCCCAGCTATGTGATGGTGCCAGAGTTTGATGTAAATTCCAAGTCAAAACTTGAAAGTGACTCAGGCTCTGTCTATGCCTCAGTCTTGCAGTGAAGAGAATTTTCAGTCCATCACTGAGGCCAATCCTGATGATTTCAAGGTGAATGAATTATTACATAAGGCCTGAAAAAGATGATCAAATGCTGCTGGCTTCCAGACTCTCAGCTTTTTATGGGTATAAATGGCAGGAACAATTATTAACAGCCACTGTATTAAATCTTGGCAGAGAGTAGAGATTATTTGGGGGAGGGAGGATTTTCTTCTAAAAAACAAAGGAATTTATTTAGTGACTCATGTTGATTAATGTGTTTTTTTTTTCCATGAGTCGAGTATGTAGGGTTGATTACTGCTAAGTAAAAGGCTAAATGCAAATAAGAGGAAAAAAATAAAAACAAAGAGGTGCTATGCTCATTGCGAAAGACAAAGCTGAGTATTAATAATTATATTAATTGACATGAATAATGTATCAAGAAAAAAGGCTGATTAATATAATGATAAACTGAAATTACATGATNTTTTTTTAACTAAACATATATCACATTTTATTGCTACTGCTTCTTAAATTGTGATTTTTCCCGTTAAACTCAAATGTTCTGAGGACACCATCCTCTCACTAAGCACCCAGGAAAGACTGGAACATGTGAGTGCTCAATGTATATTTGTTAAGTTAATGAATGAATGGGCAATGGGAAGCCATCAGTGGCCTCTGCGTTAGGGAGGCATGTGATTTAGGAGAGTCGTGGGGCAGTAAAATTGTAGGATACCTGGGCAGTGAGACTGAGGCATTCCTTACCCATTTATCAGTGGCTGTGCTAGGGGTAAAATCTCACTTGGATTTAAACCACTGATTATTATGGTGTCACTTTGGAGACTGTGGTATCTTTCGAGTTGAGAAAGCTGTAAGGCATGCTGCTTCTATCCCTTTCATCATTGGAGAATTTTATTGTGTTCCTACTTTGGTCTTAAAACTGCAGAGAAAGAAATTTTTTAAATTTTATTGATATATAATTGATTTACTACATTGTGATAATTTCTGCTGTACAGCAAAGTGATTCAGTTATGCCAATATACATATATATTTTTCATATTCTTTTCTATTATGGTTTATCACAGGATATTGAATACAGTTCCCTGTGCAATACAGTAGGACCTTGTTGTTTATTCATCCTATATATGATGGATATATATTTTTGCATCTGCTAATCCCGAACTCCTAATTCATCCCTCCTCGACAACCCCTCTCTCTCACGGAGGAGGAAATTGAATCTTAAAGGAGTCTGTGGTTTTCATGAGGTTACACCGTTTGAAGGAGCAAAGCTGAAACTGGATCCCAAGTTCCCAAATTTCTATTCTTCCTGCTCGTCCTGCAGCTCTTTAGAAAGATCCATCTTGTATAGTTATTTAGGATGAATTTAAGGAGGAGATATTGTAATTAGGGAAGGGATTATCTCTAGATGTGATATATTGAGGATTGTGTAAAGATAATTATATCGTGAATGAAAAGAAAGCAATGTCTCTGAGAGACTTTAAAAAGAAAGAGCTTATTGTTTTTATATTAGGTTAAATCTTGAAGAGAGGTTTAGGGAGTAAAATGAGTGAAACTGCTAATTCCTGAGCATTCATCACATGCTAATAAATGTGAGTTAAGAAGATGATGTTTTGTACCCAAACAATAAAAACAGAAAGCATAACAATAAATACCTAATAATAAATATGGAATTCTCTGTTGAGCAAAAGGTTTAGAATGGAGACTCTAGGAGAAGAAAAGTGGAAACAGGGGTTTCTGTAGGATGGGCAGAAATGCCAAGATATTTATTTAAAAAGAGTGAAAAAAATGTCACTAATTGCTATTGTCAAAGATGCCCTGAATAACACAGCCCACTGAAAAAATATGAGTCCCCAAGTTCAATATTAAACAGGTCCCCAAAGCTAAATATGTGTCCCCTAGGCAAATATTTATAGAAGTCTACGGTCCAAAAGTAATGAAATACACATCTCTGAAATTTATTAACAATTTAATAAGTTTAATATAAAAGTTTTAACAGTGCCTGATAACAGTTTTAGTCCTATTTTATTAAACAAATATTTGTTGATCATATATTATGTGCTTGGCACTAAAATACTATCATTTTATCACCATCATCATTAATATTATTAGCATTATTTCATACTTGCGTAGGCAACTTAGAATAGATAATATTAAAAAGGTGCAAATAGATACTGTGTTGGCTTTATTTCTAACAATGGAAAAATTTTTTTTCTGAATATTGAAAAATCAACAGTGGGCTGTTATGTCTGTACCCTAAATTATATCAGGGTCCAAAGAAAAAAAATTAAGCTACCACTTTCAAAGTGACACTGCCATTAAATCAGCTATTACCAGGAAAATACATTCTTGACATACCTCCCTGATAATTCTATCTGCCAAAAGGCAAGGAAAGCAGTGAAGGGGAAAAAATTGCTACTTTGGATCTAATCATAACCTCCATGAAAGAATTTGTCGATTAAGTGCTAGTACCTTGGAAAAATAAAATGATGTGGTATAATATTTTGTGATAGTCAGGGAGAAGAAAACTAGACATGTATCAGATTACATTTTATTCCATGATAATCATTATTTTTATTACAAAATAAGTGTTCAGAGCAGATAAATTTTAAAAATGTAGAAAATTACAAAAGAATAAATAGAATAGTAATCTAGAGAAAACACTGCTAACATTTTGATGTACACTCCTGACTTTTTAATACCTGCATTACGTTTCTCTTGTTATGCAATTTGTGTTATACTTTACATAAAATTTTATACCCTGCTTTCATCTATTAACAATACATCATAAACAGTTTCTCATTTTATTACTTGTTCTACTGAGGCATTATTTTAATGTCTACATGATACACTATTAAAAGAAAATACTGAGTTAATTTTCATTAGCCCTATGTGCTAGACAGTACATAATGAGGGCACTACTGGAGTCTCTCAGTTAATGCTCATGTCAGTCATCATGTTAACACTTTTAGGATCTCTATTTATATTAAGATTTAGGGAAAATAAATAACTTGCCCAAGGCTCTGAAGGTAAGAATTGTAAGATTCAAATTTTAATCTAGCTACTTTAAAACTGGGCTTCCCTGGTGGCTCAAATGGTAAAGAATCTGCCTGCAATGCAGGAGACCTGGGTGTGATTCCTGGGTTGGGAAGATCCCCTGGAGAAGAGAAAGGCAACCCACTCCAGTATTCTCACCTGGAAATTCCATGGACAGAAGATCCAGCTGTGCTACTGTCCATAGGATCACAGAGTCAGACATGACTGAGCACTGTGCTTCTAACAACTACATTATGGTATTTCTCTTATTATAGAAATTTATCAAAATTGATTTACTCCAATCTCCTGTTGTTTAACTTCTAAAGGATTTCCAGGCAATTACAAATAATACTGTCTTTAACAACTTTGGTCATATAGTTTTGTAAATATCCATTGTTATTGTCTTATGATAAAGCTATTAAGAAATAAAATTGCTGGATGAAAGAATATGAATGATCTAAAGATGCTTGATATAGTTGAAAATATATTTGCCAATTTGATAAAAAATGTACTTTTGTTTAAATTTGTATTTCTTAGATTACTCGTGAGGCTTTAGATTGGCTTTAGATTACTTTAAAAATACATGATAATGTTTTTGGCATAATTTCTACTGACTTTTACATTTTTATTATTGATTTACAAGAATTATTTACATATTAATAATATTCAAGTTTTTCATAAAATTTTCAAGCTTTTCCTCTAAAAATTAGCCTTAAAATTTTATTTATGGTATCTTTTTATGTTTGAGACTTTAAACTTTAGTAATATATCAGTATTTTCCACAATTGTTTTCTGTTTGTATTGTGATGAGAAAGGCTGCATTCTCTGAGTTCAGACAAATATTTAATCTTATTTTTGAGCAAATATAAAGACTTTCTTTTAAAAATTGAATCCAGTTTTTAGCTATGTCAATCTTACATATTTTTAAATATGTAACCTGTAAATTAAATTATACACAGCACTCTAAGGTAGAAGAGAGTTGATTTACATGTTATGACTTCCTTGGACCTTTTATTGTTTGTTAGTGGCTGGTGAAACATAATTAGGTTATACTGTTGTTTAGAGACAGATCATATTCACATCATTCATTTGTCTCTGAGAAACAAGCATTGCCTACAAAGCAACTCTAATTTTGTGCAGTTCAGAGTAGGTGTCTCAATAGATGACAGACCATTGTCTCTAGTACAACCTTGTGCTTCATCTGTTGGGACTGCCTTAAAAGGAAGTAAATAATCCCTGCGCCTCATATTATGATGTTTCTGTTGGTGTAATCTTTTCAACCTTTCACCTACCATTCTACATTTGCATATGTGACATACTTAGTATTATTGTAAGTGATAAGTTACCTATTTCTCTGTGGTGGCATATGATAGCTCAGCATCACTGTTATCCTACAGCATCCTCTATTTGTACCTTTATTTTCTTCCCATCACCCTGGAGGATGTGTCTTATGGAAACTCTTCCAGTAGAGCCCTTGATTTCCAGATTAAGTTCCTTCAAGTAAATTGAAAGAGGACCATTGGCCCTGTCAGAGTCCTGCTTGTCATGGATGCCAGCAAGTGGGGTTGTGTTGGAAGCTGTGCTGCCTTGATGGGACCAGGCTGACCTGATGTAGTGATAATTAAAGGATCAAACTTTCTGGAATTTAGTTTTTTAATACATCTGAAATTTACTCGGGTATAGTGTGAAATGGAAATCTACTCTTATGCTATTTTTTAACAAGTAATGATTTATTTTTGCAATAATTCAAAATGCTACTTCTTTTGTACATTAAATTTATATGTTTATGTATACACAGATATATGTACACATACATATATACACATGTGTCTGCTTCTGAGGTTTTTCTTCCTGTATTCTTTTCCATTAGTCTGTTTCTTTAGTCTCGTGTCACTCTCATATTATTTTCATCATTACAGTGTTAAGGCATATTTTAACATCAGATAGTGGCACTCCAAACAGTCCTTTGTGCCAGTAATCAATGCATTGCCTCTCAGCTCCAGATTTACCCTTCATCGAATGCTCTGGGAAAATGGAGCTGGCTCTTTTAAATATTTCTCTTGGTCCGCCGGCATGATAGCAGTCTTTGTCAGTAGAGGGCAGTAAAGAGACATGGGAAAAGAAGACGCCTGCCCTCAGTCCTGGAGTACTTGCTTCCTTGACAGGCAGCAGGCAGGGCTTCTCTAAGGCCCAGCTCTTGCAGGGCACAGCAGTGTGAGGTATCTAGCAGCCAACTGATCCACCCCACCCCCCAGCCCGCCTCCGCTCTGCCAGCGCTCCTTTTGGGCAGTTTTGTGATAAATAGATTTTAATGAGCTCTCTTACAGTGAACAGCTTTCCCCAATATCTAGAATGCAAATTTCAAGCAAGTTCCACTGGTGAAGTACCGCAATGACTTCTCTGCCATTCAGTGAGCCCCAGCTGTGCCTTCAGCAAGGTCTAGATCTCAGCTCTTAAGAGATTCTTCCTTCTAATGGCCCTAAAATCTATGACTGCTTAGGATAGATGCTAATTTTATATTCTTAACTCTCTTTACTTCTCACTGGCTAAGCCCGCGTTACTTCAACTAAGCCCCTTCTTAAAGTTAATAATTCTTATTATTAAATCTTCCCTGTTTGAATTATTGTTTTCTTTCTGTCTCCTGATTGGACCCTCAGCAATACCATTCTTTTTCCAAAACCTCATAAAGTATCTTTTTATTTTTCCAGATGAATTTTAGGATATGTAAAATTCAAGATAAACCCTCTTAGATTTTCCATTATAATTACGTTAATCTTATACATTAATTTGTGAAAGTTTATATATGTGTGTGTATATATATGTGTGTGTGTATATACATATATTATATATATATTAGCTGCACTGCTCAGGTTGTGGGATCTTGGTTCCCCTACCAGGGATCGAACCTATGCTCTTGGCAATGAAAGCATAGAATCTTAACCACTGGACCACCAGGGAATTCCCAAAAGTTACCACATTTTTTCTTCTAGAAAAACCAGTTCTCCTCTGTTCTTTAGGAAAAAAAAAAATTATTTTCTTTATTTAGGCCCTCCAGACTTTTTGTTAACTTCTAGATGTTTTGTTGACTGTTATTATGAATGTGATCATTTCCCCTTATATTTTCTATTTGGCTCAGAGGTAATGATTAACCTGATTGATCTCCTGAAATTTGGCTCTCACAGAACTGGCCTTCTGCAGAACTTTGTGGAACTTAGATAAAGCCAAATGTTAAAGTAATCAATTTTGGCATAACACGAAGTAATGGATCCGTCACAAATCACATAAGCTCCAAATGCAAAACTTAAACACTTGTCATTGTTCTAGTTACTGTGGTTGCATAACAATTTATCCAACATTTAGTGGCATAAGACAACCATTTCTTACACTTACAGATTAAGAATCCGGGCAGGACAGAGTGTATATAGCTCCTCTCTGTCCCCTGAATGTCTGGGGCTCACTGGAAGATTTTAGATTGGAGACTGAAGTCATCTGAAGCCTTGTTAACTCACATGCCCCCACTGATGTTTGCTGTTGGTTGAGGAGCCTCAGTTCTTCTCCATGTAGGTCTCTCCACGTGGTCTCTCCAGGTAGGCTAGTTTGGGCTTCCTCATGGCATCGTGGCTAATTTGCCCAATGCCAGCCTCTCAAACAGAAAGCACCAGTTGAAGTTGTATCCTTTTGTCTCACTAGCCTTGAAAGTCATATAATATTCCTTGCTCTGTATCCTATTGGTCAGAGCAGTCACATGCACACTCTGGTTCAAGGAGAGGATGTGTGTCTCCATGCTCAGTCGTGTCCGACTCTTTGCGACCCCATGGACTGCAGCCCACCAGGCTCCTCCATTCATGGGATTTTCCAGGCAAGAATACTGGAGTGGGTTGCCATTTCCTTCTCCGAGAGATCTTCCCGACCCAGGGACTGAACCCAGGTTTCCCGCATTGCAGGCAGACGCTTTACTGTCTGAGCCACAAGGAGAGGATAGATAGACCCTACACTTGGTGGAGTGTGGCAAGGTTCTACTAGAGCATGTTGGATTAGAAATATTGCTGTGGCCATTTTTGGGTAATAGAATCTTCCATTGTCCCCAGATAATATCTAAAGGACTGGTGCTTCCCAAACTGTGAATGCTGAGGTGGCCATGCAGTGATGGAGAATAAGCTTCTGTTGTTCTCTTGATCATGCTTGGTGAGAGACTGGCGTTTCTCCAGTTAAGCATTTATAAATCCTGTATCCTGAGCCAGGAGCCCTCTCCTGGCATCTGACACCTGGTCCTATTAGACCTCTATGTGCTTTTTTGGAATGTGAAGGGCAATATTAAATTCACAGACCATGCTACTGCTTCAGTCTCTATAATGTTTCCTCAATAAATGTTACAGAGGCCTGCTTGTGTGCCTTCTGGCAATTTGCCTTCATTTGCCCCAAACTGGATTTCCCTATCAGTTCAGTTCAGTTGCTCAGTCATTTCTGACTCTTTGAGACCCCATGGACTGCAGCACGCCAGGCTTCCCTGTCCATCACCAACTCTGGGAGCTTACTCAAACTCATGCCCATCAAGTTGGTGATGCCATACAACCATCTCACCTTCTGTCGTCCCCTTCTCCTGCCTTCAATCTTTCCCAGCATCAGGGTCTTTTCCAATGAGTCAGTTCTTTGCATCAGGTGGCCAAAGTATTGGAGCTTCAGCTTCAGCATCAGTCCTTCCAAAGAACACCCAGGGTTGATCTCCTTTAGAATGGACTGGTTACGTTAATCTTATACATTAATTTGTGAAAGTTTATATATGTGTCTCCTTGCAGTCCAAGGGACTCTCAAGAGTCTTCTCCAACACCACAGTTCAAAAGCATCAATTCTTTGGCACTCAACTTTCTTTATAGTCCAACTCTCAAATCCACACATGACTACTGGCAAAACCATAGCTTTGACTAGATGGACCTTTGTTGGCAAAGTAATGTCTCTGGTTTTTAATATGCTGTCTAGGTTGGTCATAGCTTTTCTTCCAAGGTGCAAGCATCTTTTAATTTCATGGCTGTAGTCACCATCTGCAGTGACTTTGGAGCACAAGAAAATAAAGTCTGTCACTGTTTCCATTTTTTTCCCTATCTATTTGCCATGAAGTGATGGGACAGGATGCCGTGATCTTAGTTTTCTGAATGTTGAGTTTTAAGCCAACTTTTTCACTCTCCTCTTTGCTGGTATATAAAAATCTAATTTTTATTTATTTATAGTTGCATTGCTAAACTTTTTACTGCTTCTAAAATCTTTTCAGTTGATTCTCTTGCATTTTCTAGGTAACCAATTCTTAAAATAATGACAGATTAATTTTCTTGCTTTTTATTGTCTTACATTGGCCAAAATTTGTGGGGAAATGATAAATAAGAGTGCTGATAAAGGAAGTCTTTGTCTCTTTATTACTTCTAAATAAGGAATCTCAATGTTTAGTCATTAAGCATGATACTGGTATTAATAGTTGTTTTGAGATCAATTTTTTGTTATAATTTTAAAGAATCACTTTCCTTATCCTCATTGGCTAAGTGTTTCTCTTTCCTTTTTTTAAAAATTAAAGTGAAAGATTTCTGTGCAACATCTTTGAACATTATTTTTCTTCTTTAATCTTTTGGTGTGGATGCTTTATATTAGTAAATTTCCTAACATTAAATCATGCTTGGAAAAAGCTTATTTGATCATATGCATTTTCTAATATTAAACTCAATCCATTACTAATAATTCTTTACAAATAGCTTTTGCAGCATTCCATTTATTTTTATAAAGTGTCCTCATGTCATTATTTCTTAAATCACTTATAATAACATTTTTGTTCCAAAATTATTTAATTTATTATTGCTATCTCCAAGAAGCTGAGATTTGTTTGAAATTCTGTTACTATAAATTTGATATTAAGAAACCAAGTTTGTTTGTAGAAAAGATATATATTATTTTAGAATGTTAATCAAATTAGACCATGTTTACTACATTAAGAAATTAACTCCAGATCCCAGTGGTTTTAAACTACAGTTGTTTATTCTGGTCACACCACATGTTGAATGGCAGGTTAGTAGGGAGCCAAGACTCAAACTAATGGAATGTCCACCATCTCCTGGTGCTGCCATCTCAAATTGAGGTTTCAGCCTTCCCTGTAACAGTGAGGAGTGATGGAGAACTCACTCTTTCTTCTAAAATCTTTACCTTAAAAAGCACATGTCACTTCTACTCTTAGGCTATTCATTAGAATTAGTCTCATGGCCCAGCCTAACCTCAAGGATATATGATAAAGCAAATGGAAATTCAGAGGACAGTTAATGCACCAAAATATCCATGAATCTAAATGTAAGATAATCTCAGGATAGTATACAGAGATTATAATGATATTAGATTGTTAAAATGAGTATTTGAAGAAATATTTTACTGTAAATGAGGAAGACAAATGGGAAGCATTTAGAAAGATCAATGTGACTATAGAGATTTTAAAATATGAAAAAACACTGGAGTAGCAAGGACTAGGATTATTCTCTCACCTGAAATAACAAAACAAATGAGCAAAATACATGAAAAGGTTGTTTTCAAGGAATAGGACATTAGGTGACTAAGGACAGTGATCCCTGAAAGATGAGTAAAATATAAAGCCAAACTCCTACAATGCCCCCAGATTGCTGCCTTGAGATCACTTCCAGACTGTTGTTCAGGAAAGTGGGACCCAGGTCAAGTCTGAAATGAGGAGACAGAGGTGAGAGTCTTAGAGATTTCAGGAGGCTGTAATTCATATGACAAAGGAACAGAGCAAAGAAATCTCACAGAGACTGAATTCTGGAGGTAAGCAGAGAGTTGCCCCACAGTATTTAGCAGAGTACTGATCAGTGCACATAAATAAGGAAACTACCTGAGGCTGAGGAAGGAACCACTCAAAAGGATGAGAGGTAATTGTGCCCAGTACTGACACAGGGCTGGGAATGGTGCCTATTGCCATTAGCCATACCAGAAAGCTTCATCCTTCAGAGAGCCTTGGTAGACTACTCAGAAGAGTTTGCTTCCGTAGTGAGAAATAATTAGTCCTAGTCTAAATACTGTTGATTTGATGTTGCTGTTGATCTGATGCTGCCTAACAAATCTTAAAAACAAGGCCCAAAGGACTGAACTCTTTCCAATAACTTAAGTGAAGTTGCTCAGTCGTGTCCGACTCTTTGGGACCCAGTGGACTGTAGCCCACCATGCTCCTCTGTCCATGGGATTTTCCAGGCAAGAGTACTGGAGTGGGTTGCCATTTCCTTCTCCAGAGGATCTTCCCGACCCAGGGATCAAACCCAGGTCTCCCGCATTGTAAGCAAGATGCTTTACTGTCTGAGCCACCAGGGAAGTCCTTGTATCCTAAAACAAGACTCAGGAATGTTTACAGGGATACAAAAATATTCAGCACCCACAAAGAAAAATTCACAATATCTGGCATCTAATAAATAATCACTAGGAATGAAAAAGCAAAAATCTATGAACAATGATGGGGAGAAAAATCAATAGATTGAAACTGACTCAGTACTGATGCAGATACTATAACTACCAAACAAAACATTAAAAAAGTTATTATAATTATATTCCATGAGTTCAGAAAATTAAATGAAGACAGACAGAATAGATATAAAAAATACCCAAATAAAATTTCTAGATGTGAAAACTGCAATGGCTGAGGTGAAAAATATACTGGATGGATACTTGGGTAGATCAGACACCATAGAAGAAAACTTTAGTGACTTATAAAACATAAAGCAATAGAAAGTATCTAAAATGAAACACAGAGACAAACAAGATCTTTAAATGAACATAGCATCAGTGAGTTGTGAGATAACTTCAAACAGCCTAATATACATGTCATTATTGTCTATGTAGGAGAGAAGAGAGATGCAGAAACGGAAAAAATTTGAAAAAAATAATGGTCAAAACTTTTCCACTTTGATGAAAACTATTAACCCACAAACTCAAGAAAACAAATCAACCCTAAGCACAAGAAACATGAAGATAACCACGCACCCTGATGCATTATAATTACTGTGCTCCAAATCTGTGGCAAAGAGAAAATCTTAAAAGCAACCTGAGGTAAAGATACTTTTATATATGTGTCACATATTGGAGAAGGAAATGGCAACCCACTCCAGTATTCTTGCCTGGAGAATCCCAGCGATGGGGGAGCCTGGTGGGCTGCCATCTCTGAGTTGGACACAACTGAAGCGACTTAGCAGCAGCAGCAGCACATTTATAAGAACACAAAGATAAAGATGGCAGCAGATTTCTTGTTGGAGACAATGTTTGTGAAAACACATTGGAGAAAAATCTTCAAGTAAACAGAAAACTTTCAACATTGAATTCTACATCCAACAAATATGTTTCAATAATGAAGATGAGATAAACACTTTTTCAATCATGTAAAAGCTGGAAGATTTCATCTCCAGTAGACTCACAGTACAAAAAATGTTAAAGAAACACTTTAGGGAGAAAATAAAATGGACAGAAACATGGATTTACTCAAAAGAATAGAGTGCTGGAAATAGTTATTTATTCTCATGAACACAAAAGGCTGGAACAGTTCCTTGCATCATATTTGGAAAAGATAAAATCAAGCCAAAGTAACTGTTCTTAACTTTTTTTCATCTTTTTCAATGTGATTCTTTAAAGGCAGAACGCCTTTCCCAGAAGCAATCTCCATACATACCCACAGACTTTAAAGTCACACTGACCAGAAGTGCAAGAAAAGAACTGCCATGATTGGCTTAAATTTAGGATTTACTCCAGAATCAAGTCGAGAGGAATGAAGAATGGACAGTTGAACTAAACTGAAAGTCTATCATAATGAAAAGAGGAAAATGGTTGTTAGGTAGGCAAACCTCATTGTCTGCTTGAACATTTATGAAGAAACATCATTAAGTTCTTTTCTATAGCAACAATTTAAATTTAGTAGATTTGGGACTTCCTTGGTAGTCCAGTGGCTAACACTCTACACTTTCAGTGCAGAGAGTGTGGGTTTGAATCCTGGTCAGGGAAATAAGATCCCTCATGCCACATGATGTGGCCAAATATTTTTTAAATATAAAAATATATAAAATTTGGGGAATGCAAACTAGTACAGCCACTATGGAGAACAGTGTGGAGATGCCTTAAAAAACTGCAAATAGAACTGCCTTATGACCCAGCAATCCCACTGCTGGGCATACACATCGAGGAAACCAGAATTAAAAGAGACACTTGTACCCCAATGTTCATCACAGCACTGTTTACAATAGCAACCTAGATGTCCATCAGCAGACAAATGGATAAGAAAGCTGTGGTACATATACACAATGGAGTATTAATCAGCCATTAAAAAGAATACATTTGAATCAGTTCTAATGAGGTGGATGAAACTGGAGCCGATTATACAGAGTGAAGTAAGCCAGAAAGAGAAATACCAATACAGTATATTAACACATATATATGAAATTTAGAAAGATGGTAATGATAACCCTGTATGCGAGACAGCAAAAGAGACACAGATGTAAAGAACAGACTTTTGGACTCTGAGGGAGAGGGAGAGGGTAGGATGATTTGGGAGAATGGCATTGAAACATGTATACTATCATGTAAGAAACGAATCGCTAGTCTAGGTTTGATACAGGATACAGGATGCTTGGGGCTGGTACACTGGGATGACCCAGAGAGATGATATGGGGAGAGAGGTGGGAGGGTGGGTTCAGGACTGGGAACTCATGTACACCCATNCTATCATGTAAGAAACGAATCGCTAGTCTAGGTTTGATACAGGATACAGGATGCTTGGGGCTGGTGCACTGGGATGACCCAGAGAGATGATATGGGAAGGGTGGTGGGAGCGGGGTTCAGGGTTGGGAACTCATGTACACCTGTGGTGGATTCATGTCAACGTATGACAAAACCAATACAGTATTGTAAAGTTAAAAAAAAAAGCCAAATAAAGTAATAAATGTATATAATTTAATAGATTTATAGAATTCCACAGAAAGGATGTACCATAATCCACTTACTCTAAGTCATAATCCCTGCTGTTAGACGTTTATATTGCTTTGAATTACTAATGGGCCTATGGTAAGACTGATTATTTCCTTAAGAAAAATTATTTGCAAGGGTAGAGCCAGCTCAAAAGTGCATATCAAATGGTGCCTTATGACAAGATGATACAAATTTATTTTCCAGCCATCAGACTAGGACAGGTTCTATCTCCCCCCTCCCTTACTATACTATCTATTAAGCTTCTCCAGTATTACAGGTAAATGTGTCTTTTCATTGCTTTAATTTGTACTACTTTGATTACTAGTGAGGTAAACCACATATTCCCATGTTTTGTCCACATTTTTCCTCCTTTATGAACTTACCTATTTAATATCTTTGCCTCATAAAATGGTATTTTAATGCAAATGAACAAAAAGTATGAAAAGAACACACAATTTAAAACTCTTTGAAGAATNTTGATTACTAGTGAGGTAAACCACATATTCCCATGTTTTGTCCACATTTTTCCTCCTTTATGAACTTACCTATTTAATATCTTTGCCTCATAAAATGGTATTTTAATGCAAATGAACAAAAAGTATGAAAAGAACACACAATTTAAAACTCTTTGAAGAATGACATGGACCAAACTATAATGTTATCAGAAAGATAAACGGCCAGAAAGAATGAAAACTTATAAAAAAAAATAACAAAGGACATTCTTATTGGGTCTAGCTTGAAGAGAAGAATAAGAATATATTGATTTTACTCTATATTCTCTGTGATGAGATAGATGGCCATACCAGAAATGTAGATTAGACACTGGGGGGAAAGAATTGAAATCCTACCTATGTTTAGAGTTATCAGAGAGAATTTATTTTTGAGTGAGCTTAACCTTCCAGGAGGTTAAATGAATTGAATAAATGTCAAGTACTAGTTCTATGGATTAGTTGACTGCTTTTAAGGAAGTTTGCAGAGTAGGAGAGTTTCTGGATACCTAGAAACTGGGAAATGCTGCCTTGAGTTTTACAAAAAGTTTTTTATTTTTTTAAGGTAGAATTTGTATGATATACTAATGATGAAGGAGATAATGTAGATTCTCACCTGATTAAATGAGTGACCCCAAGTTTCCATGATATAATGGGGATAAAGGAAATATAGAGGTTTCCATATGATTAGATGAGTGACCTTAAATCACGGTCTCTGGTGGAGTGTAACACAACTCAGTCCTCAATTTACCCTGCTAAAAATATGGATGACAAGCTAACATAATGAACTTTAATGAGAACACATGTGCTAATGGAAATAATCTGAATAATATGAATTACTTATGTATAGGATTGAGGCTAGAAGTGTAAACTACAATCTGTCTTAGAAAAATGTATGCTTCTTATTCAATTTTAAGTCTAATGTGGCAGAGATTGTTTAAATAGCAAGGAAACCTTTTTTAAAAAGCTATTTTAGAGTTACAAATATGCAATTTCATTATAGAATGGGAAAAGAACTTCAAGATTACCTTGTCTAAGCATTCGTTTTATAGTTGTCAAAACAGACATCAAGAGAGGTAAAGTGTCTTTCCTGGGCTCCCAACAAATTAGCTGCATGATTTAAGGCTGCATCATCTGTTACAGGTCTCTCTCTCTGTTTCTGTCTCTTTCTCTCTTCCTCTCTCTTTCCCTCCTTCTCTCTCTTTCTCTCTCTCTCTCAATTACCATCTTTCATAATCCACCTTTCAGGGAAAGGCTGAAGTTTCTTCTGTTAACACACTGTGCCTTTCCAGAAGAAAAGTATGATAAATGTCTTAGACTGAAACTTGGATTTCCATCTTCAGATTTCCAGTTGCATTTAGGTTTTCTGTAGATGAGATCTAAATCAATGATGAGCCCAGTTGATCTGACAGTTGATGTCACTTGATCTCATACCTATGCCACACTTGGTTCTTCCCAAGGAGAAAGAACCCTGCGCTGGAAGTACCATTCCCGGCACATGCAGAGAAGGGGTTCTCCTGTTTGCATGGCCTCCTCATCTGCTCTGCGCACCACCCTGGCCTCAGGTGCCATCACTCTGCCATCACTCATTACACTGCAGTGACTGGCTTTCATTCTCCTCCTCCAACACACAAAGCCATCTTGGAAAAACTTTCTTTGGATGTGCTGCTCCCTTTGTCTCAGAGTTCTATGACCAAATTTTTGTATAACTGGCCAGAGGACTCAGTTTCCCTGTGATCATCCCAGAGAAGCCTTCCCTGATGATTCATTCTGAATTATCTGCTCACCTCTCTGGCTCTTTTTAATCTCATTTTTCTGTTTTATTTTTTATAATATTTATCACTATTTGAAATTGTGTTTAAAAAAAATCTTCATATATTTATTCTTTGTCCTCCAGATATTCTAAACATGGAAACTTCATCACAAAAGGGCCCTTGAGCAATTGTTTTCTGCTAAATATGTGATATCTAAAAGAGTAGCTGGCTCATGGAAATCAAAAAATGCTTGAGAGATGAATGAAGCTCTCACTCAGGCTCTCTGTCCAACTTCTTAAGTGAGAATCACAATACTCAGTTTTATTTGGGCCTCATATTTATGTGATACAGGCACATATCAGAATCAAGCAGAGTGGAGGAATGCCTCTCATTAAACTAGTTACCATTAAACTAGCATGTAGCATTGCACTTAGAATCCAGAGTTTCAGAGCGTGAAGAACTTCAAGAATGATGTTCATGGTGGTGGATAACTGAGACCAAGAGAAGTAAAGTGACAGCTTGGAGTGACACAGATATTTATGAATAAAGCAGAGACACAATCCAGGCTTACTGACTTCCATTACCATTACCACACTTTTCCTACTGAACTATGATCCCTCTATAAACTGTGAGAATAAATATGAATGAACAATAGAGGAGAAAGTTGTTTGGAAAAGATGGTGGATGGTTGGAGAAAGTCAGAAAAACCGTGTCTCCCACAGAATCAGGGAGTGGTGATGTACACTACCTGTAGTCTAACATGAGGGGAACAGCAACAGCCCATAAAATCAGGAAGCCCTGTTTAAAAAGTAGGATAAGAGTAGGATAAAAAAAAAGGATAAAGCCCATAACGTAGGAAAGCCTAACACAGCACAGCTATTTCACCAATAAAGGGTATGAGATATTTTACCCTCCAAANAAAAAAAAAAAAAGAATCCCATCCAGGAAACCATGATACAACAACTGTGGTCATGTCTCCTCAGGCTCCTCTTGAGTTCTCTCCATCACACAAAAGGAAAAAATGTGGCCCAGAGAGAGGCTGAAAAACCTGCCCACAGTCTCATAGTTACTAAGCGGAAAAATGAGCCTCAAATCCAAGCAGTCTGATTCCAGACAATGGTTAACCTTTGTCTTTGTTACCCTAGTAGTAGTATTTGAACCTGAATTAGTTATTTGTCAGTTCAGGCAGCAGAGAGATGAGCAAAGCTGACCCAAATGACCCCTGTCAGGGATTGGCCATAGTCAGGTGGACATTTTCAGTAACAGAACCACAGCTCCCCTGATTCTCAGTGCCTTGAGTGGATAGACCTCGGAGGAAGCCAGGTGGCTTAAAACAACGGAAATAGATGCTCTCACAGCTCAAAAGGCCAGCAGTCCAGGGTCAA
This sequence comes from Neotragus pygmaeus, assembly GCA_006410875.1. Lineage (NCBI taxonomy): Eukaryota > Metazoa > Chordata > Mammalia > Artiodactyla > Bovidae > Neotragus > Neotragus pygmaeus. Next base: position 133,128 of record SJYV01034974.1, on the reverse strand, counting down.
GGTGTTGGCAGGTTTAGTTTACTCTGGAGGTTCTGACGGAGGAGGACCCCCTCCATGTCCCCCTCCTCGGGGGGGCTGCTGGCCACCCTTGGCGCTCCCCGGCTTGCGGACGCCGCCCTCCAGCGCCTTGTCTCCCCACGGCCTTCTCCTCTGTGTTCCCTGCTCCTCTGTCTGGGTCTCTTCTCCTTTGATGAAGACACTTGTCATTAGATTTAGATCCCACCCAAATAATCCAAGACAATCTCATCTCAAGATCCTTCACTTAATTATATCTGCAAAGACCTTTTCTGAATAAGATCACATTCACAGATTCTGGGTGCACATGTCTTTTGATGGGACCACCATTCAACCCACTGTAGAAGTTGGTAATACACAGTAGGTTGTTGTGAGGATGAAATTAGACAAAATTACATTAGGTATACCTTATGCTGGCTTAGACATGTTTTAAAAAATGACTGTCATTTTTATTATTACTCTTTTGTACAGTATGAGGACCCCCAATACAGAAGTGTTAACTTGGGTAATAAATTCATTCATCAATGTCTAGTTTATATGACTATTATTATCCTTATTAATTGCTTCTTACTATGGGCTTCTTAATGGGATTCCCTGGTGGCTCAGTGGTAAAGAATCTACCTCTTGATGCAGAAGACTCAGGTTCAATCCCTGGGTGGGGAAGACCCCCTGGAGAAGGAGATGGCAACCCACTCCAATATTCTTGCAGAGAATTCCATGGACAGAGGAGCCTGGTGGGCTACAGTCTGTGAGATCGCAAAGGGGTTGGACATGACTGAATGACTTAACAGCAACAATACCAACAACAATAGTCTTCTTAGTTTAGCACATAGTCCTGCCAGGAACATCACAGGGTTGAATTCAGCCTTTCTTATTCCTTTTCTAGATGTTAATCGCTGAAGGGAATCCTCAGTCAACACTTTCAGCTATCACACTTATCAGAAACTCAAAAGGAGTTTAAATGATCTCCTCTTCAAGAGAGTTATGAGCCAGGCACCAGATGAGTGAACTTCCTGTCTGTTGCCCAGGCTGATAGACATGCAACAGAAAAAGCAGCTGGGCTGCCTCAGCTGTTTCTCTGATCTTTGGTTGTCCTCTGTGGTCACTGGATGCAGCAACCCCTCTTTCTTTATCTCTCTGGGGACAGAGTTACGACTCAGTGCTGAGCTTTCAACCCCGCCCCACTCCACCCCCATCTCATTGCATTGCCCCCTCCCCTGACATCCCCTGCACTGTCTCCTGCGGTTACTTCCTGGCAGCCACAGGATTCCATGAGCTGGCTTCACTGAATTCCTTCTGCATTTGTCAGACAGATATAGAGCCTCAGAATGTTGCGGCAGCAGGAAGGGCCTTTAGAGAGCCAAGTCTAACCCACTGCATTGTCTCTCCAACACCTTCTTCAGTCAGTGCATTTGCACTGAGCATCTAGCCTGAGTAAGGCATGATACTAGGGATGAGTTACAGAGCAGCTTCCCAGAGTGGCAGTGGGTCACCTCAACATTCCTGCATAGGTATCCAAACGATCTCCCCCAAACTGATAGCTCATGTTTCATGTGCTTAGCCGCTCAGTCTTGTTCGACTGTTTGCAACCCCATGGACTGTAGCCTGCCAGGCTCCTCTGTCCATGGAATTCTCCAGGCAAGCATACTGGAGTGGGTAGCCATTCCCTTCTCCAGGGGATCTTCCCAACCCAGGGATTGAACCTGGTCTCTTACATGGTAGACAGATTGTTTACCATCTGAACTACTTATGTTTTACTTAGAAAACTTATGTTTTACTTAGAAATAATTCTTTAATGTATGTGTTCTTTACCTGAGCTCTATCAACAGCACCTGTGGGCGGGGAAAGCAGTCCTTGGAAGGGAAAATAAATTGTATATTCATTTGCAGACTCATATCCCAGACTGAAATTAGACATTTTCTTTCATTATAAATGTAGACAACAAACCAGGACTAGCAGTACCTGTAATTCTCACCAAGAGAAATTATACATACACTATAGATTTTGCCAAGATCTCAAAATGTTGTCAACACTGACAATTGTGTCCAAATCATAGTAGTCATTAGACCCGCCACTGGGCCTTGATAAAGTGTTAATAAAGAGGTCTGTGCATGCATGCTCAGTAGCTCAGTCATATCCAACTCTTCTGCAACCCCATGGACACCAGGCTCCTCTGTCTGTGGGATTTCCCAGGAAAGAATACTGGAGTGGGTTGCCCTTTCCCGCTCCAGGGGATCTTCCCGACCCAGGGATCGAACCTGCGTCTCCTGCATTGGCAGGCAGGTTCTGTACCTCTGAGCCACCAGGGAAGCTCTTACTTCACTTTACATTGTCTTTAAGTAATCTCTCATTTCCCAGTCCTTTTTCCTCCCTTCATGTGTTACACAACTATCTGGAACACTACATTTATAAGTCAACTATCTTGCTTTCAAAGCCTTCCATAACTTTGCTCCAATCTATTCTTAGAACTTATCATCCATGACTCTCCTATGAAAATGATGGTTTCTGCCAAATAGGTTTTCCCCTATTTCTGAGCAAGCCATTTCTACTGATTTCTGCTTAATCCCTTATGCTTTTGTAAATGCCTGCACTCATCCACCATATCTGCTTAGATCACATGTATCCTGTACACCCATAATTGCCAAGCTCAAGTGCAATTTCTTTCTTAGTACCTTGGCCACAGTGCCAAATTTCCATAGTCTTGAATATATTACTCATTTCAGATTTGTTAACCTCAACTATACTGAGATTGTGGTATTTATTTTTTAAGTAAATTGTGTTTCCTTTTTTTTTTTTTTTTTTTTTGGAGTGAGAACTGGACAATATGAAGATACTAGAGGCAGGGAGACCCAAAAAGATCTGTCGGAATGCTTTTATTTTTTAGTGTTTTCTTCTTGTGTTAAAAGTCACATAATATAAAGCATACTATTTTAACCATATTTTAACTTATATTTGAACTCCATAAGTTCAGTGGCAGTAAGTACACTTACATTGTTATGCAATGCTCACCATTATTGACCTCCGGAATTTTTCACATCCCTGAACTGAAACTCTCTCTCCATTAAATGCGGAGTCCCNCTATTTTAACCATATTTTAACTTATATTTGAACTCCATAAGTTCAGTGGCAGTAAGTACACTTACATTGTTATGCAATGCTCACCATTATTGACCTCCGGAATTTTTCACATCCCTGAACTGAAACTCTATCTCCATTAAATGCGGAGTCCCTGTTCTCTCTCCCCACCACCCACCCACCCCCAGCCACGTACTTTCTGTCTCTATGAATCTGACTCTTCTAGGTGTCTCTTTCTCTTTCTCTAAGTGGAGTCAAGCAGCGTTTGTCCACACTTATTGTATATTGGAAAGCATTGCAGAAATGCATTACAGAGACGTAGAGAACAAATGTATGGACAACAGGGGGTGGATGGGATAAAACAGATAACCTAATGAGAACCTACTAAATAGCACAGGAGGAAAAAAGAGAAAGAACTACGTCTTTGTAGGACATATATTAAGTTAACCTTAAAAAATTCATCCCCTCGGATTTAATAATTCAGGTGTGAGGTGACAAGATCCTTGACTAGGATGGTGTGGTAGATTTAAATATATATATGACTATTTATTTGACTGTGCTGGATCTTTGTTGCTTTAAGTACTTCTCTCTAGTTGTCGTGTGCTAGCTTCTCATTGTGGTGGCTTCTCTTGTTGCAGAACATGGGCTCTGGGGCCTGTGGGCGTTAGTAGTTGTATTACAAGGGCTCAGTAACTGGGGCTCCCGGACTCTTAGGTACAGGTTCAACAGTTGTGACTCACAGGCTTAGTTGCTCTGCAAAATGTGGGATCTTTCTGCACCAGGGATCGAACCTATGTCTATCGCACTGGCAGGCAGATTCTTTACCACTGAGCCACCAGGGAAGCCCCAGATTTATTTAAATCAAAATATCCATTTTATGCATTCATGACCACTGATGTCAAGCTTGGCCATATGCTTTGCAATGCAACTTATTTAATGAGTACCATACATCTCTTTGCACTGAACTCAGGAGAAGCCAGGTGGCTTTCTTTGGCTAATAAAATATGAGTGGAAGTGATGAATGTTACTTCCAAGCAGGAGCTTTAAGAGCTCAGTATGAGGTCCCACTAGCCTCGCTTTTCCCTCCGCCATGAAACTAGGAACATTCCTCATGGGACCTGGTCCATCGGCCTAGACTGCTGCTGTTACCGCAGCTTATTTTAGCCTCAGCTGAGGCTGCAAGGAGATCCAACCAGTCCATTCTAAAGGAGATCAGCCCTGGGTGTTCTTTGGAAGGAATGATGNCTAGATAGTATATTCAAAAGCAGAGACATCTCTTTGCCGACTAAGGTCCATCTAGTCAAGGTTACGGTTTTTCCTGTGGTCATGTATGGATGTGAGAGTTGGACTGTGAAGAAGGCTGAGCACCGAAGAATTGATGCTTTTGAACTGTGGTGTTGGAGAAGACTCTTGAGAATCCCTTGGACTGCAAGGAGATCCAACCAGTCCATTCTGAAGGAGATCAGCCCTGAGTGTTCTTTGGAAGGAATGATGCTAAAGCTGAAACTCCAGTACTTTGGCCACCTCATGCGAAGAGCTGACTCACTGGAAAAGACTCTGATGCTGGGAGGGATTGGGGGCAGGAGGAGAAGGGGACGACAGAGGTTGAGATGGCTGGATGGCATCACGGACTCGATGGACGTGAGTCTGAGTGAACTCCGGGAGATGGTGATGGACAGGGAGGCCTGGCATGCTGCGATTCCTGGGGTCGCAAAGAGTCAGACACGACTGAGTGACTGAACTGAACTGAACTGAATGACGAATGATGTTAAACACTTTTTAGATTTTTTAGCCCATTTTTAGATTTTCTTTCAAGAAGTGTCTACTCAAGTCCTCTGCTAATTTTTTAACTGGGTTGTCTTTTTGTTGTTGAGCTGCTAAGAGTTCTTTACATATTCTGTATACTATATCCTTATCAGATAAATGATTTGTAAATACTTGCTCTCATTGTGTGTGCTGTCTTTTTACTTCCTTGATAGTATCCTTTGATGCACAGAAGTTTTAAATTTAATGAAGTCCAATTCATCTAATTTTTTTCTCCTCTTACTTGTGCTCTTGGTGTCATATCTAAGAATCCATTGCCCAATTCAATGCATGAAGATTTACTCCCATGTTTTGAGTTTTATGGTTTTAGCTCGTATGTTTAGGTCTTTGACCCAGCTTGAATTAGTTTTCACATAGGATGTGAGATAGGGGTCCAACTTCACCCTTTTATATGTGGATATCTAGTTGCCTCAGTACCATTCATTGAAAAGACTATTCTTTCCCCTGTTTAACTGTCTTGTCACCCTAATCAAAAATCAACTGGTCATAGATATACGGGTTTACTTATGGATGTTCAATTATATTTCATTGATCTAAATATCTAACTTTATGAAAATAGTTTTTTTTTCTTTTAATACAGATATATTTTTTATTGTAGTTCTTTTTTTTTTTTTAACACCAAAAACATTCTTGGGTTAAAGGCAATCCAGTACCACTGTTTTGACTTCTATAGTTTCATAACTAAGTTTTAAAACTGAGAAGTGTGAATCCTCCAATTTTGTCCTTTCTTGCCAAGATTGTTTGGCATCTTGGGGTCCCTTGAAATTCCACATGATTTTAGATTCCACTTGCCCATTTATGCAAAAAAAAAAAAGGCAGCTGCTATTCTGATAAGATTGCATTGATTCTATAGATATGAGTTCTACCATCTTTACACAGCATTTTGGCTATTGCATGTCTTATATATATATTTTAGAACTAGCTTATCAATTTCTACCAAACTGCAAACCTCAATCCATTTTCACTTGCTCATGGTCTTCCTCCCTGAAAACTTTCCTCCATTTGTTATACAGGATGTCCACAAAACTAATTCATATATTACACCACTGGAAAGGTTAATGCTTCCTGTACCTTAGAAAATTTCCTTCTTAGAAGGGCAGGCTGAAATCACAATGAATGTAATTTCTCTCAGCTTTCAAGAAAAAGTAATCCACAATATATAAATTTTTTAATTCATGAAAATAATAATCTTCCTAGTCACAAGATAAATTGTCTTACCTGTATAGCAAAAGTACCAACTCCACCTGAAGCACCCAGGATTAAAACACTGCAACGCAAAAGAAACTATCATGAAGATATTAAGCCAACATAACTGAATAAACAAACAAGATGTTTTCAACATGTAACTGGCTCAAAGATAATCCCCAAAGCAAACATTCAGCTTCCCAAGATTCTATTACACAAGATTTTTATTTATCAGGTTCACCAAGAATCATAAATGCTTAAAGTTAGACATACTATGAGCCCTTTACCAAGAATACAAAATATCAAATACACCAATGATTGGTATTTTTAAAAATAGCTCAGATGGTTGTTGGTAACATTTGCCTTAAAATTTTTTTAGGCTTAAATTACTACAGCTTTCTCTCTAAGAGCAAGCTTTGGGATCCTTTTCAGTGTGCTACAGAATATTCAGTTGCTCTCTAAGAAAAATCACATTCCTGATCACATTCTTGCCAAAGTGGAATAAACGTCTTTTGTTCAGACAAGTCCCATCACGCTCACCAGCTTTCATAAAGGGAAACCAATCTTATCTTCAGTTCGGTTTCTTGTTAAAGCAGATGAATCTGTTTTATCAGTGCAAACATGCTCGTGCTCCAGGTTTTCACCGTGTTTGCTTACTGTGTGTAGTCTTCCTGCCTCTCCAGATCAAGGATGTGCAGCCTGGGGTTTGTGGATGAGTGCCGCTGAGGGCTGGGAGGGTGTGAACCCCCTTAAAACTGTGAACTGACTCAAATAACATGCAAAGTTTGGTGAGACCACGCCTAAGTGCACTGGGGAGAAGGGGATCCATCAGACTTATCACCAAGTTCCCAAAGAATCACAGTCAAGAATCACTGCTTTATATATTCTTACATTTCATTCTTGAACTAAGCTAGAGCTCCAGTGAACTCCCTTCCTCTACCTGCAGAGATTCAAGTCCTCAGAAAATTGTACTGAATTGCACTGTGGTGTTCTGTTACCAGTCTAAGCTGAGAGACGTTACAAAAAGTTACTATTTGATATCTGATACTGCATTAGCTAAGGGGATACTGTTGAGAGAATTCATGAGAACTGTGGAGTGCCATATGGAGTGCCCACGGGGAAAAAAAAAAAAAACATTTTTCTGAAGACTAAGTTGTGGCAGTAGCTATGCTTCTATTATCTGTCACTGCAAACGCTCTAACTGCAGGCTGTAGGTCCCTCTTTGACTCAGCTGCTGGAAAGCACAAGGAACTCTATCACCTACCTTAAGCAGGGACACTCGATCTTGGAACAGACATTATGTTTATAATCTTAACTCTACTTTCATTTTATTTTTTTCTCTCTTACCCCAATCACAGAAGGCTGACTGTCACACTTTGGATCTTAGAAGTTACTGGTAATATTTTTCAGTCAGCTATTCCTTTTGAAATTAACACCATCAAATGTAATTAAGATAAGTCTCTTTGGAAATGATACTCCTTTTAGAAGAGTTACTTTAAACTGTAAAGAATAAAAAAAATTTAAAGATATACTCTTCTAAAAGTCCTTCAACTCACACATTTAATAGCCTTAATGCTTCCTAAATGGGGGGGGGGCAGACTGCTTCACAGATTCATCCAACAATTAATTCATCCATGGAATATTTTACCCTCTTATTTTGGAAACATAAGTTTGGTCAAACTCTCATTTAAATTCTTCACAATCTTATCTTTTTGCAACTCTGATTTCCTCTCTACTTCTACAACAGACTTTCCACCTGAGCCTCCCTGGTCTCCTCGTATGTACCCCAAGTCCCATGCATGTTGGCCCAGGTCTCAAGCTCTCAAATGCCTTCACTGCCTGCTGAGATCTCCCTATCCGCAAAGGCTCACTGTTTGTGAACAATACCTGTTTGTCTGAACAATACCTCAGAGATAGCCCTGAGCCTGATATCCACGCTGCGCGTGGCATGCTGTTAACTTTCATTCATATGCTTGCTGCCCAAGCCATTTTGCAAGCCTCAAGGACAGAGACTTATATGTGCCCAGCACCAGTCGTACTACCCTCGGTGTAGCAGATGCCTGATCCATGTCGCTTGACTTTAAAATCATCAGGCTTCCCTGGTGGTCCAGAGGTTAAGAATCTGCCTGCCAGTGCAAGGGACACAGGTTCGATCCCTGGTCCAGGAAGATTCCACATACCATGGGGCAATTAAGCCTGTGTGCCACAGCTACTGAGCCTGCGCTCCATAGTGAGAAGCTTGTGAACTGAAACTAGAGAGTAGCCTCTACTCTCCAAAACTAGAGAACACCCACGCTCAGCCATGAAAACCCAGCAGAGCCAAAAATAAAAAATATAAATTATTTTTAAAAAATCATTTAAATCAGCATTATATCTGACAATTAACAACAACTGCTACTACCCTAAATGTGGGAGTCACCTGGCTATTTGAAAAACTGCATAAAGAAAACCTTGAAAGGAATTTCTAGTTCTCTCCCTAAGAATGCTGGATGAAGAGGATACCAAATACGATGGCTTCCCTTGTGGCTCAGCTGGTAAAGAATCTGCCTGCAATGCTGGACACCTGGGTTCGATCCCTGGGTTGGGAAGATCCCCTGGAGAAGGAAAAGGCTACCCACTCTAGTATTCTGGCCTGGAGAATTCCACAGACTGTAGAGAACATGTGGTCACAAAGAGCTGGGACACGACTGAGCGACTTTTACACATACACACACACACAAATACAATGGCTGCTCAGGGAACCAATGGCCGGACACAGCTCCAGCCTCATTGCTGTTAGATCGTAGCTTCCCCCCCATATCTCTCAATCCAAAACAGTCTCACTCCTCCATAAAAAAAAGCNACAGACTGTAGAGAACATGTGGTCACAAAGAGCTGGGACACGACTGAGCGACTTTTACACATACACACACACACAAATACAATGGCTGCTCAGGGAACCAATGGCCGGACACAGCTCCAGCCTCATTGCTGTTAGATCGTAGCTTCCCCCCCATATCTCTCAATCCAAAACAGTCTCACTCCTCCATAAAAAAAAGCAAAACTGTGTTTCTCACTGGTGCTTGGTGGAAGAGGGTGTGGTTTTGCGTTAGCAACTTCAGTTCCTGATGCTGCCACTTGATGGCGCCCGTGAGTGCAGAACAAGCAAAGAACAAGCCCAAGGAGCGCTACAGACCAATGGTCTGTGTGTGAAGCAGCCTGGGGACACAGCATTCTCTGGTCCTGCAAGCTCCACGTTTTGTGCAGGCTTAACCAGGGCCTGCACTTTTCTTTAAACAAGGGAAGTCCCCAGATTGGACAGCAGGCACATTTATTTTCAAGCCAATACTAAGTCAGCTAGTACTCTGTGGTTTGAGGCCCTATGACTGAACAAACTCTTCTTGTACTCTTCAAAGCACTCTCAATAAAAAGGGGAAATCCTGCTGTCCGTTACCCCCAGCGGCCCTTCCCTTCAGTGCTATAGAGTGGGAGTACTTTCTACCCAGCTGCCGTAGTAGTCACACGATACGCTGAGACTTCAGCTGCAGTAATAGTCATAAGATACATTCAGACTTCCCTGAAGTAGAAGCCCATTTGTCATGGTGAAGAAAAGTGTGCTATATTGCTTGTCGGTTTATAAACAGCGAGTACCCAGGAAATACACTTTGCAAAAAGCACTATAATTCAAAATTGCCAATACTTTTAATCACATTCCTCTTTTACTAAGTCCATATGCCCAGCTTCTTTTGAAGTCAGTGGGAACTGAACTGTGGCAGATATAAAAATATGGGGGAAGAAAATATGAATAATTATTAAGCTGCTAATGCATTTTAAACCCTAGATTCTCATTTTCCTCTGTCATTTTTGCCCATCTTTCCGCTCTCCCTAAACATACATTAAGGCACTAAGGCAATGCTGACTTCTTTACCGTGACCGAGTCGCTCTGTGTTCAGCATCTGGGCACCTAAGGCCTCTACAGTCACACTTTCCATATCACAATCTTGTGAGACATGACATCAAGACCCTAATCACCTTACAAATAAAAAATATATGAAACACATGACAAAACAGCAGGCGATCCAGAAGTAGGGAATTGCCTTTCGAATTTCTATATTCTGGCTAAGCCCCAGAAGTCTTCAGAGGCCAGGGCGGGGTCTCTAGAGACCCAGGGTCAAGTCCCCACACTCTCATTAACTGAATCTCTGGGCCTCAGATGCATCTGCAGTGAAATGATAATCACAGAGGTATACTCCAGGAGTTAACGAATAAGAACTGGCATTTTCAATCTAATTTAAGCTTACATTTAGTTTCTTCGCCTTTCTAACGTAGAACTATATGACCGTCACGACTGCTCTCCCCAGACCACATACTTGTAATGGAAATAAAAATAAAAGTCACATCACAAGAGCAGAGTGCCCTTCATTAAGTCCTAATGGCTCAGAAACAGAGCTGATTTAAATATGGCTAAATCTTCCATCCATAGAAACGAGTGGTCTTTAAAAAAAATAAGGATGAGGCTGAAAACACATAAACTCCTTTTAGTTTCACCCAGAACTCTTAAATCTGGGGGAGGGGTGGGGAATGGGTGAAAGAAAGCGTATCATAATATGCTAAATTTATTCCCTTAAGTAAGTGAGAAACAACTTCAATAGGGAAAAAGAGCTACAAAACAAATCAACCAAGCGCGACCAAGACAGTCTGGATTTGTGTGTCCCCTCCTTCCAAGCCTCCCTAATTCATGCAGACATTCCCCAACTCACGGAAGAGTTCATGTGTAAATTAGCTGTTTGGAACTTTAAACACATTTTCCCATGAAAACAAAGCTACTTATACATCTTGGCAAGATGCCCAGGGTAGCCCTTTAAAAAGGTTTAGTTAACCCATAATGGACCAAAAACCTCATACACAGGATAACAATGGTTCTATGAGACGTGTATTCAGAATTTCAACGTGGGGTACTGGGAACACAGCTCCCCAAACAGGACAGGCATTGGGAACCATCTCAAGACATTGATTCCTTCCATCTGGTGCCAAACAGAGGGAGTAAGATGGAGGGAAGGATCCTTTGGGATGGCGCCACGAGAATGGATGAGAGAAGCAGCGTGACCAGAGGAAGATCTTCCCTGGAACTAACAGGGTTCAGGACATGCCGCCCCAACCACAGCACCTTGGCAGATTGAATATTTTAAGCTGAAGGAATATGAGAAACAGGAAATGTGGAAAGGACTCTCTGACCTTCTTCAACGAAGCTGGCCACAAGACCCTCGGTAGAGGTGTGTGCCCTGTGCCTGGGGGAAAAGAGCATCTCATCTCCAAGACCAGATGAAGTGAGGAGCCAGAAAAAACTGGCCTTGCGGAGTTTTCTCACTTTACTGCATGCAGCACATATGTTTGTCCTAGAACATTTTCTCTACTCTGGAAAGGTAGCACAAAAGTGTTCAGGTGTAAAAATCGAAACAGACTTCTACAGAGAGCAAACGGGTCTCAGTAATTGCCAGGTTCAATCCCTGGGTCAGGAAGATCCCCTGGAGAAGGAAATGGCAACCCACTCCAATATTCTTGCCTGGAGAATTCCATGGACCCGAGTCTGGTGGGCTACAGTCCATGGGGTTGAAAAGAATCGGACACCACNTTGCCAGGTTCAATCCCTGGGTCAGGAAGATCCCCTGGAGAAGGAAATGGCAACCCACTCCAATATTCTTGCCTGGAGAATTCCATGGACCCGAGTCTGGTGGGCTACAGTCCATGGGGTTGAAAAGAATCGGACACCACTGAGTGACTAACACTTTCACTTTCAAGGGAACAAAAGAATGCAGAAATAACTCTTATCAGGCAAGAAAGGTAACAAAAGCAATAAAGTGAAAGTGAAGTCTCTCAGTCCTGTCCTACTCCTTGCGATCCCATGGACTGTAGCCCACGAGGCTCCTTCATCCATGCAATTTTCTAGGCAAGAATACTGGAGTGGGTTGCCATTTCCTTCTCCAGGGGATCTTCCCAACACAGCGATTGAACCTGGGTCTCCCCCATTCTGGGCAGATGCTTTACCACCTGAGCCACCAGGGAATCCCATGCAATAATAGCAAAGGTGAAGTGAAGTGAAGTCGCTCAGTTGTATCCAACTCTTTGCGACCCCGTGGACTGTAGCCTACCATGCTCCTCTGTCCATGGGATTTTCCAGGCAAAAGTATTGGAGTGGGTTGCCATTTCCTTCTCCAGAGGAACTTTCTATAATAGCAGGGAATAATAGCAAAGATAATGTCAATTGCTGTTGTTGTTTACAATGTCATGGGTAAAGACTTCCAGTTTCAGTGATAAAGATTAGCCTGAAGAGCTTAACTACCACATCAACTGGAACCTCGACACAGGATGAGATGGCTGGATGGCATCAGTGATGCAACGGACATGAGTTTGAGCAAGCTCCGGGAGTTGGTGATCGACAGGGAAGCCTGGCATGCTGCAGTCCATGGGGTCACAAAGAGTTGGTCATGACTGAGCAACTGAACTGAAGTAATGATATCGATCTTTTCTGGCTCTTGTGATTGTAATCAATCAAAGCTTCCAAGGCCAAGTCCCTACACGAATATGCACATTCTCTTAGCTTAAAACTTTTCCAAAACTTTTCCAATTTTGTTTGTGATCAGTTCAAGTCAGTTCAGTTCTTCAGTCTTGTCTGACTCTCTGCGACACCATGGACCACAGCATGCCAGGCCTCCCTGTCCATTACCAACTCCCAGACTTTACTCAAACTCATGTCCATTGACTCGGTGATACCATCCAACCATCTCATCCTCTGTTGTCCCCTTCTCCTCTGCTTTCAGTCTTTCCCAGAATCAGGGTCTTTTCAAATGAGTCAGCTCTTTGCCTCAGGTGGCCAAAGTATTGGAGTTTCAGCTTCAACATCAGTCCTTCCAACTGACACTCAAGACAGATCTCCTTTAGGATGGACTGATAAGATCTCCTAGCAGTCCAACAGACTCCCAAGAGTCTTCTTCAACACCACAGTTCAAAAGCATCAACTCTTCGGTGCTCGGCGCTCTTTATAGTCAAACTCTCACATCCATATATTACTACTGGAAAGCCCTGACTAGACAGACTTTTGTTGGCAAAGTAACAGCTCTGCTTTTTTATATGCTATCTAGGTTGGTCATAATTTCCTTCCAAGGAGTAAGCGTCTTTTAATTTCATGGCTGCAGTCACCATCTGTAGTGATTTTGGAGCCCCCAAAATAAAGTCTGTCACTGTTTCCACTGTTTCCCCACCTATTTCCCATGAAGTGATGGGACTGGATGCCATGATCTTAGGTTTCTGAATGTTGAGCTTTAAACTGTTTCCACTCTCCTCTTTTACTTTCATCAAAAGGCTCTTCTTCATTTTCTGCCATAAGGGTGGTGTCATCTGCATATCTGAGGTTATTGATCTCTTCCGGCAATCTTGATTCCAGCTTGTACTTCATCCAGCCCAGCATTTCTCATGATGTACTCTGCATATAAGTTAAATAAGCAGGGTGACAATATACAGTCTTGACATATTCCTTCCCTATTTGGAACCAGTCTGTTGTGCCATGTCCTGTTCTAACTGTTGTTTCCTGACCTGCATACAGATTTCTCAAGAGGCAGGTCAGGTGGCCTGGTATTCCTATCTCTTTCAGAATTTTCCACAGTTTGTTGTGATCCATTCAATCAAAGCTTTGGCATAGTCAATAAAGCAGAAATAGATGTTTTTCTGGAACTCTCTTGTTTTTTTGATGATCCAGTGGATGTTCGCAATTTGATCTCTGGTTCCTCTGCCTTTTCTAAAACCAGCTTGAACATTTGCAAGTTCACAGTCCACATATTGTTGAAACTTGGCTTGGAGAATTTTGAGCACTACTAGCGTGTGAGATGAGTGCAATTGTGTGGTGGTTTGAGCATTCTTTGGCACTCAGATATGCAGATGACACCACCCTTATGGCAGAAAGTGAAGAGGAACTAAAGAGCCTCTTGACGAAAGTGAAAGAGAAGAGTGAAAAAGTTGGCTTAAAGCTCAACATTCAGAAAACGAAGATCATGGCATCTGGTCCCATCACTTCAT
>SJYV01034974.1:105661-118444 GCA_006410875.1 Neotragus pygmaeus | reverse complement strand
GAGATCAGTCCTCGGTGTTCTTTGGAAGGACTGATGCTGAAGCTGAAACCCCAGTACTTTGGCCACCTCATGCGAAGAGTTGACTCACTGGAAAAGACTCTGATGCTGGGACGGAATGGGGGCTGGAAGAAAAGGGGATGACCGAGGATGAGATGGCTGGATGGCATCATCGACTCGATGAACGTTGAGTTTGAATGAACTCCAGGAGATGGTGATGGATAGGGAGGCCTGGCGTGCTGCGATTTATGGGGTCATAAAGAGTCGGACACCACTGAGCAACTGAACTGAACTTCTTTGGGACTGGAATGAAAACTGACCTTTTCCAGTCCTGTGGCCACAGCTGAGTTTTCCAAATTTGCTGGCATACTGACTGCAGCACTTTCACAGCATCATCTTTTAGGATTTGAAATAGCTCAACTGGAATTCCATCACCTTCTCTAGCTTTGTTTACCGTGGCTTCTTAAGGTCCACTTGACTTCACATTCCAGGATGTCTGGCTCTAGGCGAGTGGAACACACCATCGTGATTATCTGGGTCGTGATCTTTTTTCTATAGTTCTTCTGTGTATTCTTGCCACGTCTTCTTNAGCTTTGTTTACCGTGGCTTCTTAAGGTCCACTTGACTTCACATTCCAGGATGTCTGGCTCTAGGCGAGTGGAACACACCATCGTGATTATCTGGGTCGTGATCTTTTTTCTATAGTTCTTCTGTGTATTCTTGCCACGTCTTCTTAATATCTTCTGCTTCTGTTAGGTCCATACCAATTCTGTCCTTTGTTAAGCCCATCTTTGCATGAAATGTTCCCTTGGTATCAATTTTCTTGAAGAGATCTCTAGTCATTCCCACTGAATTGTTTTCCTCTATTTCTTTGCACTGATCACTGAGGAAGGCTTTCTTATCTCTCCTTGCTGTTCTTTGNTCATAATATATAGACAGCAGCAATTCAATAAGAAAAAGAAAGATAACTCTGTAGAAAATGCACAAAGACTATGAACAAGAGATTCACAGATGAAGTTCAAATGACCAATAAACATAAATAAAAAAACAACTTAGACTCACTAGCATTAAGGGATATGCAATAAAATTCATAAGATATGATTTCACATCCATCAAGTTAGAAAAAATAAAAGCATCTGAATAGATCAGACATGGTGCTGTAGTTGCAAACGATAGAAACCAACCACAGTTTAAACAGAAAAAGAATGTATTAAATCATAATAGCTAACATTTACCCACTGTTTTGTGTGTAGGTGCAGTTCTAAGTGCTTTATATGCATTTGTTCATTTAATCTTCACAACAACCCTATAAAATAGGTGTCATTATTTCCCACACATTGTAGAATGGGAAGCGCAGACTGATGGCTTAGTTTGCCTGAGGTTACACAGAAAGAGAAGAAGAACTAAAGAGCCTCTTGATGAAAGTGAAAGAGGAGAGTGAAAAAGTCGGCTTAAAACTCAACATTCAGAAAACTAAGATCATGGCATCTGGTCCCAATAGATGGGGAAACAGTGGAAACAGTAACAGACTTTATTTTTTTGGGCTCCAAAATCACTGCAGATGGTGATTGCAGCCATGAAATTAAAAGATGCTTACTACTTGGAAGAATAGTTATGACCAACCTAGACAGCATATTAAAAAGCAGAGACATTACTTTGCCAACAAAAGTCCGTCTAGTCAAGCTATGGTTTTTCCAGTAGTCATGTATGGATGTGAAATTTGGACTATGAAGAAAGCTATATGCTGAAGAATTGATGCTTTTGAACTGTGTCGTTAGAGAAGACTCTTGAGAGTCCCTTGGACTGCAAAGAGATCCAGCCAGTCCATCCTAAAGGAAATCAGTCCTGAATATTCATTGGAAGGACTAATGCTGAAGCTGAAGCTCCAAACTTTGGCCACCTGATGCAAAGAACTGACTCATTTGAAAATACCCTGATGCTAGGAAAGATTGAGGGCAGGAGGAGAAGGGGACGACAGAGGGTGAGATGGTTGGACGGCAGCACCGACTCAATGGACACGTGTTTGAGTAAACTCCAGGAGTTGGTGATGGACAGAGAGGCCTGGCCTGCTGCAGTTCATGGAGTCTCAAAGAGTCGGACAAGACTGAGCAACTAAACTAAACTGAACTGAATACAGCTAGTCTGTCAAGAAACAGTGGGTTTCAACACAGCAGCGTGTTTCTCAGGTCAACCCTGGTTAGAGGTGAGTTCATTTATCTATTAGAAAACACACCACTCCAGGTCACTGAAAACTCCACAGCCATTCAGAAATCCTAAATATCAACAACTGTTCATGTCACCAATATCAGGACACAGAATACCAATGTCACCGCTGCCCATGGGAGTGAATTCCAAGGAGCACGTGTTTCCTGTGAAATCAGTGGTTTTCCATTCATGATCTGGTGTGAGTGAGTCTGACCAACAATCTAGGGAGGGTGGGAAGGAGAGTCTTCTTGATGTCTATAACAGGAGATAGAGACACATAATTGGAGATTCTCCAAGTGTAAGAGGCTCTTTAGGGTGCTGGGTAGCCATAATGAATGACAGGTGTTCACTACCCTGACACTCCACATTCCAGAGAAGATGAAGAGAAACAAGAACACTGGGTGGAGGTGTAGATGGTACAACTGATGTGGAGAGTATTTTGGTAATTGCACCCATGCAACAGCATGTATTTCTGGGGAAACTCCAGCACAAGACACAAGACAAAATGTAAAAGATGTCAACAGCAGCATGTTTAAAACAGCAAACTATTAGAATCGACCAAACTTTCCATTAATGAAAAAAAAATTGTTATGATATGAAATATACACAGCAATTCCAGTGAATGACCTAGATCTATACTAATCAACATTAATAGTTCTACATAACAGGATGGTAATAAAAAGTTTCAGAAATGATAAATACCATATGAAAACGTTTATGTAAATTAAAAATAAATGAAAGAAGCACATAAATGTAGTGAGTATTGTAGACAAAGAATGTCACCTGCCATATCAGTAAACAAAGTATATTGTGGCCCTTTAGCCATCAGCCACTGAGGCATACTCTCCCCCACTGGATCCTGAGGGGCTTAGGATAAACAACAACAACATCAAAAACAACAAACAAACAAAAAAACCCAAGCAGGGTACTGGCCTTAGACAGCTGAGGTGCATACCAAAGGAATGATTTCAATGAGCCCAGACTCTTGCATCTTCCTAAATATAGAAAAGTATTAAATTCATTAAGTTGAGATATCTGGTTTTCTTTAATTAACAGTAATCTTTTGACCAGTTTTTGTTTCAAAACTCCTTCATATCCCAGGTCCCCCCTTAACCTCTCCAGAGCAGTCCCTCAGGGCTGTTCTGAGAGACTGCCTCCCAAGCTTAAGTCCTTAAGATGTCCACTAAATAATTCTCAGTTGTAAGTTGTGTGTTTTTTGTCAGTGAACAGTATAAAACATGAACTAAAGGATACACATCACATGCATGATCAGTGAAGTAGAAATTGCCTCTGAGAAGGAAAAGAGGTGACTGGAACTGAGTAGGGGAGACAAAGGTAATTTTAGTTTCATTTGAAATATTTTATTTCCTTTATTAAATTTAAAAACTGAAGCTAAAATGTTTAACAGCACTTGTTAATTTTTGTTCTTTAATAATATATAGAAATTGGTTAATTTCTATATTTTAATAATTTTTTAAAGGGGGAGAAATCATGGTTATTTAATTCTATTATTTGCATTTGTGACTAATTTAAAACAATTTTTCTAGAAATTGTTTATTCTGTTTCATAGGCTTCTCTTTTGGACAAATTAAGGGTACAACTTTGTTACGAATACTGAAACTATAGAATTCATTTGATTAGCATTCTGCTCTGCTGACTACAGAGATACGTACATTTTCAGATTATTTAATATTAAATGTTCAAATATAATCTTTCTAGAGGGTATAAACTATATTTAACTTCTTTCTCTATATATAATCTGCCAGAAGAGATTTGTCTGTTGCCTTCTGACTAATGAAGACAGAGTCCATATAGTAATAGACATTAGAACCATTTTTCTTTAATATGCAAAAACCACACTTCCAAAATTAGTTTTATTTCTATTGTAACAGCATCTAAATCAAACACCAGTTCCCTGAAAGGCCTATTTAAAATAACAGAAAATTGAAAATATTCTAAAATTTATATTCATAATATTCTTGAAGCTACAGTGTTTAAAAATAGATCTAAGCTGCCTATCATCTCCCTACATATTCTATTTTATTAATCAAGTCCTTCGAAAAATTCGAGATTTCAGCAGAGTCAACAGTCCCTAAATATAGGAAAATTTAATCAATTCTCACTTACTTTGAAACAGACAATATGTTATATGTCCAAGTTTAAGGCTCTTCAGGAAAGCTTATGTGGATATCTGCTAGATCCAACTTGAAGATTAACCTATTAATAGACTTCCAGGACCACAGAGATATGGGGGAAATTTTGATCTTCGCAAGAGAGGCTTAGACTACCAAACTAATATTACTTCTGATAATGGGAGAAGATTACAGTTTTCAAGGCTCAAACTTTCTGAAAAGAAAACACAAAGTGATCATATTTAGTACCTATCTAAACTGGTGAAGAGATATTTACATAAAACATTTAAAACATGCCTTCAAGTTATATGAAAGTATTACACCAGAAGATGGGGAAGAAGTGTCCTCATCTTCATTGTTGCCCATTCTAGATTTAATCATCTTAATTAATATAGTAAAAATTTAAGTTAAACATTAAAAAATCATTGAGAGGAATGATAATGAAAAACTGTAAACAGAGATTAAGAGCCATTTCACTAACTCTCTTCTGGAAGGTTTATAAAAACAAGATTGAAATTCATGGCAAAAATCACCACAATACTGTAAAGTAATTAGCTTCCAATTAAAATTAATTAATTAAAAAAAACAAGATTGATAGTTATCAGCTTGAGAGGCATCAGTTCAGTTCAGTTCATTTCAGTTCAGTCGCTCAGTCGTGTCCGACTCTTTGTGACCCCATGAATCGCAGCACACCAGGCCTCCCTGTTCATCACCATCTCCCAGAGTTCCTCAGACTCACGTCCATCAAGTCCGTGATGCCATCCAGCCATCTCATCCTCTGTCGTCCCCTTCTCCTCCTGCCCCCAACCCCTCCCAGCATCAGAGTCTTTTCCAATGAGTCAACTCTTCGCATGAGATGGCCAAGGTACTGGAGCTTCAGCTTTAGCATCATTCCTTCCAAAGAAATCCCAGGGCTGACCTCCTTCAGAATGCATAGACAACATAAAATGGTTTTTGGTGGCATAAGAAAATACACTGGAATGGAAAACAGTGATTATCATTCTGCTTGTTATGATAATCTCCAGTGATTACCTCTAAAGGATAAGAAGGGGAGGCTGAAGGGGAGAATATTTAGGAGGCTTCATCATTTGATAACTGTATTTAAACTTGGCTAATAGGTAAATAGGTGTTATTTATACTATTCTTTACGTGTGTTGTTTGGAATATTTCATAATCACATTTAAAAGAAAGATGGTTCCAAAAGGTCATGTAGTAATCTGGATGCTACACTTAGCAGAGATTTAGACTGATGAGAACATTTAGAAGGTGACCCTGATATAAGGACGAGACTGGTATAAGAAAAGCTGAATGAACTAGGGGAAGTTTAGCCAAATAGAGAAAACCTGGGGGTGAGAGGGTTTCCTGGCCACAGCAAGGAGCATGACAGATGATTAAAATATTTGACAGTACAATGCAAAAAGGAATAGTTTTGATTTACATGACCACAAAGGATTAAACAACACAAAGCAAAACACAGTTCGGATTTAGTAGAATCAGTATAATTAAGAGTTGTCCAGAGATGGAATGGTCCACAATTCCACACTGGCTGTGAAAAAGTTTGTCTTGGAGGAATGACTTAGCAGGATTGTAATCTTGTTAAATTCAAGCAAAGTCGAACTTCTCCACATTTTTCCAGAAGGCTTAAAAAAAATTTTTTTTAATTTGAATATTTTTAAAGTCATATAATTTTCTTTCTAACCAGTTCTTTCACTGGTGAGGACGTTGATCAAAAGCTAGTCATTCCTGGAAATGTAACTTAGCCACTGGCAAGATGCAAAGTGCCTGAGGACAAATGCCAGGATCTGAGGGAAAATGCTAGTCTATCCAAGTTAGATTATTCAAAAGTGTTGTTAGATGATATGAAGTGAAACAGAAGCTGGAGAACAAAATTAGTTGAGTTGTTGATCCCAGCAGATGACATAAAACCAAGCCCATTAGTTCCATCCATGTAAGCTAATGGACTCTTCTTGCTCTTCTCAAACTTGTTTACCCAGCTAACTTGAACTTATCTAAAGGGCTCATGATAGGATGGAGTCACTATTTTGGAGAGAAGCTGAACAAATTGTCACAAGAAGTGGAATGGCTATGTTAGAGCAGCTAATATGTATTTTATGACACTTATGAGCCTTGATGTCATCCAAAGCCTTCCAATTACCAGCTATATAACCTTGACAAAATTACTTATCTGAGCCTTAATTGACTTATCTCTAAAACCAAACATTAATTTTACATGCCTCATATGTTAAAGGAAAAAATCATATGCAGTTGACCCTTGAATAAGGCAGGTGTTGGGGCAATGATCCTCTGCACACTTGAAAATCCATGTATAATTTAGAAGCAGATCTTCATACCCTGCTTGTTTCCTCCTAGCCATCATTTGGCATCCACAGAGTCAACCAACCATGAATTGTGGAGTACTGTAGTACTTAACAATTGAGAAAAATTCTGGTGTAAATAGAGTTATATTCAAAGGCCAACATGTTCAATGTTGTACATGGATATAAATCTATCATCCTAGGGCCTGGCGCATAGGAAGCACTCAATAAAGGGGTTCAAAACTAGAGTGGGGCAGGAAGAAATAACCTTATTTATTTCTATGTTCTTAATGTTGGATGTATACTTGTTGTGCATCATACTCTGTCATATCCGACTCTGCAACCCCATGGACTGTAGCCCGCCAGACTCCTCCGTCCATGGGATTTTCCAGGCAAGAATACTGGAGTCAGTTGCCATTTTCTTCTCCAGGGGATCTTCTCAACCCAGGGACTGAACCCGTGTCTCTTGTGTCTGTTGCATTGCAGGCAGATTCTTTACCCGCTGAGCCACTGGGGAAGCCCGGGATGTATACTAGGTGTTCAACCAATATTTGCAATAAATTAGCACTGATAAGACAGACAAAGGACGACAAATATGAGCCAGACAACTAAGCCACAAAAGATAGAAAATGAACAAAATAGCAATAGTATTGTGCAGAGACAGGCCTATTGGGGTGGAAGATGTTTATAGAAAAGGAAATGTGTCATGTTCATGGAGAAGGTGCCCCATCTATAAATGAAGGTGTGGCTAGGGGGAAAATGAGAGGTTGGAGAAGTGAAGGTGATGATATTGCAGGGACATTTGAGTTTGTGAGCATGTCCAGTGGTCCCTTGACTCATTATAGATATGACAGGGAAGGATTAGAAAGAGGGTTTCAGATCAAGTTAGATACCACCAAAAATCCTGATGGACTGCATTATAAATTTGAAAGGGTTTCTATGCATTAGACATACTTGGTCTGGTTGTAAAGGTTTACCATACTTCATGGCCGAAGGGTCATCAGAATGTAGAACTGGATTTCTGCCCAGTACTGCTGCCTGGGCACATTATCTTCAGGTGTCAGAGGATTTCCTGGGGTTGAGTCTTCTGTCCCCTGACATTCTGTTTTTCATACTAAAGTCAGGCAGATCTGTTTGCTGAGCATGTGATTCAAGTATCAGCTTGAATGGGTCTATTTGAATCAGTATAAACAGTGTACATTTGCCTCCATTATACATGGTTGTCTCAGACATCATTTAGGGGCCCTTAGGGAAGTGCCCACACATTTTAAAGGTAGCTATAACCCCTAGTACTATTTATTCCCACATAAAGTAATTGGCCTAGGCTGAGATCAACTTCTAGAAGAATCACAGGGCAGAGGCCACCAAGAGCTTAGATCTGCTTCTGAAAGAATGTTCCTTCCTTCAATAATGTATCATCAAAGCTGATAAAGAACCAGAGTAGGTAAGGTTTAGAGCTGAAAGGATGAGATTTTCAATGACTGTGAGGTCACAGTCATGTCTAGGTGCCAAGAAAACCCTTTGTTCCATGTAAAGAATTCCAAAGTAGTCAAGTTCAGTTAAGTTCAGTTCAATTCAGTTCAGTCTCTCAGTCGTGTCCGACTCTTTGCAACCCCGTGAATCTCAGCTAGTGGTTCTCAAATTTAAGCAAGTATCAGATTTATCTGAAGGGCTTGTTAAACACACATTGCTGGACTTGCCCACCAGAGTTTCTGATTAAGTAGGTCTGACATGGAGCCTGAAATTGCAAATTTGTAACAGGTTCTGAAATGATGGTGCTAGTGTGGAAAATACACTTGGAGAACCATTGGCCTTGAGACATGAGAGGTAGGTCACCAGAAAACCCTAGAAATCTCATAGCCACAAAAATCTTGGAATAAATTGGTATTCTTGATTCTGTAGAACATGTTAAAATAGCAGTCGCTTTTTCAGATATCATTGACTCATCTATTTTAGACAGGATGACCCAGCTGTAACACTGAACTGAGTACTCATTAAAATTCATGTGCATAAAGAAACCTTCCATTCCAGAAAGTCATGGAGCATCCCCTTTATGACTCATTGCAAGGCAGGGATGCTGGACCAGCTGAATAGTTGTCACCAAATACATGAGTTGGTTGAGGTGTTTCTGCAAAGCTGTCATCACTTATTCTTTCTGCTTTGCCCAAAGCTGTAGATTGCATGAAAGTCTTACTTCTTCATGCTCATCAAAATACTATAGAGTTGGTCTATAACCAGCTCTCTAGATTAGTACCAATGAGAGTAATTGTCTCAGATGATATTGTAATCCTAAACGTTAGTAATCCCAACAGGACCCCACTGCACTAGTGGAAGTTGCTCTGAGGGACCACCACCACAATTAGTGTCTTTGAACTTGCCGAAATCCTTGGCTTTGAGCAATGAAAGTAAATATGTCTGCTTTGCTGGAACCAGGTACTAGATCCATTGTTTAGTCATGCATTGGAACTAACTACACAAAGGTAATGATCCACTGGCTCAGACAGTAAAGGATCTGCCAGCAGTGCAAGAGACCCAGGTTCAATCTCTGGGTTGGGACGATCCCCTGGAGATGGCTACCCACTCCAGTATTCTTGCCTGGAGAATCCTGTGGATAAAGAAGCCTGGTGGTCTATGGTCTACAGGGTCGTAAAGAGTCAGACACGACTGAGTGATTAACAGTTTCACACAAGGGTAGTTCCCCTGCTTCTTCATTTGTTGCCAACTTTATACCGTCTGTAGACAGACACTCTGTCTACAATGTGGGAGACCTGGGTTCAATCCCTGGGTTGGTAAGATCCCCTGGAGATGGAAATGGCAATCCACTCCAGTACTATTCCCTGGAAAATCCCATGGACAGAGGACCCAGGTAGGCTACAGTCCATGGGGACACTAAGAGTCGGACACAACTAAGCGATTTCACTTTCACTTTTTTTCACTTTAGATAACTTTTAGTGAATGGGGCAGAAGTGAAATGGAGACTTAATGAAGGTANAATAATTTAATTTGAATCCAAATTTCTTTTATTTTGTTTTTTTGCTAGTTTGCTATTCCTAAGGCCCTGCTTTGGCTTAATTTTCATTCAAACTATGAAAGAGTCCAGGGTTTTGTAAATTTGTCCTGCAATTCATGACAGAGCTTAGAGTCATGTTAAAATGGTCTCCATCTTAGATAAAAATCCAATCTCCCCAAATAAGAACTTCAAATCTTCTATTTAAGAGAGTCACCTAACCCCAATGCCAGATCTGACCTGATTCGTGAGCAGACTCAATGTAGGTTTCAATTCCAGATGTCCTGCTCAGTAGCAAAAAGAAGATATCATCCAGTTGAATTACATTTTAATATTTTCTATTCATACTGAATACTTTGGGTTTAATAGCAGAGCATAAAAGTCCAACTCAGCTGAAATATGAACTACCATTTGTTATTATCAATACTGTGTATCATCATTACCGGCCTCATATTTCAAGAGGACAGCTGGTACTTGCAAGGTCAATGGCAATTTTATATAAAAACCCCAAATGAAAGGACTACAGAGATCAAAGATTTGAGACAATCATACACAGAAAATCTGCCATATGCCAACTCATCCATTCCAAAAATTGGGTTTTTATTTTTGGTATCTATGATAGAGAGATGGGAGGGAACTGAAAAGCAGGATTTATTAAAAAGCTATCAATAAAAGACTGTACTCTCCAACATAAGTCAAACATTCCATAAAAAAAGTTGCTAGGGAGAAATATACCCAGATAATTGTTGCTACTGAATGTCCCACTCCCTGTTGGTAAATGCGTTTTGAGAAAACTTGATGCTAATATAGAATGATTCAATTATACAGCAGGATAGTAATGGTCTCACAGAGTGATGAAAACAAATCAAAATCAGCTCAGAGGTACCAAGGAATAGATGTAGGCATGCTGTGGTTGGCTTTCAATGACCTTGGTGTATTCACATTAATGGAAGAGGGATACCAGACTTTCAAAGCTTTTTGATTTTTCAGAACTAAACAGCAATCAAAGTTATCATAGCCGTGACTGAAAAAGCTCACTTTTTCTTGCTTTAGGGGAATAATGGAGTTATTATGAGAAATTATCCAAATCCAAGATATTCAGCCCAAATGATGCCAGCATGTATTTCAGAGATCTCAATTCTGTGCCTGAGTCAAACAGGCATTTGGTGGCAGCAGGAGGAGACACAGGATGCTCCCAATTATTTCAGCTTTCCATGTGGCTCACCCCACACATTTACCTTCATTTTGAAGTCATCAGTTGAAGCTGTTTAGAGAACATTGTGGAAGGGAAAGAGTGAGAAAAATGGAGAACATTGCCAGGACCTAGGAAAACAATGTAATAAATGAAGGTTTATTTCAAGCCCCTATAATTTCTCTACTGGACATTTTCTTGCCTTGATAATATTTGATCCCTCCTTTCAGGCTTCATGAGTATTTGTGCTCATTCTTTGGACCTCCCCTCCATTTTCTTATCAAACTCTTATGTTCTGGTTTGCTAGGAACTTGGAAAGACACGCATATGCAAATGTCTGTTTTATGGATGAAAAATGTCTGTTTTATTTTACTCAAAACATTAAATAAAAGGGATGAAAATTGAGTTATTTCCAACTTATGTCAGAGATTCAGCAGTCCCAACACAGCTGAGTCTGCTCCAGATTACAACTACTTTATTATTGAGATTATGATTACCGTGAAGTGAAAGTCACTAAGTCATGTCTGACTCTTTGTGACCCATAGACTATACAGTCTATGGAATTCTCCAGGCCAGAATACTGGAGTGGGTAGCTGTTCCCTTCTCCTGGGGATCTTCCCCCAGATAATCACACCTAGGATATGGGAGTGCATGATAGAAGGTAACAGTCAAGTGTTCTCCTACTTATTATGCATTAATGCGCACAAAGGCTCAGTTACTGCAGGTAACTTCTTCCACCCTGACATTTTTTCCCTGCAGCTCCTTTGACACCCTCATCTCAAATTATCTTAAATTATACTCAGATGCCCTGTTTCAGCATCCAGTTCAACTCCAGTCCCATCATGTATGTCACACATTCCCAACAATGGGATAAACACTTATTTACTGAGTCTCCAGGAACTGTAAGATACATTGCATGATCATTGTTTGCTACAGCCCACCTATTCATCCCCCTCCACTGCTTATGGCAACACCAGAAATCAGTTCTTCCTCGTTTCTCTCCATGTATTCTCATGGAAAATAGTCTATAATGGGCAATTTGAAATTAAACGTAAATTCAATACAGAGTTACCTCTTTAACACATCTTTGCATTAAAAAAAAAACTATTTTATATTGGAGAATACCCAAATAACAATGTTGTGATCCTTTCAGGTGCACAGCAAAGTGGTCCAGCCATTCACATGCGTGTATTCATTCTTTCCAAAACTCACCTCCCATCCAGGCTGCCTTATGACATTAAGCAGAGTTCCCTGTGTTATACAGTAGGCCCTTGTTGATTATGCATTTAAAATATAGCAGTGTATACATGTCAATCACAAACTTCCTAACTATCCCTTTTCTCTACCCTTCCCTCCTGGCTGGTAACCATAAGTTCATTCCCTAAGCCTGCGAGTCTGTTTCTTTTTACAATGGAATATCATCCAGACATTAAGAAGAATCAATGCCATTAGCAGCAACATGATGGGCCTAGAGATTGTCATACTGAGTAAAGTAAGTCAGAGAGAGAGAGAAATATCATATGACATCCTTTATAGGTGAAATCTAAAAAGAAATAATACAAATGAACTTAAATATTTATAAAACATCTTTGCATTTTAAAAGTAAAAGCTTTGTTTCTTTTTATGGAATTGCATATACCCACAAGCCAAAGAGTGAAGTAGGTGTGTCTATGCACAGGGAAGTGTGTGGAGGGGGAAATAGAGTGCAGATGGATGACTTCCCTAAGCCTGTGTAAGTCTTGGGGTTGGCCCATCTTACCCCAGACTCAGAACAGGCACCTGTGAATGAGTTACAATGTACTTGTATATTTATTGACAACAAAAAAATGATGCCTTTTGCTGTTTTTCTCATTGGCAGTAATCACTGTTTAACATACTATATATATTTTATCTATTCACCTACTTTATTTTCTCTGTCCCTATTGGAATATATTA